>JANRMT010062823.1:26234297-26272311 GCA_026402145.1 Polypterus bichir lapradei | reverse complement strand
CTGTATGCCAGCCTGTCACCTGACCTGTATGCCAGCCTCTCGCCTGATCTGTATGCCAGCCTCTCGTCTGACCTTTATGCCACCTTGTCACCTGACCTGTATGCCAGCCTCTCTCCTGACCTTTATGCCAGCCTGTCACCTGACCTGTATGCCAGCCTGGCACCTGACCTGTATGCCAGCCTCTCACCTGACCTTTATGCCAGCCTGTCACCTGACCTGTATGCCAGCCTCTCGCCTGACCTGTATGCCAGCCTGTCACCTGACCTGTATGCCAGCCTCTCGCCAGATCTGTATGCCAGCCTCTCGTCTGACCTTTATGCCACCTTGTCACCTGACCTGTATGCCAGCCTGTCACCTGACCTGTATGCCAGCCTGGCACCTGATCTTTATGCAGCGTCCTCACCGTGCTGTCCAGCCACAGTTTCTGATTTGGAAAGGTCTTTGTGGGCGGGACTCATCAGTTCAGATGCAGCCAATGACAGAGCAGCGGCCTGGACGGTGTACTGGGGTGGCACTTCTCTGTGCTCGTCTCCCTAGTGGCTGAGGTGACATCTGTCTGAATGTGCGGGGGCTTGGGGACCTTAAGCTCGATCAAGGGGGCTCTGAAAATGAACAAATGAATGAAGTATGCGGGTGCGTGTATGCAGTGCTTTTGTGTGCCAACTGACTGTCTTGTAGCTAACCTGTGCGGCTGGGCACCTAGGCGAACGCCCAATTCTCCTTAATGGTGTCACCCACCCTGTATGTATGATGGCGACTTTACCATCCTTCTGGGGTGGCACTGCTTGGCCATTCTTACTCCTAATGCCCTGCTCTCTTTAGGGTCACCTCAGTCAGTCAGGGGACAAAATGGAAAGGCGGCTCAGGTGAGCAAGATGGCCGTCCCCAGAGTGACACGCGTGAAGCTGACGATATTAAAAGTTAAATGGGATGGGCAGTGTGACACCCGACACGAGATGTCATTTCCACAGTCATGGTGACAGGCAGTGGCACAGTGACAGCGGAGGACAGGCCACCATCAGCGTCGGCAGCGTCTCCCGCTGTAGCTGACCTGTGATGCTGAATGAGAGACCAACACTCGAATCAGGCAGGCAGGAATGTGATGGATGGCACTGCATTGGTGACCTGGCACCTTTTATATAGCGCCTTTCTGTGGTTGGCCCAGAAGAAGCTGCAGGCTTATATACCCAGCAAGCCATCTTAGTGTATATAGCGTCTTACCTTGGTGGCACAGACTCTTTCTATAGAGGTGAAGTGAGGTCTGGCCAGGGTGGGGTCCTCATATAGCGCCTTTCATCGCTGGCACATTCTGCTGTAGTGGCCACTGGCAGGCCACATTCGGAGTCTGCACTTCATATACACTTTGAGCCCCGCTTGGTGCCAGCTGCAGTCAAGCGCTTTTGCCACTCCTGGGTGACGACGTGCGGGGGTCCGCCAGCTCCGTGGCCCTCCAAACTGCCCAAATCTCGGCCGTCAACTGATTTACGTCTCGGCTGGCCGGCCGCCCACTGAGCTCCCATAAAGCCCCTCTGAGACCCCCTCGCCGACTCACGGCAGACGTGCTTTTTCTCACCTCCTAATTATGAGCCGTGCCACACACCCTCGAAGAGTTCACACCTCGTAACCTCGCGTAAAAATCAATGAGCCATTCACAGGGCCTTTGATGAGGGCTTTGGTGCATCCTGGGAAAAAAAGCGAAGGGTCCTGCAGGGGGGATACGCGGCAGGGCGGGCCAGAAATTGACTCTCCCATTCACTGCCCCCCCCCCAATTCACTTTTAAAGGCCCTAAAGCTTGAATCACCTCAATGCTGGGTGCCCACCTGGTACCACTGCCATGCTCTTCAAAGCTCCATTACTCTCCCAGAATGCCATCTGAAAAGCTGGGCAGTGAGAATGGCAGTGCCTCCCTGAGGGGACACTGGCCAAAGGGTCACTGTAATACCCTTCACTCTCCCCTGAGCGCCATTAGGTGGGCTAACTTGGAGAGAGAGAAGCTGCCATCGCTGTGCCCGGGCTCCAATCTCCCCTAAAATAATGAGGGTGGCAGAAGCAACCCAGTGCCACCCGCCCCAAGTGGCCGAGCACGAGGACACGGGGCCAGCTGGTGGGACACAGAGATGCTCTGTTTGCATCGAGGGAGGAAATTAAAAATGAAGTTGTCAGAAAGCGACAGCGAGCACCGGGTGTCTGCCCTCGGGGTCACAGCTGGCATGTTGCTGCACATCTGACCACGGGGCTGCTGGCAGCTGTGCGTGCGTGTCACAACTTGACATGTGGGTGACCCGAATGTCGGGGCTCGTCTTCTGGCCTCTGCTGTGATGTGTAAAGGATGACGGGTGATGACTGGCGCTGTGCCATCTGCCGAAAGTCCCACTGCTTGGTTCACACCAGAGCCCCTGATCCTACCAGTGTGGGGCACTGGTGACACTTTAGGGTAGGGCCAAAGGAAAGACAAGAAAAGGGGGCTTCTGTAACTGTTGGTGTTGAGCACATCTGGGAGCAGCTGTGCAGAAACTGAAGACGAGGAAGAAGAGCAGGGACGAAGCCCCCTAAGACAGACTGAACTGAACCGAGTAAGAGACAGTCGAGTGTTCAGGGTTTGGAGCAGATGGCGACTCCGTTTAGGTACCTAAACCTCTTGGGCCTGCAGCCTCCACCCTGGAGCTCCAAGTAGGCGGAGCTGACCGCAATGTGTGCCAACAGAGCCCAGCTGCAGACCTCCAGAGCTCCGCCCAGTCCCGTGATGGTTAAGGTGAGGCTCATCGCACTCCAGTAATGGCGCCGGTCCTTTAAGTCTTTGTGTGGCCCCCGTTTGTCACGCATGGGATGGGATGACGGTCACTGCTTGTGACTCTCGAGTGCCTTGAGTGATTCAGGGGGCGCCACAGAGCTAAGCGAGTGCCTGTCATGTAATGAGGCTCGGGGGCAGCGAGAATGTCACCACAGCACAGATGGCAGACCTGGACAGACAGGGGGCACCGCAAAGCTCAATATGATGTGGCTTGTGCACAGCGAGATGCCACCTACTGTATATGGTAGGGCATAGCAGCTTTGTGATGAGGCCATCGTCTGTGAGTTTCTATGAGATTTACAACTGCCATGGCGACTCTAGGCAGACGCGGGCAGCGTGTGGCCTCTTTTTAGACGTTTGGGTGGCATGAAGGTCATCACTTGGGTCTCGTGAGAAGTTGTAAGAGATTTATGGTGCAGACAGGGGGCACCACAGAGCTGAATGGGAAGCAGGCTTGTGACGGCCCGATGGCCACAGATACTGGATGTGGGGAGCCTTGTGAAAGTCGAAGAGTGAAGGTGGTGACGGTGACCCCAGGCAGGTAGCGGGCGCTGTTCAGTTAGTTCAGTGGCAGACGACTGGGTTTTCAGACTCGGGCAGGGCATGACGGGCATCACTGCAGGATTTATGACCCTAGACAGGTAGGGGGCGCCACAGAGTTTGTGACGTGGCTTTCCAAGGGGGAGAAGGCCACTGCCGGTGGGTCCGAATTCCTTTGAGATTTTGAGATGTGGCACTTGCTGGCTCCAGACAGGGGGCGCTGTGTAGCTCAGTGTGTTATGCGCTTGAGAGTCTTCAGACACGTAAGTCCCAAAAATGGCCACCAGGCAGGATTTACAGTCAACCCCATAATAAGGGCAAGTATGAGATCTTCATAAAACCACAGATGTGGTCTTCTCAAAGGGCAGAAGGATTCAAAGGGACCCCAAGGCCAGAAGAGCAGTAAATCAGCGAATCACAACGAAACTGCCAATGAACCGCAAGGGACTGTGAGATGATCCCGCCTTTATCGGGCCACCCTGTAGTGGTGGGCTCGGGGGACCACCCACAAGAGACATACCTGGACATGAACGCTGCTGACACACAAGTGACATTTGGACCACAACCCCACCCAGTGAGTGGCGGCCGAGTTTTCTGGCGGTGGCCCTCCCAGGTTGACCAGCTGGTGGCTCCCTCACCGGTCCGGACCCTGGCTCCGAGGGCACCTCGAGCACGTGACCGCTGCCGTGAAGGGGCCTTTTATGGCGCGCCCCCCGGGCAGAGCCGAGCGGCCGATGCCAGAGCCCTATTAGTGATTTCCTAATTGCCGGAGGAAGCATTGCGCATGTTTAAATAAATACGGTTAACAATGACCTCCTGGCCAGCGGCGGCCGATAAGCCCCCCGTGTGAATCCCATACAGTACGGGCAGCAGGAAAACAGGAAACAATAAATCAGGCATGGAGGGCCTGATTATTCGGCTAATTAGATCAGACGGCTGCTTAACTTCTCCGTCTGTCACTCTAACCCGATTTTCCAGCCAGCAGACTCTGCAAATTGGCGGCCTGTGAAGCCGTGGCAGGAGCGCTGCGTGCCGGGCGGCTAATGGACGCTGTGCAGATACCTGCCGGCCCGGCCCCTAATCCACTTACCCGGCCCCCTGCTCCGTTATCTCGGGGCCTGCTGCCGCACCGAATGACCCACCGGGGCAGCCCCTCGTGCACAGTGCCATCTTGTTGAATGTCACACACGGTGGGCTGGGACTGGTGAGGCAAAGCAACGCCCGCCTTTATTAGCCGTCTGCCTGCCCAGTCCACAGGTGCAGGCTGCAGTACACGGCCGTCTCCTAGCAACCACGCATCCACCTGCCGGGCAGGAAGGGCATCGAGCACCCCAGGGGAATACCTGGTGACAGCCATCTCCGCTGTCATTCTGCCCACTGCCTCATCTGAGTTTCAGGCGCCCATTTAATGCCCACCATGACTTTTAAAGGAAGTCTCCTCTTGCTAGGCTACTGTGCCTCCTAGTGTCCACTGGATTCACTGACCCCCGCACATCCTTATTGGGCACTGCTGCCATGCCTCCATGCCCCCTGCTCTAAACTGGAGAGAAGGAATTAGTGCTGCCCATTTTGCCAAGTTTTCTTTTTACACTGTGCCAGTCTGGTGTTACTGCTTTGGTCCTCACGTCCGTGCATCACCGATCCTGGCATTCCTTGTAGAAAGGCGCTATATAAAAAAAGAGGCTGTCGGGTGGGTTCTGCTTCTCACCACCGCTCTCTTTATGTCTTCAAACAAAACAAAGTAGAGCGGGCACACAAGAAAATGAGACGGACCATGCCCATCCAGGTGGCACCAAAATCAAAATGGAAGGTGACCTTTGTGACCCCAGTCACTGTTATCATTTAGCGTATGGCAGAAGGCTGTCCACGCGGGTGACAGGTGAGCACACGTCAGGCCGTTTAATGACACATTTTATTAATATAGTGCCCTTCCGTCGCTCAAAGTGCTCCACAGAAATAACAGGAGCGTAAAACTCGTAAAACGTAAGTAAAGAAGGAGAGACGAAAATGACAAGAAATCCTGAAGAAATGATGTCACGTGTGGCACACTGGCATCTGGGTGGCGAGGGCAAACCGAGAGGACTAATGGCCACATCAGGGTCTGTCAGAGGACAGAGGGTGCTACACAGCCCACGGACCACTGGTGAGTGCGCCAGAGCTGGTGGTCTTCGGGGGCACAGTGGGCACCACGCCAGGCCACTGACATTTTCTCACCAGTCATTCTGCCTTTGTCAGTCCGATTGTCAACTTATATAGCGCCATGCATCCAGCGGGCTGTGGCAGCAGACCTTGGAGGCCTCACAAAAATGAAAGTGGGCACACAGAATGACCGTACGTGGGTGGAGTTTTCAGAAGGTGCCATCCACACAGGAATCCATCAGAATGAAGGAATGGCAGGATGGACGAGGGGCCTGGCTGGGTGGGCATCTGATGACCTCTCTGCTCTCACTGGGCACTGGACCGGGCAGTGGTGTCAATGAGCCAACCGAGGGGTCATCATGAAGTTGGTGATGACGGGCCTCTGTGTGGTGCCTGTGAGACCGCATCTCCAGTGGCACCTGAGCATCTGCGGACGTGGGGCCGACACCCGGTCATCAGCCTACTCAAACACGTCATTTGTGGAGGGACACCTAGTGGAGGCTGAGAAGAACTGCAGGAGGCAGACACAAGGATGTGTACCAAGGGGGCGCCCCTGAGCACCCAGCATGAGACCTCCTGGCCAATACTGATGCGATGGGCTCAATGCCCCCCTCCAGGTCTGGACGGAGGGCCCAGAACGTTTGGGGGCCGCCCCCTCGCCCGCCGGCGTCAGGGCAGCTCCAGGTCTTCCGGGCGCGCCTTGCTGGATTGGAAACAGACGCCTGGGCCGGCAGCGCCAGGGCAGCACCTTTCCACGCTAAGCGCTTTGTGTGCCAGAGCTTGGCGCTCCCACGGCTCGCTGCCACCATTATGTTGTCACTCACGGGCTAATGGTCAAGATTGCTTGTTTAGACTGCACGCGTCCGCGGTGACAGAGCACATTCTCCAGAAGCTGCCATCTTCGCGACCCCCTCGGCCCGTAGGCCGTTTGGAGGTCCTATTAGCTGATTAGAGGGTCTCTCCCACAGCCACAGGGGCTCCTCCAGGGACATCCAGGATAATTGATAGGAACGCCAGTGGGGGAGGGGCGATGGATGGCGGAATCTCCAGCAAATCGGTTTGAGGTTGGACTGGCAAGGCAGTGCCCACCAGTCCACATTTAAAAGTCGACTTCAGTGACATGACGGACACTGACTGAGAGACGCCGATGTCGGGCACTGCGTGGAATGAACTGAAGAAACGCAGACCACCCAACAAGGGAGACTGGCACAGCGGGCAGCACTACCTGGGTTCAAGTCACAGTTTGCCTTCAGTTTGGTGTTGCTGTGGGCACTTTGTTATTTGACCTGCCACATTGCATTTCCATCTGACCTGGTCCCTGGGGGTCTGCCCTGTGCCAATGGCCTGTCAGCTTTCGGACTTTTTTGTCTGCCCAGTTGCCCCCAACTGATTCTTTCCCCACTTGTTTCCTTCACGCTGATTCTGTTCGATGTCTGCCAGGCCTGGGTGTGACGCGGTGCCCTCATGTTGTGTCATGGTGCTGCCGCCCCGTCCTGTGCCCCTTTTCCATACAATATGTCTTTGTAAGGATCTGCTGCTTGGCAGAGTTTGCCATTCCTGAGCAGTGGCATCACCAGTCCTGCCGACAGGCTGGCACAGTCCTGTCCTCCATATTGCAGCTCACCTATCATGTGACTGGCATTGGTGCCATCTGAGGCTCATCTCAGTGGCTGTTGTACTCTATATAGTGCCTTTCTGAACAGAACTTTATTATCCCAGATGGGCTGACTCAGCTCGGCTCCGGACCACCGACCATGTTATACAGTGCCTTTACCTATCCCACAGTCCTTTGCGGGTACATGCCCACTGTCTCCATCTTGGTAACAGCTAGAATG
The DNA here is from genome assembly GCA_026402145.1 of Polypterus bichir lapradei. Taxonomy (NCBI): domain Eukaryota; kingdom Metazoa; phylum Chordata; class Cladistia; order Polypteriformes; family Polypteridae; genus Polypterus; species Polypterus bichir. The sequence continues at coordinate 26,265,005 of JANRMT010062823.1, read as the reverse complement.
GTGATTTTATATAGTGCCTTTCATGAGCCTCTCCCACTTCAGGGTTTATTTCTGCCGGTGAACTGTCAGTCAGGGTGGGCATTCAGCTGGTGACCATGAGCCCTCACCCAGCACATGGTGCCAGTGGCCCCCAAAAAAACTCCAATCTGGGAGTCAGGAAGGAAAAAAGGGAAATGAGGAAGGCATCGGGACCCCCACAGTCCATAGAGAGTCCCAAAATCAAAAGAGAAACGGAGAATGACCAGCTGACTGGATGGCACTGCCCTGAGCTCGTGACTGGGTCAGTAAAGTCTGCACACTTGGCATGCCGGGGGCTCACTAAAGGTGGCAAATGGGGGGGGGGCACAGTCGAGGACCTCAACAGGAGTCAATGGCAACCTAACACTGTCTTAGATACGGCACCCCCTGCCACCAAGAGAAGCAGTTAGTGTGGTGCCCACAGCAGGCATGATGCCATCTTTACCCACCTGATGCACACAATCTGTCTGTCAGTGAGACTTAAGAGTGGCCTCTGCCCCCCAACAAGTGAGTGTGGACAAGTGGCTCATATAGCGCCTTACATGGGCAAAGAAACAAAACTCAGGAGATGCTGGCACCTTTAGGGTTAAAGAGAAATGCTGGCTGCCATAATATGATATTTGTGGACGGCAAGTGTTCACCAGGGCAGACACTGCCAGTCTGCCCAATGATATAGTGCCTTTCACAAAACTTGAATGATCCCTGTATGCACTTCATCTTGTGCTGCCCCCTATTGATGGCATGCTGCTCGTGGGCTCAGACATATCATCATCCTGCATATGGCTGCCCACTCTCTGGGCACATAACAGGCAAAAGGACCGGGCATCAAAAGTGCAAGAGACTGCCTTAAGGGGGTAATTCAAAGAATTCCAGGCAGGGGGCACCAGAGTCTCCCCTCTTGGCACTGCTGTCATTTGGTGTCCTGATCTGGGCCGACACTATGGATGCCCGTCTCTGCCGACTTTGGCCCTGCCCTGGCTGTTGCGCTCACATCTTGTTCCTCACCCTTTTTTGATGTTGAACGGCGCTATATAAATGAAGCTGAGGGTTGTTTACCTGAGAGGGGTGACTGAATGCCTGGCTGAGGTGCCCGTGTTTATTAATGTGCCCAGTGGGCTCATCCTACTGCTGTCACATCCTGCAACTACACGCGTCACCCTGCAGCACATCCAGAAGGGACGGCCATAAAACCTGATCATTCAGAACCTCTGCACCCACTGGGGCATCGGATCCCTCAGTCCTCACTGTCAATGGCAGACGTCAAACTGGGTGACCTCGCCAAGCACAATGAGGTGTCAAGACTGGTGTAGGTGCCACCCCTTGGCCCATTAAGAAGGATTTAACCTCATGGAAGTGAACAAGTGCCCTCTGATGGATGTGCCAATGTCTGGGTGCCAATGAGGCACCAAGGGGCACAAGGTCAGGGTATTGGATACAAGTGGCCTTTGCTTTATGCCATGAAATTTAAAAACAGGGATGCCCACCAAGTGGTGCTGAAACATCAGTAGTTTGAGCCCCCCAGAGTAACGATGCTCCGTCCCAGTTCTCAACTGGCCTGCGGGGGGCGTCCACCATCGCCTGCAGGATTTGCCCTGGCAGGCCTGTAGGGGACGCCCACTGTCTGCCTTGTGCAAGGGTCCCGTCCGGTGGTCTGCTGCCAGCTCTTGGCGCCTGTTTCCAGTACCGCCCCACTTTTTGGCTGCAGGACTTCGTGAGTTTCCGACTCAGAGATGTTTATGGCACAAATAAAGACTCTGCAGTCTGGCCAGGCCCGCGGTGTCATACATTCTAATTATGGGATGTGGGAACGCTGGGCGCTTTTCTGGGACTCGGTGCTTAAGCCCCCTGCTCGGCCTTCACATGACCCCCGCGCCGAGTGATTAATTGCTATTAAACGTCTGGCCGCGTTGCTCTAAATGAAGGAAGGCCTTGTCTGTGCACAATGCAACAATTCAATTGCGTGGCGCTTAAGTACACACAATTAGCCACGGGCATCGGTGGCACCACGGCGCGGGCACTTCAGTATTTACTGTGTATAGCGCCTTTTACCATCCAGCCAAACAGCATGGATAGAAGAGGGATGGCAAGGAGCGGCCGGGCACCTGAAGATCTGCTGTGCCCGTCTGGACTTCAAGGTGCTACATGAAGGCGATTCGGGCATTGAGCCGCTCGCTTGGTGTCTGCCCAGCTTGAGCCTCGCTGGACTCCTGACTGGACTCTAAGGAGCAGGATGAAAGGCGCTATATCAAATAAACGTGATGGACCCTTCCTCCTAAACACCCACCTTGGTGGTCCCATTTAAACTCTTTAAATGGCCCACATGAAAGGCGCTATATTTGATGGATGCCGGACAAAGGAGCGACTCTGAGCTTGTGGCCGTTTCCCTCATCCAATTGATTTTCATTTATTCCTTGTTGTTGATTTTGAATTTCGAGCATCGGTAAGGCGCTATATATTTGATGACAGGTGGTCACTCTGAAAGGCGCTATATATTTGATGACAGGTGGTCACTCTGATAGGCGCTATATATTTGATGACAGGTGGTCACTCTGAAAGGCGCTATATTCAATGCTTTGTTCAAGCAGCTCCCTTCTGCAGACTTCGCCCTCCTGCTTTTCTTGGGATGTTCAGCTGGTGTCCCCAGGAAAGGCGCGTCTCCTGGGCCACACCGGGGGTGTAATCATCGACTGGTGGGCCCGACTCTAATGCCACCGTTGACTGTTTTAACAGGCGCTATATAAATAAAGACAGCCACAGGGTCCCCTGCCAATGGTCTCAGCTGTCCCTTTGGACTCCACACTACATCCGGTACACTCGAGATCAGTCCCCTGCGTTGTCCTGAAAGGCGCTATATACAATGTACATCGGCTGGCCTGTGGTCGTGCTGGTGCCCTTTGATTCTGTGCTGGAAGCTGTGAAAGGCGCTCCTCCTGCTGGCGTCCCCCCCCTGAAAGGCGCTATACAGGGCCGCCGCCTCGCCCCCGTTTCCTGGCCATGAGCTCATTTCCCGGTGCGGTGGGCCGCTATCTGTTTTTGCAGCCCTATTTTCTTAGTGATAGCTGCGGCCGCTCCTCGGCTCGTTTATCTGCGTCCAGTTCCTGTCTTTCCAGCGCGCCAGTGACCTTTGGGCAGCCGCTCCACATCACACAGTGGGAATGCGAAGGAGGCCGGCGATAACGAACTGGCAGAAGCCGAGCCCAGGCGCCGCCATGCTGAGGGGCGAGGAAGAAGAGGCTCTGCGGACGGGGTTTGAATCGCCCCATATAGCGCCTTTCTGCATGTTATGTCTGTCTGCCCTCGTCCAACCTCATGAGCCAATGCCCAGTCCATACTTTGTCATCACTGCCCCTTGTCCAGCAGCCACCCGGCACTCTGAAGTGGCTTTGACTGACTGGCAGCTGCTGAATAGAAGGACACTCAGAGTGCCCAGGTGCCCGCACGTCAAGGCCTGTCTCTGCCAGTGGCTGAGTGCCAGTCAGGAGGACTCCCACCTACCTCTGCATTACAACATGAAGCCCAGCGGCATCTTGTGGGGTGTCGGTGACCATACCAGTCATTTCTTCATGACCCGCTCTTGACAGGTGGTGGACTTGCCCGTAAAGTGCCTCAAATGCTCATCACCATCAGACTTTATTTATATAGCGCCTTTCATCAATGAAAAGTGACTTAAAGTGACAGGTGAAGGCCATACATGGTACAGCTGCAGCCTTGGTAGCAGAGGTGTGTCACACGATGTCACACAGAATGTCACCAGTATGCACTCCATCTTTATATAGTGACTCAAGAGTGACATGGGAAGTCAATTGTGGGGACCAAATCTGTGAGGTCACAAAGGGGGCACCCTGTCCTCCCAAGTTTTTAGTCCAGGACCGCCTATCTAATGTTCACGCAGTGCCATTAAGGGTGAGGGGCAAGGCGATATATGACATAATTGACTCAGGGACTCTGACCCTCTGCCTAGCGATCTGGGCACAGGTGGTCTTCATCCTCAGGAGCCCGTAGGGCCTCACATGGTGTGGCATCAGTTCTGACCTAAACTGCTGGGCGATAACCAAGAGGTGGGCATTTATTGAGTTGGGGGTGAGGGGATCCTGTGCTGTCAATCATTCATTTCAGCCATGCCCCCCTTTTCACCTTTGCTGCCCCTTCCTCGGCAGATTCCAGGGATGATGAGACGGACAGAGGGGGTTAAGCAGGCAGCTCCAGGGATGCCCACCTTGACTAAATGCCGACTCTTGCCCATGGGCTTTGAATGTGTGCCACACGATACACTGAGGGTCTTGTGCCAACCCCCAGGCCTTCATAGTCGCTGACACCCTGATCTTGTGCCGCCTGCCGACTCTCCAGCTCATTGTATTTTATAGCTCCCTGCCCATATATTGTTCTTGCCAGCATTTGGCATGGCTGGCATTGCCCTCACAGTGCTCAGTAATGGTTTCAACCCCAATTGTTGGCATGCATGTCTCTTTTTGCCGGTCAGGATGGGAGGTCTTCGTCAGACCCCTGTCACCATGCAGCTTGACTGGCATGGAGCGGGCACATGCAGGACGTGCTGTGCGAGGGTCCCCACAGACCACGAGCCACTGAATTTGGTTGCGGGTCGGGTGGGCACATAGCACAGGACCCACCCGCTGCACCTCCTTGACTTTCAGATGAATGGCCTTTCTTTTGTGCTCAGGTGGCGGCCGTGGCAGCGCCTGCTGAAATGTCTGACAAATATACGAGGTGCAGGAATGCCACTTCCAATCGGCTCTCCAAACACGGCCGGGAATGAAAAGGGAGCTGAAGTTGTGCCCCCCCCCCCCACCAGGCAGGAATCACATTTTCCAAGGAGAAGGCAGGAGGAAGTGACAGCTCGACTGGCACCTCCTCGGTGGCCTGAGACGTGCTGATCAAAAATGACCTCTTGTGTGTCCAGGACACCTCTGGGTCACCGTCATCATCAAGGGCAGCTTTGAGGCCTCAGGGCCACAGTGGCCTGTTCAGTGCCAGTATGGCATGGCATAGCAATACACCATTCAGTAGGGGCGCCACCTATTACAGGGTGTGGATTGCTGCCAGCCTCATGGCATAGTCACCAGGGCTTCTGTCCATTTGTTTCATTCACCTGTTTGATGCATTTTTAATGCCAGGGAGCCACGGCCTAACTGGGCAACAGCAGGCACAAAGGAGCCAGTCATGGAGGGCACTGCCACCATCAACCCACCCAGCATGTCTCTGAGACTGCGGAGCAGACTGGTGTACACTGGCATGGGCAGAATAAGCAAAGCTGGCATGGACAGTGACCAGTCTGTGAGCTGGCACCTGGGCACTGTGGCCCTCCAGTAGCTGAAGCTTGGCACGACATGAAGAGGCTGTGCCACCTCACCTGCCACATCCTGTTCACCTGAGAAAGGCGCTACATGAAGTCCCAGCGCACCCAGCATGGCCGATATAGCGCCTTGAATCATCACAACACGAAGCACCAGTTGCAGCTCCAGAATGGCCGCAGTAACGTTTTCTTGTTCAGCAGACCCCAAACTCTCAGTCCGGACTCCCCTCTTGTGCCTTCAGGTCTCTACGGTGGGGCTCCACATGTCGATGTGTTCTCCGGTGGCCATCGCCTTGCGTTGTTGGGGGCGCCCAGAGAGGGCTCTTCACCCGCAGTGCAGGAAGAGTTCAAAGACTGAAGTAAGGGTCCCAAAACAGCTGACGGTCTTGTCAGAGGTGTCACCTGCTGGACCCTCCTATCTTTAGGAGCCCATAGAGATGCAGCCTCGATGTTCGAGCGGACCCCCAAATCCTCCCACGATGCCAGTGGAGAGGCAATCACAGTCAAGTGACACCCCGTGACGAGCTGAGCCCCCTGGCTCCTTTTGTCACCTGAGGTCACAGGGAGCTGCAGCCTATCCCGGCAGCTTTGGAGACAAGGTGGGAGCCAACAGGGCACACTCCATCAGAGTGAGCCCACCTTTAGGGGGTAAAAAACCAGGAAGCACACAGACTGGTACTGAGGAAGTGAGGTTTTGGTCCCTCAGTGGACTATGGTGGTCATTGGGCTCTCCGCCAGTCTCGGTGCCACTAAGGGCGGGCACCGCATTTTCAAAAAACAACTGACAACAGGATACAAGATTGAAAAAGCGGGACATCCCGGCGGCCCTTCGCGGCCACTCGGCCTGCACACGACATGATAAGACGACACCGCCAGACGAGCTGGCACGCAGGGCTTAACGTCTTTAGGAAGACCCCGATGCGGCAGCTTCTTCTGTGACATGGAGACGGGGACTTAAGTCGGCCCCCCGGCTCACGTTTCTCTCGTTTATTGTCCTCCTTTCACTGAGACCTTGAAGAAGCCAACACGACGCGACCGGCGGCGAAACCCGAAGCCCCCCGCCTGATCCGCCCTCTGAAGTCACGTCTCTCGGCGCTAACTGACAGGTGCTAAGAGCCTCATCAGCCTGGCACCAGCCGTGGCGCTGACTTGACACTTCTCAGACAGAGTGGCCCCCCCGCCGAAACTTTAACCTCTCGCATTGTCAGTCAATTGAGCCGTTAATTGGGAAGTCAAGTCGGCCTCTTGAAGGTCCTGAGGGGCCCGAGGGGCTGCGGATTACGATGGCCGCGGCGGGGCGGGTCGCGTCTGGCTGGTATATAGCGCCTTTGCTGATCATCTGCGTGCCGCTCCCATGAGCCTCTCTGGTATATAGCGCCTTTGCTATCATCTGCGTGTCGCTCCCATGAGCCTCTCTGGTATATAGCGCCTTTGCTGATCATCTGTGTGTGCCTCTCCCATGAGCCTCTCTGGTATATAGCGCCTTTCACATCCGTCTAACATGGATTATACGCCCAGTTCCTCTCCTTACCTTTCTATCCACGTCCTTCTATCTACCAGTGATTGTATTGTGCCCACCTGTTGCCCATCTGAAGGTGCTCCCAGCCTCCTCCTCCTCCCTCCACCCTCTCGTAATTACAGGGCGCCTTTCTTCCTCGTCATAACCGTATAGCGCCTCTCATCTTCCTCTCCAGTTATGGTCCTTGTGGCTCCCAGGGGTCTCCTTTGCCCACTCCCTTGGATTCACATGAAGACGACCAGCGCTGGCACCCATGAGGCTGAGGTCAGGCTGCGGCGTCCACCTCCCTGAAGGACCCCCGGCTGGTTGCCTGCCTCGCCGGCCCCCCTTCCCCAGCTGATGGTATCGCTCTGATGAAGACATCGAGGCTGCCGGCCGGCTGTCCGACTGCATTTCTGAGATGACTGCTGCTTGACGGTGGCCAGCGCCTCGGGCCACTTATGACGGATGGGGGTCTTGTGTACCTGAAGTGCCCGTGCAAGCGCCACAAGCCACACACCCTGTGCTCTAGTGGGGGTGGGGGGAGCCGTCCACTATTTATGTTATGTAGCGCCTTTCAGACTCAGATCCATTGGACCTCATGACGTGACACTGGGGGAGCACATGGAGGTGACAGTGGTGGCACTTCTTACAGACTCTTTAGTGTCACAGCGATCCACGCCGAGGATTAGACAGGGACTCTCCAAGTCAGACGTGTCCCAGTGCCACGTTCTGAATCAGCTAGGCAGCAGGGTCAGGGCATTGAGGAGGGTTGCCTCCTAGTAGGGCAGAAGCTTGTGCCCCTCTCCTGCCTGCCTGCCTGCTGCCAATTTGTAGTGCCAGTCACTTCCCGGCAGAGTCAGGCCCATGCCCAGTGCCACTTCGGTTTAGCAGAGTCTTGACATGGTGAGCCTCAGTATCCTGAGCGGTGCCCCTGGTGCCGACGGCCTCTCCCTGTTGGCACACCTTTTCTTACTCTCGCTGCCCTGACTCATGCCCACTGTTCACTGACACCCAGGCAAGTGGGTCATCCTCTGTTAAATCAACATGGCAGAGGCAGCCATCGGGCTTCACCCTCAGTCGCTCTTACCCCTCGCTGTCCATTGCAGCTCAGCTCCCTATCCCACCTTATCACGCTTTCCTCCTTCCCCTTCCTCTTCCTCAGTTGGTACACTTATGATGAAGCTGCGGCGTCAGTACCAGAAAACATCAAAAGGGCACCACGAGCTGCTTCTCAAACGTGAACTCCTACCCCTCGCTGCCAGAGGTGGTCGGTCGGACACTTCATAATCCCGTTTTACTCCGACTTTTAGGGCCATGCCAAGGAGCCACCCTGCGACGCTTACCGGCTACGTCCCTGGTCATGTGAACCTTTGGCCACTCATTACAGCACGCGCCTCGTGGGCTTTTAGACGCTCAGTGCACAGCAGATGGCGCCGTTGGCTCCCTGCCCCTGGGCTCCAGTCTGAAGCAAAGCTGGCATGTCTTCTGGGTGGGCTCTGCGTCTTCCATGCCCGGCTAACTGGTGACTGACCACATGGACTGGACTGATCCTTCCTTGGAGAGGCCTGCTAGTGCTGGGACCGGGGGGGGGGGGTCGTTGGGGGTCTGTGAGTTAAATGGTGGGATCAGTCCATAGGAAGCAGCGGCCACTAGAGGGCACTCTGCTGATGGCGACTCTGAGCTGGTTGTGCTTTGACCATCCAGGCTGGTTGTTGCTTGGCAACAAGCCGCCATTTCACGACTCTCTGATTGATGGTCAGACGTCAGCTGCCCGTCTCCTCATCCCAGCCATTAGAGAATCGGAACTCGTCCGTCAGTCCTTCAGGTTCTGCCCAAGCAGAGCGCAGGTGATGTCGATGGCTCGTCTTGTTGGTACATCATGACAGAAGGGCTGACCCTAAAGACACCTTCTGTCCTTAGTGGGGACCGCTCTGTCCCATCAGCTCCAGTCGAACTGCTGCCCTCTAGTGGCTTGTGGTGCTCATGAGACTCCCAGCCCCTGCTGCCCCCTGGTAGTGCCACCCACAAGTCGCTCTTTTTGGTGGTTTTGTTTCTGAGTGTCCCCAGGCCTGCTCGGTCGGGGGGGGCGCCAAGTCACTCGTTCATTTTTCACGATGTGTCTGCACTGATCGGGGGGCCGAGTGATTCAGCTTGACAAGCCCTGCAATTGTGGAAGCACAAAACCTCCCGAGACGTCCGTCCTTTAAACAAACCGCGTATTCTTCTTCAAAGGGCATCGACTCATGCGAGGACGGCCGCCGCTCGGACGCTCATTGTCCGTGTGGAATGCAAGTCGTTTCAAATCGTCGAGGGTCAGGCGATAATTGGATTATTTGAAGAATGTGCATCTTTTGTGCCTTAATGATGGACCACCACGACTGAGACGAACACTCGGCCCTCTCACGCGCCCTGCCAGAGGAGACCCCGAGTGTCCCGGGCAGCTCAGTGGGCTCCTGAACTGTCGCCACGTCTGATAAGGAGTGATAGATGGGGTGAGGCCCGGCAGCGGGCACACAGCAGCCCCCTGGCTCTTTACAGGTGAGTCAGTCTGCTCAAAATGGATTACAGAGCCTCCTCCAGGGGTCCCAATGTAGCGCCTTTACAGTATAAAGAGTCGGAGAGGTGACGATTGAACCCTTCACCTTATATAGCGCCTTTCCACACAGAACACCACCTTCAAAAGCACTTCATAGTGCAGGGTGGAGTCAGGCTGGCACTACCAGTGCTCCTCCAAAAGGGGGCACTAAGCTCTACTCTTGGGTATGGGGCCGAGGCATCACAACTACTGGGCACTGGTGTGAGCCACTGACATGAAGTGTGCCCATGGGGGGCAGCAGGACACCCACTACGTGCCGTGACGGGGTGAGGTCTACACTGAATCGCGTTACAGTTCAGCCAACGGGGGGCCAGGGCCACTACTGGGCAGGTGGGTAGCTCTCTTACCAGGCAGACTGGGTGGCATCACTCTGACGGGCAGCAGCTGTGTTATTCTCCCCTTTTGATGCAATAAAACCCCTGCTGCTGAGTGCCCCCTTACGGCCACCATTGGCATTGCGACTGCGACAATATGACCACTGGTAGGACAAACGACTGGAATGGTGGATAGTGAGTCGTGACTTTATATAGCGCCTTTCTACGTAGTTACAGCAGCACGATGTGGTCACCGAGTGTCACTTGATTCCTAGAGAGCCATGTGCCCAAGCCACTGTGTGGAGGAGGACATGCCAACCGTAGGGGATGTGCAGAGGAGCACTGTGGACTGCAGGGGGCGAGGACTCAGCCAATGGGTACCACTGGAACTGGACGGCAGTGTGGCATCATATCTGGGGGTCCTGGGGTAAGCTGGTGCTGGCGCCCCCTCCAGGACATGCTCCTGCCCACCCTCTGCCAGGCCTGCTCAGAGTCATGGGTCACACGCACCTGCTGTCACGTGTAGTCAGCCACACGAATGAGAGGAACTCGAGAGACACACGGCGACTGGGGGCTGTTTACTGGACCCAAGACCCCCGTAAGCTGGTTATTCCCGTCTAAGTCCTGCGTGTCAACTCGGGTCCCCCCCACGTGTGTCTGGCCGGCCGGTGGGATTCCCAGCGTGTTTAGTCTGTGAGTGCCGATGACTGAAGGCCCTCGAGTGGCTCGGGGTGCCCACTTGGCGCTCACGGCTGCTGCCTGCTCCACAGACGCCACCATTTACAGAAAGGCGTGCTAAGGCCAAACAAGGGGAAAGTGACAAGAAACAATGAAGTTAAGACAAGGACCCCTGGCACAGTCCGCCAAGCTGAGCAGTAGGAGGGGCCGCCGTCACACTCGCTCGCCACATGGTGGCGGGTCGGTCAGCACGGACCCCCAAAAATACCCAAAGCAAAACGAAGAGGGGGCGGCCGCACCTGCTGTGAAGGCCAGGGGGCTGCTTGATACTGAACTGTCCCCCCTCCCTCCCCCGAGGGTCTCCTCAGTCAGCCCTTACTGTATATATAGCGCCTTTCAAAAGTGAGCGTTTCAGGGAGAGGCGGAGCCAATCCGGAGAGCGTGGAGGTGGGTGGGCCTCACGCTTAAACGCTGGCCTTTCCGTCCAAGATGTCCGCCCTGTGGATGAAGAACCCCAGACTGAGGGAGCTCTTCTCTGCTGTCCTCCCCTCTCCAAGGCGCCATACGGAGGGGTGGTCACGTGAAGCTGGCGGGCCGACGTCCCTGTGCCTCAGCTCTGCCCATCTCGATCTTCCCAGCAGCCCTTTGATTTCCTTTTCTTTTATAAAGTTTTGGGCTTTCGACTCCCCACTGTGGTCCGGGCCGAGTTTAGGGGGCACGTCCAGCAGGTGTGACGGTGAGAAGGCCCCCCAAACTATGGGCGAGAGGGCCGAGTGGCGCCCGGGGAGTCTGCTGCCCGCTCGTCTCCAGACCGCCGGAGTGCGTGGCGTCACTTGATCCCGCGTTCCAGCTGCTCCCACCTGGCCGCGCGTGGCCGCGGCGCGCCTCTCCCCGAGCCCTAAGTGCGTTTATCAATGACTTGTTTATGCATCGGCAGACGTATTAAAAAGTGGCGCGGGGGGCCGCCTGCCGAGGGGCGTAATTTCAATGAGCAGCTGGAAGGCTCCGGTTCTTAAAACGCTTCCATAAATATCAGGTGACAAATTATCAATAAATCTTTCCAGGGGCTCGGCGTCTTACATAATGTTTATTGAAACCCAATGTGCCAAGAAACGGGGGACGAGACGCAACACGGCGTTCAATCTGGAGAGCGTCGGACAAATCGAGGCGCGTGTTTGGAGCCGCGGGGGGGCTGCCCGGCCGTCTCAAGTCAGCTTCTTCTGTTTAAGTGGAGGAAAGTCAAGGTACCCAGACAGCCCCCCCCGAGGTCACCATTAGGGCACCCTGGGCATGGAGGCAGTGAATGACCGCAGTGCTGCCACCAGCTGGCCGAGGAGGGCACTGCAGCACAAGATGGAAGGAAAGCGGACTTGGCTGAGCTCAGCAGATGCCTTTATCCAAGGCGACTTACAAAGCAAGTCGGGGCTTGTAGTGGGTCGGTATGGGGTGCTGGCACGTCAATGACACACGATGCTCGAAACACCAGGGGGACGCCACGACCTCCGATTCTCAATCACATGCTCGTGTATCGCGGTGGGCAAAACTCCATGGGGGGACCAAAGGCTTTAAAAAGACCACCGAGAAGAAGCCAAAAACGGAGCGAGCGGGGGTGGTCCTCCCATAACGGCCCCTGTACGACGAGACCCCAGGCAGGTCCCAGATATTCACAAAGAGGAGCAGACGGCCAAAGGGAGACCACCAAACATGTCCGTCCATCACGTGCCACTGACTTCAGCCTGGACTCACTGACCGCTGGCTTTGTCGTCATCTCCGCCCCCCCCCCCCCCCCCCATCTGTTCCAGTGCCTCTCCACCCTAAAACAGGAGGCAGGACAGCCTGAGTCCTCAAGGCTTCACTACATACAAGGGGTCTGCCAGACCACCACACGGGTGTCCTGCAAAGTTACGTGAAAGCAGGGGAGCCCAGCGGAGGCCAGTCAGCAGCAGGAGATTCAGCCAGTAGCGGGCGAGGACCGGGGACTTGGCATCAGATACCTCATCCCCCCAAGTGACCCAACGTTAGCTCCCCCCCCCCTTTGTCAGCCAGAACTCTACACTGGGGGGTCTGCCACATACTGTGCGTGTGGGCGGAGCCTGAAACACATTGAAGGAGGGGTTAAGGGCGGAGAGAAGCGCTCAGGAGGCGGGGCCAGAGCAGCACAGCAGAGCTGGGAGGTCAGGAGTGACAAATGAGGACAGGACTCTTTGCGGAAACGTCCCTGGCCAGCCCACCCCACCCCACTCCACCGCACCGCACCGCACAGCAAAGCAGACTGGCTTCCCACCAATCCTACCCGCTATATCCTAACTACAGGGTCACGGGGGTCTGCTGGAGCCAATCCCAGCCAACACAGGGCGCAAGGCAGGAAACAAACCCCGGGCAGGGCGCCAGCCCACCGCAGGACGCACACAAACACCAATCACACACTAGGGACAATTTAGGATCGCCAATGCACCTGACCTGCATGTCTTTGGACTGTGGGAGGAAACACGGGGAGAACAAGCAAACTCCACACACCTAGCAGGCCCAAAATGGGGAGCTGCCTCTGAAAGTTCAAAAGACGCACAAGGGAGAGGAAGACCATCAAACTCGGGCTGCTAAGTGAAGGCTTACGAACAAAAATGGAATAGAAATTGATAAATAAATAAATAGACAAACAACAGGCCAAAGGATTGAAATCCACGGCAAACAGGTGCCAGTGCGTGACCCCGTAACCGGAATGCCACACTGACACAAAACTCCACAACAGCCTTCATGTCCCGCTGTGCTGAATCGCTAGATGGATCGGCAGGAGGAGGGGCCGGCAGCTGTGATGTCACAGTGGCCCCGCCTCTCTCACAGGACAGCCACGATTATAGAAGGGATCATTAAACCTCACAAGCAGCACTCCGATCGCTCCATGACAAGCAGATGGGCCGGCCGGCCAGCGAGGTGACCACACCGGTCAGCGCCAGAGCAGCTGCAGTGGTTAGAGAATAGGTGGGCATCAAACAGGCCAGAACCTTCCAGAAAGGGGAAGATGGGGGGGTTGTCTGGAATCTGCAGGTGTGATGTTTCCTTAGTCTGTGCAGCAGAGGCACCAGTGAGCCCCAACGGTGGGCACAGCAGCAGTCCACGCCGGGGTCCTCCGCTGTGTTCATTTCTTTTTATTGTCATTGCTGTTGTTTTGAACATTCCTTTATTTAAATGTTATTTACTTCAATTCCATGCTTTGTGTATTGTGGGTGGAGCCTCAGGAGGCGTGGCCAGCATGAGGTCAAGGCAGAGGGCCCACCCCCTGAGGAGCCGAATGCAGCAGGTGTCATGGAGTGGAGCCCCCAGTACCGGTTTGGGTTTCTTCTGGTGCCCTGACAGCGGACTGGACTTGTTCTGCTTTACTGAGCTGTGATTTATTTAAGGGGCTCGGCTTTGTTTCTGCCCCCTGAAGCTGCAGCTTTGTGGTCCTCCTGAGCCAAGAAGGGCACTTCTGAGCCCCTTTTAGGGTCTGTGCAGGCCTTGAAACCTGCCAGCCGTTGTTGGGGTCAGGCTGCCTGAGGCGACACCTGCTGCTCCCGGTCAGGCTTTCATTTATTCTGAGACCTTGCTACCCATTTTTGCCACTTCTGTGCAGAGTATCACCTGGCAGAGGTGCCAAGGCTGCTGCCATGTGCCACAACATCCAGCAGAAGGGCAGAAGCACATGGTGGCAAAGCAGAGTCCGTCCGATGGCTGCAAGTGCAGGTGACTTTCTACAGAGTTGAGTTTTCATTCCTGCCATTCATGTTGGGCACTTGCACTGCTGTCAGTGACTCAATCAAGTGTGGTCTGTGCCACACGCCCGGCTGCATTCTTCTGTGTGACAAAATGACACAGGCAGTAGGGGGCGTCTCTGAGCGTGTGCAGTAATGTGAGACACACACACACACACACACACAGCCCCTGCTTCATGGGCACCTCAGAAATGGCTCCAGGGGGTGTCTCTGCACCTGTGCTCTGTGATTGGATGGATGGACGTACTGCAGAGGCGGGGCTCTAGTCTGCGTGTCGTGATTGGCTGACTGGCCGCTTACCTGGAACAGCAGACCCCAAAGTGATGCTGACTCGACTTTTGTAATTCACTTTGGACAATGAGACAGGGGGCCGGTCAGCACAGGTAGTGCCCCCCTCACATGACTCCTCTCTGCTGGGCAGTTAAGGAGCTCAGCTTGGCATCAGGGCCGGACACCATGAAATAAGGATGGCGAGTTTGTGTGAGTGTACGAGGAAGTGCATGAAGGACCCTGCTGGACCCCTCAAGGAGGAGTGCCCGCTGTGCCCACAGCTGAGTAACATCAGGTGCCAGCGTCAGTGAGCCGTACGGGGGTGTGAAAGGCGCAGGCCCCCCCCCGTGTGCGCCGTCATGCTGCCAGGCTGAGGAGTGAAAGTGATGGGCACGAGCCTCTGCCCCCCACCCCCCGCCACCGTGACCCGGACGTCATGACCTCTGCTAATTTTGTCAATCTGCACTTCCTGTTGCATTTCTTATTTTTGGGTATTCTCCAGGGGGCACGGCGCCGGAACATCTTCATCATCTTATTTTTAGGCCCTGCTCTGCGGAGCCCGAGGCGACAATTAGGTAAGAATGAGCGGCTCCTACAAAGCATTGTGGGAACACACAGGCCCGTCTGTGTCCGCCCAGAACGCCTCGGTGAGCCTCGGCGTCGCACAAATCAAATCCAGAGAGGCCGCCGCGGCTTCAGCGCACCTCTGCCTTTCATTTCGAGGAGATGCTGATGCCACCCGCTGTCTTTAATAACGCAGATGGATGGCAGGAGTCATCGGAATAAAGAAAAATGGACGGCTGGCGGGCAGAAAGCTCCAGGGTGTACTCTCATTGGCTGATTAATCTTCATCTGATATAGCGCCTTTCGCAGCCATGAGGTACTTGACGGAGCACATGGAGAGGCCGCGGCTCAGAGGCGAAGATAAATCAAGAACATAAAACAAACGCGGGGGGGGGGCGCGGCGGAGATCAAAGGGCCAGCAGGGGGCCTTGGCTGGAATTCGACCACTCGGAGGAATGGCAGAGCATAGCCACTGGGGGCGGCACAGAGGCGAACGGGGCTTCGCGACAGCGAGAAGGTGGGCATCAGCTGCTTACAAGTGTAGGGGGCGCCGCAGAGCACCTGGTTTAGAACAGACAAGAAGTCCGGGAAAGTCCTGGAAAAAGTCCGAGGAGGCCTGGCTTGGGTATCACGGGCTGCACTGCTGCTGCTCCACGTGTGGCAGCCACAGGGCTGGGACCCCCTTTATCAGTTTATGGGTCATCACTTATACTAACCATACAGGACAGGCTATGGGCACCGAGGGCATTTGGGCACTGCAAGGCCCCTCCATACTAGACAACTAGGGAGTCAGGGTGATGGGCATGACATCTGAGCAGCTAGGCACCGCTCTGTCTGTAGCACCCATGAGGCCCCTGGCGCGTCGGTCCATTTTACTGGTGGCACAGAAGCCACCCAGCTGTCCCACAGAGCAGATATACAGGACTTCAAGGGGTGTGGGGTGCTATGGTGGGGGGCTCGGACCTCTGCCAATCAGAAAGCATCTGTAGAATACGATTCTGTACATTGTGCCCATGTCTTCTCTTTCTTCATTGTGGGCTGTTGCATGAATTGCGTTTACAATGTGCCTCTGAGCCGGGGTTGGGCAGCGGTGGGACCGCCACCCCCAGGCCTATATAAGCCTGCCCAAGTCCCAGGGCCACGCTCAGGTGACGTCACCTTAGGTTTCAGGGAGGGTCTCACCCCTCGCTCAAGAGGCTTTTCCTTTTATTCTGTGCACGTGCGTACAGCATACAGCATATAAATACAAAGGTCTGTCCGTCCGTCTGTCTGTCTGTCTCTCTGTCACGCGATTACTCAAACGCTACCGGGGCTGGAGCTTTGATCTTAATTGAAAGCTTATGACCCGACAAGTCCCAGAAATTCTAAAAATCTGAGGGAGTGGCAAGCTGGTGGCCATGACCTGTGGTGGTTTGGAAGAAAGGCAAAGAAGAGAGAGCAGCGGCATCTGCTGAGCATCAAGCAAATTGCGGAAGACGCTTAAGTGACTAAGCTGTGGACCCACCGACCAGCAGGCAAACACGATGACTCAGGCCCCCACAAGCCGGACGCGGCCCACACGAGCTCACAACTCATAATCAGGTGTAACGGCTGCGTTTATGGCTCATCGAACTTTATGAAACAAACAAGAGGAAGAAGAAGAAGAGGAAGAGCAGTGATGTCAGCTGAGCATCACGTGTGGGATACAAACACACAACGACAGACACGAAGACCCCAAGGACCGTGTGGTTTTTTAACATTCGACGTATGGAACAGTTACATGCCCAGCCATGGGGGGGGTGGGGGGGGTGTCGCCCATCAGCTTCATGGCCGCTCTCGGAGGAGGATTTGCTCTCCTTCAGCTCGCTCTCCTTTTCTTTGCCTTTGTTCTCCTTTCTATTGTTATTTGAATCTTTTTGAATTCGACTTTACTTAGAAGGGAGCTTTGATTTGTTTTCGTGGCTCAGGGGTCTTTCCTTTACACAGAAGCCTGAGCCCAGGGTAGGCTGCCAGGGGTGAGGCCTATGAATCGGGGTCCCGTTTTGGTGGCATCGACGCTCCCCGTGGTCTCCTTCTGGATTTTCTAAGAGCTCTCACATTATGGGCTGTCGTGGACGGGTTGGTCGTTTTACGCCGCTGCTTTTGCAGATTTTACCGACTGCGCTGGCTTCTCTCGTTTGGCCTTTTTGTCCAATAAATCTTTAAATATGAAAGGTCTGCCTTTGTCGTTGGCACCAGGGGGCAGCTCCTCAAGTTTGGAGCCTCGTTTTGGGAGCGCAGTTCTTGAAGGTGAAGCCTTTCCTCGGGTTGAACCGCACAGCACCCTGGGTAATATTCCTAAAGGGGCCCATCAAAGTCCCATTTGTCACCGAGCGTGATTTACGTGTGCGCTGGTCCAGGTCATCGGGTACACCAAATCAAGCAGCCCTGGAAAGCTGGCCAAGTGAGAAGTGCCCTGGCACTCTCCATAGCCGGCCGTGTGTGTGTGTGTGTGTGTGGCTGTCGATGCCCAGGCCATCGAGTGTGGTGCCACACACCGCCCGCTATCATCTCGCAGACTTTCTCTCACGTGTCAGTCGAGCTCCTGCGACTGGGCGCCGTGCCCTTCCAGATGGGACGGCCGACTTTTATTGTCCCGGTAAGAGCTGCAGTCTGGCCCGAATCGGAAGTCTCCATGGGGGCCTTTTCCGCGTTGTGTGTGTGGCAGCTTAGCGAGAAAGACAGCAAATTAAAGCATCAGCGAGATTTATGACGTGAACAACATTACCAGAGAAACTGGGAGGCAGGGGCGGGGGGGCTTGAAAGTCGGGCCAAACCAGCGGGACGGGATGAAGAGGCGACGACTGGCACGTCACGTCAGCCGCTTACTGCACTGAGAGAAGCCCACGTAACGACTCGCAAAAGCCCCCCAGTGTTTCTGATCACCCATTTAAGTGCCGTTATGGGGTCACGAGGAGCCGGGGTGCCAGACAGCAGCCAATCCAGGGTGACGGCTGGGGTGTCACAGACTGGCAGTGGGCACCAAAGCCCACCCTGTGCAGACACCTCCATTCATTCATTAATCGTTAACGACCGAAGAAGACGTGAGCGTGAAGCTGAGGAAGGCGAGGAAGGCGAGGAAGGCGAGGCTCTTGTACATCTGGCGCAGCTGCCCGATCATAAACACACATGTGGCCTTTGAAGCAGAGCTCTTCTCCTGGCAGGAGCCTCCCCGACTCCAAGAAGCTCATTTAAACATAAAAACGTCCAAATATGAGCGCGCCGTAAACCTCTCGGAGATTATTCAATTTATTTTTATATAGCGCCCTTCACGGGAGGTTGGCTCACAGCATCATAAAGATTTAAAGCGCCAGGCAGGCAGGCAGTAACACTGAAATAATAAAACACCAAAGTAGAATGTAATAACTTGTCACACGTCACATGTAATTAGGGCCAGGTGGCCAAGCAGCAGAGCGAGAAAAATCAATGAAACGACAACCCAAAACGTCACTGGGGGCACCGCCAGGCCAGGCGCAGCAAGGTGGCGAGCACCAACACGGACCCTGCTAAGGGGGCTGCTAAAGGTCTGCTTAAGGCTTCAGACCCCACCCCTGGCACCGGTCACTTCACCTGCCTGGGCATCAACTGGAAAAACAAAACAAACCGAGCTGGCTGTGTCTCAAGAGTTATGCCAGCCTGAGAAACCAGCTGGTTAGGCAGGGTGGCGTAGCGGTTAAGGCTTTGGACTGGGGGGGGTTCAAATCACTCTACTGGCACCATGTGACCCTGAGCCGCTCACTGCTGAAAGACCACGTGGTAAGTAAACGTCAAGCTCCGCCCCACTCCGCCAAGTGTCCTGCCCCAGACAGGTCTGCCGTAGTATGGCAGCGGCATCTGTGGTCATTCAGGGCAGTACGGTGTAAGGTGGGCTTTGTGATGGGCAGGCTGGTCCGGTGATTGACCAATTGCTGGCACTTACCGGCATGTGGTGGGCTCACCTCGCCTCACTGCAACCCAATGATGCTACTGGTGCAGGTCTCAGACAGAGCTGCCAGTCCGTAGTGACCTCTGCCAGGGACTCCTTGGCGTGCCCGCGGTGTTAATTTGAGCGTTTGCCAGCAGTGTGAACCAACAGCACACCCGTGAAGGCGGTCTTCATTGGCACAGGTATCCTGATGTGGACGCCCAGATGGACTGCTGTCTGAGGGATGAGGAGTCGAGGCCACTCGCCCATTTACTGCCCAGACACAGAGGCCTCGGGGTGCTGGCCGCTCGTACCGTGGCCTGCCATCTGTGCTCAAGCCCCTGCCCCTCAAATTTGGCAAGCGAGTCATCAGAAGGCGGTGGCAGCGTTGGCGTTTCTGGCCTCCTCAGCATTCCTCACGTAATCAGGGAGCTCGATGTGACAAAGCACAGGAGTCCTCATGACATCACTCCTCACTCAGAGCCGTCCTAAAGGTGGCCGAGGTTTCTGCTTCATAGCATTTACATTATGAAAGGCACTATATAAAGTGCAAACTGGGGCAGATGGAGAGTACCTGCAGTGACCAGCAGGCTCCGTGCTGTGACGGACACAAAGACGACGACTTGACACGGTGACAGCGCTGGACACAGCGAGGACCGAGCCATTCTGAGCTTTGTGGGCTGCCCTTTTCTGCCCTGACAATGTGCCCCACCAGGAGAACACACAACCTTCACAAAGCAGGGGTCCGGGGCAGGAATGGAACTGGGGCCCAAACACCCCCCCCCCCCGACCCCCAACCTGTAGGCCTTACTCTACACGAATCAACCGAGCAGGTGGCACTGCCCAAGGACCTCACGGCTGGCCCACCGCGTGTGAAGCGCCGCTCCACTGCTGATTGCTAATCACCCGTCCGCTCTCGGGCCAACACAAACAGGAATTCCACGCACAATTGGCACGCGGATCATTCCCACATTCTTGGCACCGCCGCCGCTCTTCAAGCCGATCTCATGATAAAAGCGCAGCTTCCCACCCTTCTGTTCTCGTCATCGAGCTGCTTGCGTAACTTGGAATGGTCGCAGCTGGCAGCAGAAGAAAAGCGCACTGCAGAGGAAACCGTTTGTCTTATTGTGACAGAGTGCGGAAGAACATCACTCGGCGCATTCGTGGGACCGCAGGCAAGCCCAGCGAGGTCGGCGAGAGCTCAGCCAGGCGGAGAGCCGTGCAAGGTGCCGGGCCGGGCCGACGGCGCCCCCCGGTGGCGTCAAACACACATGGAGGAGCGTCACGGCACCGCGATGGGCATACGCTGCCTTCTTAGTGGCATTTGGTGACCACTAGTGGGCATCCTGGCAACTCTGGAAGAGGAGTGGAGCTGTGCCCAGCTGGGACCCGCGCTTCTGGTCACCAGTCCACCTCGGGCACACGCGTGGCGCTCTCCTCACTGGCCCCTCTTGACAGATTTCAGTCCAGTCGGCCTCGGCCTGCACATGAGGGTCTGCGTTACACCCGGGGGGTCTCATGCTGCCCTCAAGACTCTCTGTCTGTGGACTCCTGGTTTTTGCTTTATTTTTTAATGTCCTTTTTTTGCATTTTGTCATCAGCCTTGAGATGGGCCAATGTTGGCATTCTGTTGCCTTTTCTGTGCCAGCTGTTAGGCCTCATTGCTGCTCTTTTCTTCCATCTTGATTATTTGAATCAATTCTCATTACATAAAGGAACAGATTTGCTGTCGTCTTCTTGCCGAGGGACATCTGGCGGATTCTGAGGCCTGCCACTTAAGTTTGGGGCTCGGCTGCCTGGGATGAGGCCTGAGGCCTAGCGGGGGTCCTGATCTCAGGTTTGTTTCTCTTTTCGGAGGTCTGCCCTTTCGTGCTTGATATTTGTGTGTCACGGAGGTACGATGGAAAGCGGCAGACAGAGCGTGCCCACTGGCCCGAGGGCACCGTGGGAGGTCACAGATGTTAAAGATGGTCACTGGTGAGACTCGGACATGGACAGCGCCAGGTGCCACTTCAGACGCACTCCACCATGGACAGGCTTAGCACTGGCATCAACAGCACCCATGTTTCAATTAGCACTGTGTGGCACGGCCAGCGGTCCATGTCAGGGTACCACTAAAGGGTGCTATGCCAGTGTGCTATATTTGTATATCCTCATAGACAGACAGACAGACAGAACTTTACTTGTCCCTCAGACCGACGCCGCTGATCCACAGTCATTCTTATTAACCTTACTAACCAGCTGCACCCCCTCCGTCTCACTGGCGCCCCCTGCTGACAAGGTGAGGCTTCTGCTCGTTTCCATGGACCCCCCAGGCAGGTTGAGTGACACCACACCACACCCCACCCCACCACAGCTGACAGAGCAAAGATTTGGCCTTTAAGACAAATTTGCCAACATCAAGTCGATTAAACGTCCTAAGCGTTTCCTTCGGACCCCCCTATTTGCACGTTATCTCCAGTTTAACCAGGATGTCACCCACAGCCCCAGTTTCAATGTCTGCTAACTGCTGAGCTCATGAAAACGAACAAACTCTCATATCTTGCCGACTACGCCGCTCCCCTTCCATGGCCCACCTTTGAAATGATGACAATCCTGAACGTTGCAGGAAATTGTCTGTAAAAACATCACAGGAAGACCCTGTCACCACTCGATGGCAGCCTGGTTCAATTAAGGACACGTTCTTCGCGGGGGTCTCTGCCCCAAACACCGTCAGATCACGTCGACTGAGACGGGACTCCACGGCCGGATTGCTGCGCACCTGGGCCCTGACGTGGAGTGCCAGCTGCAGACACTCGCGTGTGGGCCTCAGCAGCTCCTTCCGTGGACTCTCCTCAAGTCCGCAGCTCTGAACATCAGCAGGCTGGAGGGACATCTGGGGGGGCTCGTCATTTTGGAGAGAGAATCGTCAGAGTCGACGCGCCTGCTGCTCCTTCATCGCCTTCACTTTGTTCAAAATCAGCTCGCTCTCGAGTGCCCTGTGGAATGGCAAAGACCCCCTAAACGGAGAGCCCACCCTGTCCGACGGCTGCCCGGACTTCTGGACGTGCTGGTGGAGCCTTTGGCTTGTCGGCCGTTTGACGTCTCTGAGCGACTCATTTCTACCCACGCAGGGCCCGCCGATTCATTGCTCAGATTTTGCCATGCTGAAGTCCTCCTCCTCCTCCTCCTCCTCTTCTTCTTCCTCTTCTCCCAATCAAGTCCCATTTCTTTGTCTTTATCTCCCCACCTCCTCTGTGGTCTCCCCTCGTTTTCAGTTCCCCAAATAAACAAGTGAATAAAAGTGGCCAGAGAGTCAGACTTTACATGAAGAAGAGATGAGTGGGCACCGCCACTACAGCGAGCCTGTGAACCATCTGCTGCCTGGCCAAGGCCTCGGTGCCCCCGCACTCCCCTCACAGACTCGTGTGAAGGCCCAACACTGGCCAGCTTTCATCTTAGACCTCCCATTGTGTGGTGCCATTCTCTGAAAGGCGCCATATACATTAAGACTCAACTGAGTGCCCAGCCGGCACCTCAGGCAGGGTGGCACTGTCCGTGACCACATACCGCCGTACGTCCTACGGCCTTTATAGCGCCATTCCAGTAGCCGCTGTTGGTCTCCCCCAGAAGTGGACTGCTGAACAAATCCGGCGGTGGGAGTGCGACGAGTCAGCCGATGAACTTGTGGTGCCCTGCGGCGGTTGAACGAGTGCCGTGACTCAAGCGTCGACTCACCAGAACTCGTCAGCGCTGAACCGGTCGGACGAGGAGGCCGTCAGAGGGTCTGAGCTCGGGGGTCATCGGCGGCGCTGCTCCTGCCCGCTCCCTCTCGGCCCCCTTATCACCGGAACATTCCATTCGCAGGCCTGCACTCCGGGGGGGGGGGCCTCACGTGGCATAATAGCTGTCCCGCGGAGGCCGTGTACTGAACGTGGAGAAGGAGAGAACAGGAAAGAAAGGCCAGGAGAGTCTTCCTCCTGAGTGAACCCTTCGGCGTACGGGTGGGCACTACCCTGCTATGGATCGATCGGATATAGTGCCTTTCGCGGCGCTCCAGCTGTTCACACGCCGAGCGATGAGTCACACTGCAGCACTCATCTTAATTTATGGTGTGCGGAGAAAGAGAAATCTCGGCGTTTCCTCCCCACATTACTCACAGTCGACAAAGGAAGTCGGCTCCAAAATGACAAATGCAGAAAGGGAGGAGGAAGGCGAATAAGAGAAAGCGTGTGGGGCGTGACGTGGCGGACAGGTGGATACCAGCAGGAGGTGCCCTCAAGACAAGAGTTAATCAACAGCGGGCACTGGCAGCGGTGGCACAGGTACCACCCAATTTCACACTCCAGGGTCACCACGACCCTGTGCCCACCATATCGAGGTGTGATCTCATCACAATGTCCTCAGAAAACCGGCCACGGAGTCCTGGAGGTCAAGCGTGACGAAGAGGAGAGGCCACCTCACCGCGGGCATTGCCAGAGGTCCCCAGTCGTGTCGTTTCCCTTAAAAGGAGCGTCGCACGGCTAACGAGCTCCGAGTCGAGTCCTGCTGTGGCGCGGCGGTGGCAGCGCGCGGACGGCCTCCGTTTATCGCGAGGCTCGTTACGATCTCGCCCAGGAATGAACGCGGGTTTGGACGGCTGCCACGGCGCCCATTACGGTGCAGTCTGGAGCGCTGACCCCTCGTCTTACGCTTATTGTATTCCTGACAGATTTGCTCAATTAGAACGCCGAATAAATGGCAAAGAGTAATTTGTTTCCCTCCAGTCTTCACACACCGTGCCAACGGACGTTAAACAAAATTTATAGTAGGAACACTAAAAGTGCCACTTAGGTTTAAACAAATGGAGCTCGTTCATCACGCTTGAGCGGCCCAGACATGTGACTTCATGCGCCGGCCTCGAGTCCGCAGCCAAATATAGGAAAGCGCGCACTTGAAGCGGACGGGACGCTGTCCTCCACGTTAAATATGGGCCTGGCGCCGCTCCAGCGCTAAGAAGTGTTAGCGTTGGCACTTCCACTGTGTACACTGACGGTGAATTGTTTTAGTGTTGATTTGACGGGGCAGACGCGGACGATTGATCGATGGGGACGCGCACTGTCTTACCTTTTTCAGTCATGTCTCCTGCAGAGGAGCCTCTCTGCCCGCTGCGCCTTCATCTGGGCAACTGGGACCCGAGCCTCCGAGGCAGACCGCTGCCACCCGCTGTCCTTGTCAAGCATGGCATGTCTGGGAGTGCGTCTCTATGCTGTGTGACAAACAACCCCCTCGAGGACAGGGACACGGAAGGGCCCGCTGTGGTCGTCACCTCGCCACCCCACCCCATTTCACAGGTAAACCCCACTCTGCCAGCTGACCGCCTGCCCGCAGAATTCGAGTGACGGACAACAGAATGGCATCCGTACAAAATGAGAAACCCTGGCGGGCCATCGAGGCCCCGACTTTTTACCTGCAACACAAATAAAGGGGACAGCGTGGGTCTGCTAGGGGACATCAAGGGTGGACTCGCCCACTGCTGGTTTTCTTCAAATCCCCCCCCGTTTACAGCGTCACGCGTGCCAGCTTATCGAGTAGAGGGACGCAGAGGGACGTTCTGCAAATCGCAAAGCAGAGGGAAGGTCGGGGGAGCACAAGAACCACCACAGAAGCTGAGTGACAAATCCCAAAGTGACAGGCAAAGTCCACAGCAGTCAGGAAAGTCGAGAAGAACATCCTGGGTGACCCTCCATGACGCCGTGACGATGACGTCCATTCGATACGAACACGGCATGGAGGGGGCTGTGAAAACCAAGATGGCGTCAAACAGGAGACCGAAAAAACCAAAAGGTCACGCGAGGAGTGAAGTCAACGATCCCAAAGCCCACAATTACTTGGCTCTCTTATCCAAAATTCAAAATGACACACAATCACAGGTGGCAGCGGTTTGAAGGACATTACAAGTGGGCGGCCACCCCGAGTGTCTCGGACCCCCGACACTTAGACTCGTTTCAAAGCCATCTTTAACAATGTGACACGTCACACGGCCTACAAAGAGTCAAACGAACACCAAAGACCACCAGTCGGGACCCTTTAAAATGACACTCGGGCACATTAGGGAGTGCCCACAAAGTGTGTGCCACCATGCCAACCAACTTCTAGCTGGTCACGCCACCCCCTGCTGATGGACTGCTGTGTCATAGCAACAGCCACTCCGTCATTTGTCCAACCCGCTGTATCCTAACTACAGGGACACGGGGGTCTGCTGGAGCACAGGGCGCCAGACCACCACAGGGCACACACCCACAATTTAGGATCGCCAATGCACCTGACCAGCATGTCTTTGGACTGTGGGAGGAAACCCACGCAGACACGGGGAGGACATGCCAGCTCCACACAGGGAGGACGCGGGAAGCGAACCAAGACGGGTCTCCTTACTGCGAGGCGGCAGCGCTACCCACTGCGCCACTGTGCCGCCCCTCATAGCAACAGCTTGAGCAGAAAACAAGATGGCATCGAGGCAGACCTGCAAACAACAACAAAATTTTAATGAACAATGAATTGAGCTCCAAAACACACACACACACACACACACACACACCACCAACAGCACGAGACAGGACCTCGACACAAGCAGACATCACACCGTGAGCCCGGCCCGGCCCACCACAGCCTCGCTACTGGGGGTCCTGACCAGCGTGCCTTGGCTTTCCTCTTACGTGTCGTCTGTGTGTGTGTGTGTGTGTGTGTGTGTGTGTGTGTGAGGGGTTCTCCTGTGTTCCTTGTGTTTAGTGGGAGGACACCTAGGAGGCGGGCCCACTGTGATGTCACCGCTGAAGGACCGCCCTCGGTCTCTAGATACAGTGGGGTGGGGGGGGGTCTTTAAAAGAGGACAAAGCCGGAAGAACGGAGCTCTGAGGGAGTTAAGGCTCCAGACATCTCCCTCTCTCTGTCCCAGGCTGGCACTTAGTGCCTGGCACAGTCTCCCTATTTCTGTGCCCATCATTTCACTGGCACTGGTTTCCAGTTGCTGTTAGCCTGAAGTGTACTGGAGGCTGACAGGTGAATGTGCAGGTGAGGGGAGGCCTGAGGCAGAATCCAAGTAGTCGACCCCTAGTGGAGACTAAGGGGACTGCAGTCAAGACAGGAAGAGGGCATCTGAAAAGATCTTTGGTAAGAAACGGGAACGAGGGGGCGGTTAGCATGGACTGACCTTCCTCCTCCTCCTCTTCCTGTCATTTGTCAGACATCTCAAAGTCTCATGTCACCCAGTGACACTTAAGCCATCCACAGAAGAAGAACTTACGGGTTACTGGGAGGCCACTTATCTGATCTGAACAACCAGCAAGCAGTGGCCGGGACCCTCAAGCTGATCTTCACCACTTGTCTGCACTCCTTATTTCCTTAAAGAAAGCACAGGACAAGTTTGGATTTGAAGAGCGTGAACCTCTCGCTGGCGGCGGTGGCAGCGGTGGCAGCGGTGGCGGCCTACAGAATGAGCAGAAGCCCCAGCGGCTCTTTCTCCATCTAAACAGGCGACTTTATATTTAAATAAACAGCAAATGGAAAGGCAAACACACACTTCACCGCTAGCGCAAGGACATGCAAATAAAACGGGAGGCTGCGCCTTGCAACTGCTTATGTCATCTGGGCCTCAGATGCGGATGGCCAGGCTGATGACGACGGGCATCATCGGAGTAGCAGCAGCGGGCGGTTTGTGCCCACCGAGTGTTCCTTTAGTGAGCTCCCTTTTGAAGTAAAGCTGACCAGCGTCCCCCGTTCGGTTTTCTGGCGTTTGCTTCACCTTTTGGTCCAAACGGACTTCATGATAAGCACCGTCTACCATTCTTACCTGGCATCTCACACGGGGCAGGGGCCCTGTGCCCACTCGCCGATCAGAACAGTGGCAGGACCACACAGAGGGCAGCAGGCTCAGTCCAGACCCAAACTCAAAGGGCAGGCTTTAAAACAGTAAAAATGCAAAAAGGCCCAGAAAGAATCCGAGGGAATCTGTGAAACCTGCGGCACTCAAGGGCAGCAAAAAACAAAACTTTAGGAAAAAGAAACGTAAACCAAAAACACAACCCAGTCCAACGAGACGAAGAAAACGGCAAAAGCACAACTCGAAGGCAAGAATGCCAAGGACCCCAGCTATGTGATCAGGTGGCACTGAACACAAAATCATCAAAAAGCACAAGAAGATCACAGGTGGCAAACCCTAACACGAGTGGCCGAAAGAAGACGACGACGACGATATGAAGGTAAAAACAGAACACGGCACAGCATACGCCAGCTCTGTGTCCCTTCACACGGGAGAGTGCCAACATTCTCCAGGGTCACCTCAACCGAATGTTGAGAACAAACATTTAAAAAGAGCGGCTGACGTCCAAGAGAAGCTGTGCAGTCGACATGAGGAGGAAGACGAGGGGAGGAAATTCAAACCCAAAGCCGGCGCCCAGATGTGGGGTGGCCTTAGTGACAGGGACAAGCAGCCATCCAGTGTGAAACGGCTCTTTTAGCTCTTCCTGGGTGGCAATGCTCACCCCCATGGCATCTCTTTGGTCACTGCTGTCATGTCACTTAGCAGAGGAGGGTACTTGTGCCCAAACCTGCCTGTGGTGGGTATTAGGGGAGCTGCCACAGCTTGAACAAAGAGACACCAAGGCAGCAGAGAAGTGGGCGACAGCTCAACGACGAGCCGCCCGCCATGTGAGGTGCCCACACCTGTAGAAGCAGGAGGCCCCGCCCCCTCGGGCTCAACGTACAGAGAACAGCCACCGCCTGGCACCTCAGAGATCTCGTTTTGGTGGTTTTAGGGGTCAAGAAACGTCATTGTCACTTTGCTCTTTTTGTTAAATCAGGTGAATTTTCTGATGTTGTTCACACATTAAGCAGGTTTTCTGCTGGGCCTTTTTGGGTACTGAAAAAAATGATCAGGAGGAAGGAGACGGGCAAAAAAAAAAAACAAACAAGCAAAGGTCGATAGCGGATCTCAAAGAAAGTCAGCCGAGTGAAGTCGCCGACCAAAGACCCAAGAGTCACAAAAAATAAAAATCGCAATTTAAAACAACCTGGAAGCAAACATGGGAACCTTCATAGGACTCCCGGTACACCATGGAAAAGATTGGCATGACAACGACCACACGGCTGGTCCAAGATGGCGGGAAGTCATAAAGCCACAAATTCACAAATGTCTGGAAACCCCCAAAAGAAATCAAATTGAAGGAAACGCACAACAAAAAAGAATGACGGGTGCCAGTCAAGCCACTCGTTATCATTCAGGACGCGTTGCCAGGCAGAGGCTTGTAGCAGTCACGTCGAGTGGCATCACCGGGGCCATGACTTATGAGCCAGCAGCCTGTCGACCGACATTACGGTGTCGGCCTTTAAAAGAACCTCGGGCTTTGGAGCTCGTCTGCCCCTTGACGGAGATCCCGGCTCGCTGCGATTCTCGTCTCGTGCCCGGTGGCGTTCACTAAATCTCGTCTTCTCGCCGTTGACCTTCACCAGTCGATTTCTGGGATCCCCTGAGCAGCCAGCAGTGCATGAGTGACATCCAGCGGAGATGATACAAGTAAAGGTCAAGAAGAAAATGACGGCCTGGCTGGAAAAGAAGAACATACGAAAAAGAAGGAGGAGGACGACAACAAAGATGTTCATTAAGAAAACAAATACAAACAAACAAACAAACAAACAAACAAACAAAACAAAACAAGAGACGACGACAGCGACGAGGGCTGGAAACCCATTCAGGTTTGGTTTACTTCTTATGCCCACCAGCTGGTCAGGCAGGATGTTCCTCTCACGATCACACATTGGGGTTCATTCCTTTTGTATTTCTCCTCTTTCTCTCTCTCCTCTTTCTCTTTTTCTCTCTCTCTCTTTTTTTTTTTTAACAGTTTCCATACGTTTTCATGGAATACAAAGGCGTCTTAGTGGTCCCTTTAGGTCTCCATTCTTGAGGACTGGAGTTCCAGTGGTGGCTTTCTCCCATCTAAATGGCGGTCAGTTACGCACTTAATAAAGCTTTTTTTTTTTAAGTGTTGGAGGTCTCAGCCCACCACGGGCCTGACGCACGTCGAGCTCCTCGACTTCTTGTGACACTCAGGGGTTCAGGACGCCTACAGGAGATGGAGGTCGACACTGCATGTGTCCCCGTCACTTCGACACGTTTGCTGTTCCCTCTACGGCCCCTCGGGTGTGCGGCTCATTCACTTTGTTGTCTCTCTGCCGCTCACTGCCTGTCATTTCTTTTGTTTCTTTCTTTCTTTTCAAGTTCTATTCAAACTGGACATTTCTTTGTGGTTTGCCTTCTCTTCAATTCCACTCACACATTCCGCTTTTTCCGGTGACCTTTTCGGATGCTTTCCTCCAAGTCGGACTGTTTTGCTCTCCCCCTTAATGTTCTCGTCGCGTGACCCTCGTGTCTGAGCGACTCCGTCTTCGTCCAGTTTCTTTACTGTCTTCAGGTGACGCTCACTTTGGCTTCAGATCAGGATGTCTCTGTAGTGACAGGACGGGTGTTTATGATGGTGGACTCTGGGATTCGAGTCACTTTCCTAAAAAGGTCATCTTTACCACCAAATGCTGCCAAGTGCACCCACAGTCGGCCGTGCCCAGCTGCCCTTACCCCTTCGCTCCTTACCGCCCTCCACTCAAGCCCCCCAGTCGACGGTAAAAACAAACAAGTTGGCTCAGATAAAAGGGTCCAGTATGGAAAAACAGAGAAAAAAAAAAAACACACACACATATATATTGAAAAAAGAATGAAATATAAAAACGCAGGAAGAAATCGGCGTATCGTCCAGCGTCGATGCAGATGAACACACAGCGCGAGAGCGACGTCAAGCAGAGCGAGCCCTTTGACGAGACACGTTACAACACGTCAGCTTTTTGTCAGCTTCTTCAGCGAGACGGAATGACAAACGACTACATCAGAGGCCGACATACTGGGATCTGCCTGGTCAGGCCACTAAAGGGGTCACTCTGCTCGACTTCTCACTACATCATAATGGCCGACGGGGCGTTAGAGAACACGACATGGCCCGGACTTCCTGTGTCCCCCTCATCTAAGCCACAAAACGTCCCACAAACAAACAGTTCAGGAGTCCAATGGAGTCACAGAAGCTGGGAAGATGACAAATGGATGACAGCCGGCCAAGGCCCAAGTGACAGGAAACCCAAACTCACCATACAGTGCCACTGAACCAACAGCGTCTCACCAACGGCCCTGGGAAGTCCTAAATACCCGCCTGGCGCAGGTAACCGGGTAAGCACCGAGGGTCTGTGTTAGCCCATCGATGAAAGAACAGCGGTGCCCGATGTGGGCGGCAGATCACACTCATCTGTGCTTCCTCTCCTCTTCCTCCTTCGAGAATCTGCCGCCTTAGCTTACAACGTCCACAGCCCCAGAACTAAACGGGAAGCCCACCTCCTGAACCTGAAGGGTCAAGCGCACTGCCTGGGCACGTCCTCGCCAATGCAGTGAGGAACCTCCGCTTCAGATGGGTTTAAATCCGCAGAAGACGGTCAGACACACGCAGGACTTGTGAACGGTGAAGCAAGACGAGTGACGAAGACGAGGAGGGTAGGAGCGGGGTATACAGAACCCTGGTGAGGACCCTCGGAAGATCTGCAGACGCTTCAGTTCTAGAGAGAGAGATAGACAGACAGAAAGATGGAGAGAGATAGAGAGAGAGAGAGAGATGGAGAGAGAGAAAGATGGAGAGAGATAGAGATAGAGAGAGAGAGAGACAGATAGACAGAGAGAGAGTGGGAGATAGATAGATAGATAGATAGATAGATAGATAGAGATAGAGAGAGAGAGAGA
>JANRMT010062823.1:26206693-26229858 GCA_026402145.1 Polypterus bichir lapradei | reverse complement strand
AACAATCTGCTACTGCTTCAGGGGCCGTGCCCAAGCGCAAGAAGAAGATGTTAACGATTGCCGAAAAGGTAAACGTTTTGGATTTGTTGAAGGCTACGATTCTTTTTATTTAAAAAGTAGGAAAGGAATATAAGATCTACGGCCGCAGCGTCCTTTTAACCAGGGTGTAAAACGAGTTGTAAGTGGATGTAATAAGGCAGTAGTCTGGATGGAATCTGCTTTAGGGATTTGGATTGAAGAAGAACAACGGCAGTGCTACACAATCGCCTGAAGTGGCTCCTTTACAAGGGCTGTAACGCTCTCCTTTGTTGTGCAGTAAAATTAAACTCATTGTTATCGGACAAGTCATCATTGTTGGTGAGTAACCATAATTAATTTTCTTCTTACAGTGCTTAGTACATGTACGTACGTTTAGTGTCACTGTACACACATTTACTGTATACTATTTTTCTTGCAATGTACGTATTTATTGCTGGTGGCCTGTTTATCGTAATGGCTGTAACATGTGTGATATCGGAGACACTCAATATCTTTAAAATAATATTTAGGTTTTACTGTATATAAACAGTGTGTGTTTACATACATAATTTCAATGAATCTTACCTAATATCTAAGAGAATACAAAGGGATTATGCTGTATAACTCTGCGGGGAATATTTATAAACAGTGTGGGAGAGTTTATAAGGGCTTAAAATATCTAAAAATAACCATACAAACATATGGTTTCTACTTCGCGGATTTTCACCTATCGCGGGGGGGTCTGGAACGCAACCCCCGCGATCGACTCCAAAACACACGTTACCTGACGTTAGTTTACTATTCATATGAACTCAAATATCATACGAAAAAAGAACAAACAAACTAGGACGTCTCGGCTGCTCCTCCTCACCATTTTACTAGTTTAGCTCCAATCACGTTAAACAAACAACTGAAATTATGTGCACTTAACCCTTAAACCGCCGCAACCAGCTAGAGTCGGTTTCCAGTGTAATTTTCCAGCACGCCGAAGCCGAGTATCTTTGGCGACGTACACTCATTGAACTCCGCAGCCGGCTAGATTTGCTTCACCGATCGATCAGTCCGCCCGTCCGTATAGTCGTTGAGCAGTCGGCCCCCCCGCAGCACTGCAGCCTCACGGTCTCCGGTATTTGAGCCGCTGCACCAGACGAGCCTGCAGTCATCAGCGCGTACCTCTCTGTGTGTTTGTGTTCAGCCCGTTCAAGCGCAGTTGGCTCGGTGAGTGACTTCATCGCATCACTGGCTCCAGCTGCACTTTGAACATATAATAATAGATTGTTGCAGTAGTTTTTTTTTTTTTAATAGTTTTTACAGTTTATTTGCAGTGTGTAAAATGATGAGCGTTGCAGTAAATGTGATGCTCTTTGCATGAAAAAGAAAAAAAAAAATACGTGTTCGGTTAAAATTTCACATTTTCTTTGTGAATTGTGGCGTTTACTTAAAAAGCGCAGCTACAGTAAAAAGTATTTGGCGTCCAGGGGTGCATTAACCCCCAAGTATGTGTCAGTTTAAGGGTTAACTATCGTTATACACAGAACAGAAAGCTCCGCTTTACATAATCTGCATTCAACTTCTTTTTCTTTTTCGCTCAACTGCTCCCTCACTTTACAGAGTTTCTTTCTCCATTTTTTTCCCCTTCCTCTTCCTCTTCTCCTCAGACGTCGTTCTTCGTTTTTAGGACCGTGCGCAGTCTTGACAAACAGTAACAAGCCATACGCCCCCCGATGGTCATGTAGCGCATTGCAGTTACTCTGACCGGAGCCTCTACTGAACGTTCTGTTTATGACGCGTCAACATTAAAAAATCCGCGTTGATGATTTTTATGTAGTCGACTAATCGTGGCAGCCCTATTTAATTTCTGACCGTATACGTTATTTAAACGAAGTTAACAATTTCTCTGTACGATGTCATACTCCATTAAAATGACATCAAGTTCACATCCCAGTATTTATTCTAACAGCACACGGCGCCACGAGGACCGCTCTCAGAAATCGAGACCGAAGCCAGTCGTCATCATCATCATCGTCAGTAAAGACGAGGCGCTCTCATCCGATTCTTCCACTTGCGATGTCTTCTAACAACGCTAAAGCAGCCGTGGCGTTTGAAACACTTTGGCCACTCCGAGCTCCATGACCCTGTTAGACTAGGATCACAATCAAGTGCCTTACATTTCGAAAGGACAGGCGCTTCACTTCGGTGTATCTGATAAAGCCCGAGTCACGGATGTGAAGGGAAATGAGACAGAAAGAGTAGCACTGCTCTGACGCGGGGTGCCACCCGCTTGTAAAACTGGGCAGAACAGTACGTCAGTAAGCACAGTCAGAGCCGCCGTGTCGCCCTGCGTGGCGTCACAGCAAGTTTAGCTTATTAATCTCAAGGTGAGCGTGGAAACGGACGTAAGCGACGCTGTTGTGCGCACGCACCGTTTATGCCGGAGGCCCCAGATGGTTTTTATCAGGTCCCGATATGTAAAACCGTACAACTGTAAGAGGGTGCACTTTCTTTTTCACAGGCCTGCACACACTGGCCGTTTCGAGAGTAGCAGCTGCCATGGCGTCTCCCCATTTAATCCAAGCGGAGGGCTTACTTAAGACTCTGCGAGTAACAGAGGGGTTAGGGTCAGCGAGACCCCAGTGCAGGAGGTGCGCTCACTTGAACCCGACGGAGACATTGAGTGCCCACTGCAGGGCGGGCCGCGGATCAGCAGCTTTCCACTGTCCATTCCCACACAAGGCAGGGAAGCCAACACTCATCAACAGAGCAGAGTAAACGGAGACAGTCAGGTGGACCCTCAATGGACTCCTACTGGTCTCCTGAAATGCCCACGAAAAAGGTCAAAGGTTATCCCGACCGGACTCGAAGCCAGATCCATGGCGCCGACAAGCCCACCGTGCTATCCAGCGCACCAGAGATGTGTGCCCTCACAGTGGCAGCGACGTACCTGACCTCACTTTACAGCATGATGGAGGGAAGGGGGGATGTCTTTACTTTTTAACGAATCTATAAAAGCAGTGGCGAGATTGGCCACTATGAAAATCTGCACCGTTGAACCCGTCTCCGCCAAATGTGACACATTTTTCCATTTATATAGGAGAAGACCGCGGCCTCTGTCGTTACAACGCCCCAGAGAGGTCAGTTCTGGGACTTGGCACAGGTAGGCAGAGCTGCACCCTAAGGTGGGTTTAGGCAGTGAGACTTTGGTTCAGAGCCCAAGAGGGGAATTTCATTAGTGACGGTACCTGTGCTTTACTCCAACGTGGGCAGCACCCCAGTTATAGTTAAACTAACATGGGGAGTCAAAGGAGCTTCCATTTGCTTTGAAATGTGCCCACTGAGCAGCCTAGTGATGCCAGGGTAAGCCTCACTTCCTCACAGCCAAAGCTGGGCATATTAGATTTATTTATCAGAAGTATGTGCCAACAGGCTGGTGTTACATTGCTGCAGGCTCCCCGTGACCCTGCCTTGTGCCAAGTGAAATAGATGGATGTACAAACTGCATTTTTAAAAAGGTGCCATTTGCTGGACATAAGCTGATGTCACATCATGTGACCTCTAGTCATGGGGTATGTCAGATTTGCTGACCGTAGTCGTTGATCTTGTCGCCAGACCATCTCAATTTGAAAAATCACAGCCTGTGCCACATTTACCAACTGAGCGCCAGCCAACAGCATACTGCCCGACGGAGCTGGCGCTGCATGAAAGGTGAGAAGCTACGGCGAGTTCGGCAGCCATCTCAGCTCTTTGGATTCTTTTTTTCAATTCCGTTTCAGAAGGTAAAAACACGAGACATCAGACAGACCTCCATTTGTGAGGACCAACAGACCCGCCCACACGTCTTATTCCCCACATCGTACTTCTGGAGGAGCATTCATTGGTCGTCTCGTGGACACAGAGCCCCCCCCCCCCTTTGACTAAAACCAAAAATCAAACCGATTTTATTAGAGCGAGTCACACAGAATGTCACATCAGGTGGCCACTTTAAAGAGAGAGCATCGCTGACGGCCCGTTGGCTCGTAAACGGAGGCTACGACTGAGAAGTGCCAGAAAGATCGCTTTATGTGTCGTTCAGCTAAACGTGAACACAAAGAGCCGTCAGCCCCTGACGTAACATAAGCCACAGGCCACATTTGTCCCCTTTAGGATCTGTGACTCTGCGTCTTCACAACACAACAAAATGCAGCCAGCCTGCCTGCCGGCCGAGCACAAGGAGCTCCAAATGCAGGGCCCCGTTTTCAGCTCAGTACCCGCTTCACCCTCAATTAGACGATTTTTGAACCTCTGGACTGCTCGGATGTATTCATTTGTTCATACAATTGAAACGTTAAGGAGGACACCGCTAGCAACTTAAACACGTGACCAACCCCTGAAATGTCACTAGGGAGGTGGCAGCTGCCACCCTAACGCGCTCTTTCAGCTCCATTTGTTGGCAGTGATAAATGCAGCATGTACCGTATAAAGGATGCCAGTCCGCCATGTGGGTCCTACAAACAACAGAAATATCCAGGGGGAAGAAATAACAAATGTCTCAGGGCGGCCCCCATCCCTCCTTGTCTCCATGTGGTCACCCTACGTGATATTCCGGCTCAATTTTCCATAAATAAGCCGTGCTAAGGTAAACGGTATGCATTAAATATTGAGACAGTCCGCGCGGCGCGTATCAGCTCTGTTTAAACTTTCTGATCGGCCTCCATAAACAAGACAAAGTGGCACAGCTCACAGCGCGACGGCGAGGCTGGAGCGATGCGCGGGGATTACGCTACATAAACATTTGCGATATCATAAATCAGACAGGGGCATTTGTTTCTATCGCTGCCTTCTCACACGTGTGTGTAAACCTGGGAAAGCCCAGTGGCAGGTGGAACTTACCGGAACGGCTGGGAGAGAGCAAAAGGCCGAGCAGGGTGAAAACAGGGAAGACGGTGGCGGCAGGAGGAAGAGGAGGAAGGCGGCAGAACTTCATTGCATGGCTCTTCTTGATTCAACTCGTGCCATCCCTGTGCTGCCCAGTTTACCTGCCATGTTGTCAGTCAAGCGAAGCCTTAGAACTTCAAACAGCGGTGGCCGACTTCACGTCATGATTTGCTCTTTGATTTATTGTCCCCCGAGTGCTCCTTCGTTTTTTCACTGAAACCACAAGTGCATCCTGGGGCTTCAAAGACCAAGGAATTCATTTTAATATTTACTTTACTTTTGATATTAAATCTGAATCACACTCACCAGCGATGCCATTTGGGTTTTCCTACGAGTGCCACCATTTTGGGCACCATTGTTAAGACGCATATCCGGGTTGCCGTCACCACCACCCCTGAAGGTCACGTCACAGGATGTCACCCCCGTGATGCTACTTAAACGGACACAGCACTGGACTGTTTAACCCCCCAACCCTTAAACGTTAACCTCTTTGTGTTCTTTGAATGTTGTGCCTCCCAAAACACTGCGATTTAAGATCAATGTTTGGGCTCCGGCTGCTGGCTTATCGATTTCCCAGGTAACAACTTTTAACAAGCGAGACAACTAAAATGAAGCACACAAATGTCCTGTCACTTGAGTAATGACTGGCTTGTCATTAAGGAACTGGGTTGGAACAAAAACCTGCAGCCATTGTGGCCCTCCAGGCCCCCCGCCGCCGCCGCCGCCCACCACAGCTTTAGAGGAAGATGAAATATCAAAGAGATGACACCGTGTGTACCGTGAGCTACATTTATAAAATGATTACAAGGCGGGGGCACGACAGTCACAGCCACAGCCACCGTCATCGTCACCGTCACCGTCACCCTACGCCCCGAAACAGAAATCCACAAGGCGGCCCACCGTCATTCACAACTGGCTTACTTACTGGTGACGCCTCCGGAGGCCAAGACGCTAAATGCGGTTTTTATACAAACTCCAGCCACCTGAGGGAGGCAAGGCGGCGCGGGCCCGCGTCAGGGTGCCGTTAGCTTTGATTTGCGTTCGCGGTGTGTTGTTTGTCGGCTTCTTCGTTGTGGCCCTCCGCTCCTCTTCCAGTTTTTTGGATTTTGTTTCACGTCCCCGTTTCTTACGTCTTCCTTAATCTGGTCGAAGCCCCCCGAGCAGAACGATCTCAGTAAGTGAGTGGATTTCGGGGCATTCGCAACTCATTTTACGCCAAACAAAAGCACCCGTTGGTGCCGCCAGGAGCCTCAGACCAAAGCGGTAAAGCTGCACTGCGTTTGTCAGAACAACGTAAGGCGCCATTGAAAAAAGGCGGGCAGGGCTGGGCGGCTACAGGGGCGCTTGGCGGCAGCCAATCACCGTCCGTTACGTCATCAAAGAGGCCATGGAGGCGGCTCTTAACGCTCTGCGGCGGGATTTAGCGCTTTTTTCCTATAAGTTACGAAGAGGAAGGTAACGCTGTCATTACTTTCAAGGAGCCGTTTGTAAAGATGGCCATCGACGAGGGGTCTGCGCCTGCCTTTCTTTGTCCACCAACATGGATCAATTTGAACAGTCCACTCCAACTGAGTCCAAAAACGAGCCATTTCAAGAACGCGCCACAAAGTGAGTACGCTTGGCAACGCCGATTTTGCGTAGCTGTGCGGATGGAGGAAGCGAAGCTGAGATGCGCTGTTCATGTCCTTTACGGTCAGGTCTTTATCGTAGCGGCGTGTGCTGAACCTGCAGACAGGCGGAGATTTCCACTCGACTCGTAGTTTGTATGTCCGAAAAGCGTGGGCAGCCATCTACACGTTCGTCACCTTTACAAGCGGTTGTACACTCCAGAAAAATGATGTTCTTCTTCGGCCTTTCAGCGTTTCGGTTTATTTTGGGTTTGCTCCGCACACAACGTGACTGACAAAAGGCGCAAAATGGGAAACGCATTACGAGAAATGAAATGAAAGCAAAATGAGGGCTTGTGTTGGCCAACTGAACACCTTACAGTATGGCAGCCCAGGCGCCTTCTTCAGGCAAGTCACGCGACAGACGTTTAAGTCAAAAAGAATCTGAAGACGCCGGTGAGTCAAGTCAAGTCGGGGAACCTGCACTGGTACAGCGTGTTGCCACCTCCACTACACGACGAAACAACTCGGGATCCCGGTTTGCAACCCCCCCAGGCAGACGCGCGGTCCAGTCCAGAGGTGACCCTCTATCTGCCAGGTGTTACGTGGGCGACCCCCTGGCCTGGTCCAGCCACTCGGGTCCCCAACAATGAGGATCTTACGAGCTGATCACCCTCAGGCAAACGTGCCACGTGCCCGTAGTGCCGCAACTGACGCTCCCTCACAATGCAGGTCATGTGCCTCATTCGGGACTCCATGAGCAACACAAAGTCAAACCGACGGGACCCAAGGACCCTCTGAAGAGACACACGTGAAGGAGTCCAGTCTTCATCTCAGGTCAGTGGATAGCGTCCGTGTCTCACAAACAGGGGGCACCAGGACTCTAAAGACTTGGACCTTCGTCCTTTTGCAGATATCGGGAGCGCCACACTCCCCTTTCTAGCAACTCTCCCAGTCCGTCAGCTGACTTCATAGGAAGAGTCACCAGAGACGTGAATGTCACTGTTGAGGTAAGTGAACCTCTCAATGACGAGGACGACACTCTCTCCGCAGACAGACACACTGCTGATGGCCGTGCCCAAGAGGTCATTAAAGGCCTCCATCTTGGTTTTTATCAGGACACGCGTAAGCCCAGCCTCTCGAGACCCCCGATCAGAGCCTCCATCGACTCCGTGCAGATCACAGCATCGTCGGCACACAGTCAAGATCCGTGAATCTCTCTTCACCAACTGATGCCCCACGACCTGCCCAGCACCCAGTCCATGTGGTCATCGGACAGAGCAGGAGCAGAACACACCGCTGACGAACCCCAGAATCAACTGGGAAAAGCACAGAAGGTCTGCCTCCAGTCTGCACGGCACTCACAGTACCAGTGGACAGGCCAGCAACCTCGAGGGGATCCCGCAAACCCTCAGGACGTCCCACAGGGCATCTCGATCAACTGAGTCAAGCGCTTTGTGAAAATCCACAGAGGCTGCAAAGAAACTCACGTTTGCGCCCCATGAGACCCCTCAGTGCCAGGATGCGGTCGATGGTGGACTTCTTAAATGTGTAAAACCAGACTGTTCCGGTCGCTGGTAGGTGGGCAAGTGATCACGGACCCTAGCGAGGACCTTACCTGGCACCGAGAGCAGAGTTAGTGAGGGTCTTTCAAAGGAGGGCAGGAGGGGCAGACGACGGGAGGTCAAATCAGAGGCCTGCTTGAGGGTTTCAGCCTCCCCTCAGTCATTGCACGTCTGAGCCTGTCACACGTCACCCATCACACGGACTTGTTACCTTGAAGAGCCTTACTGGCGCGATTTACGGTTGCGTTGTCACCAGTTTTATTTGAATTCTTCAGGTAAGGAAGTGGTCAGGTAGTTCCCCTCGCTGGCCGTAACGACATGTTGTAAAAATGTCACCCTGCTTGGTCACAATAATGACCCAATAAGCCTAAAAACGTTGTGACTGTAGATGGCGCTATACCGGCGCTGAACCCGACACAGACAGACACGGGAGGCACGTGCTTTTTATTCTTCCTTCGCTCGTGTGGAGCGTCTTCCCCGTCCCCACAACGCTGCCTTTCCTTTCTCCTCCCGACTCCTGGAGGCTCCTTTTATAGCCCACCCGGAAGTGCTCCAGGTGTTTGACGACGTACTTCCGGGTGTGGAGGAATTGCCGCCAACGGGGGCTCTGGAACAACCGCAGCACCCCCGGGTGCCGCCCAGCCCCCGGATCCCAACAGGGTTGTAGAGAACTCCGTCACCCGTGGAGACCTGCAGGCACCACTGCCACCCAGGGGCGCTGCCATCTAGTGTCCTGGGGGAGGTACTGTTCTCACCAGGCTTGCTGCCCCGGTCCAAACAGTGAAGGTGTTTATTTCATTCGTTTACATGTTTTATTGTATTTTTTCCAGTTCTATTAATATTCATAAAGTGTGTGCAGGATGGCCGGCCATATATTCCGAACCACACCTTCCAAGCCGCCAGATGGAGCCCTCCCGGCGGCATAGCGGCTCCCCGAATTCCAGCAGAGCCTCATGAGCCTTGTAGTTTTTATAAACAGCCCTGCTGGATACCATGGGGGCCTCCAGGAGCCGCTATAGGGAGGCATGGGGAGTGCTGCGTGCCCTGTAACCCGGAAGTACGTCCTGGTCACGTGAACAGTAGGAATGACGAAAAAGACTTTGTAGCTGACCCGGAAGTGTAAAGTGGATTCACTTCCGGGTCAGGAGATATAAAAGGACCATGGGAACTTCCAGAGGAGGAGCTGAGCTGGGAGGTAGGGTGGCTCAGTGTCTGGGAGTTGGAGGATTGTGATTTATTGGAGTAGTATTGTTTATTGCTTTGTGCACTTCATTATTATAATAAGTAATAATCATTGGACTTTTACCTGGTGTTTGGCGTGGTACCTGAGGGTTCAAGTGAGCAATAGCGCCCCCTACTGCTACTTCAGTGAGAGTTCAGAAACTGAAAAAACAAACCATGAAGTGGCTGACAGGCCGAGCCGACCCTGAAGTCTTGGAACGTGATGGACAAAATGAAGAAGTCCAGCGCTGCGATTGTTCTGCCTCTTCTTTCACATTTCCAGTCATAAATTGAAACTGTTTGACTGTCAGGCCTCATGAGACCTCCTGCAGCTCAGCAGGCCCGTTACACGCGCGCTGCGGTGGCTTTCAGCCGTTGACTTCATTCGCATCTTGTTAGCGAGCCGGCGTGAGGTGTCACAGTGTCACCGCCGGTCGGTCACCTGATCCACAACTCGCTCCTCAGGCAGGTTGGAGTTGTAGGGTTTGGGGGGTCTGCATGTACACCGGGGCTGGCGAGCGACGAGGCCCAAGGCATGAAATGCAGCAGTGAGGGACGTGAGGGACGCCGCTGTCCTGGAGGTCCGTCTGTCTGATGTCTTGTGCTTTACGGCCCATGATAGATAAAAGGGTGGCGGGGGGCAGGGAGTTCAGCTGAACGCGCCGCCCCTTTAAAAGCTCCACGCAGACACCGACTGGCACAGGCTGGCAGAGCGGGCACGCAATACTTGGGAGGGAAGTCCTTTAGTCGCCTAGCAGCTTCTAGCCGTGTAGACTGCCATGCTTGGCTCGAGATCAGCACGTGCAGTCGTTTAGGCAGACGTCCCCTCCGACTCCATCCATTAACCAACCCGCTAAATCCTAACTACAGGGCCACGGGGGTCTGCTGGAGCCAATCCCAGCCAGCACAGGGCACAAGGCAGGAAACAAACCCTGGGCAGGGCGCCAGTCCACCGCAGGGCACACACACACACACACCAGGGACAATTTAGGATCGCCAGTCCACCTGACCTGCATGTCTTTGGACTGTGGGAGGAAACCCACGCAGACTCGGGGAGAACATGCCAACTCCACGCAGGGCAGGGAGGACCCGGGAAGCGAACCCTTAAGGGTCTCCTAACTGGCAGGCAGCAGCGCTACCCACTGCGCCACCGTGCCGCCCCTCCGACTCGAAGTCACGAAATGTAAACGTGAGCACGCAGGCCTGTCCGGTGAAAACGTGAAACAGAGAAACACAACGGTCTTGGGGTTACTGGTAAAGTGGGGGGCATCTTAAATGGTGGCACCGCGATTTATATTTTATTTTAGGCTCCCTAAGCCGCTCACG
Organism: Polypterus bichir lapradei; assembly: GCA_026402145.1. Taxonomy (NCBI): domain Eukaryota; kingdom Metazoa; phylum Chordata; class Cladistia; order Polypteriformes; family Polypteridae; genus Polypterus; species Polypterus bichir. The sequence continues at coordinate 26,219,210 of JANRMT010062823.1, read as the reverse complement.
TCTGGATCTTTTCTCGTGTCCCGTTTGGGTCAATGAGGGGTGAAGGGGGGGTGTGGGGGCAGCTCGCCGGATGATTGACTGAATGTGGAGGCCCCCCCCCCCCCAGGCCTGTGGCGTAGCTGCTGTATATGAACATGAAGATGACTCAAAGCTCATCTCGTCACCTGGATGTCACACATTAGAGGTGGCCTCGTGCTCTCGTGGTGATGCCAGGTGTGTGACAGAGCAGCAGCCGAGAAGTTACTGAGAGGAGAAGGGGGTCCGCGTGTTCCATGCTCATTGGACGGTGCCCATGCTACACGACTTCCACCAGATGTTCAGTCCACTTCTGGCCAGCAGGATTCACCAGGCTTTGCATGGGACGGAGAGCAGATGGCGGTCGTCTGAAGGACAGGACGAGGAGAGCAGATGGCGGTCAGCCCAGTGCAGGCCTGAGATTCACTGCTTGTTATACTTTCACTAAATCTTCTTAGCACCCTGGCGTAACCCCATAAGCTGGACCTCCAGAGTCCATCTATCAAGGCACTATAAATTAGCCTGAGCCTTTCACGTGGAGCCCCGCCATGTCCTGGACCGGGATCCTAAAGAGCCAAGGGAAGCCACCACAAGGACAGGGGGACAGGAGGGAGGCCACATCGTGTGTTCTTGGCTTGATGCTGGCTGTCTGTCCGTGAGGGTCCCACCTTTAACACGTTGAGAAATGAAAGTGGAGGGCGCAAGAGGCACTCTCGACCGAACCAAGTCACAATGAATGAAAGAAATGATGGGGACCTCCGGTGTCCTTTATTTTACATGGCACCCTCTCTGCCCTGTGCGCAGCATTGTCACCTGCCCGTCATGAGACCTTCTGAGCCCACTGGACCGGAGGACACAAGCCTGCAGTCCACCGTAGTCAATGAGTTGGCGCCCAAAGTTCAACTGGTCATCGGCTTTTTAGTGGGTGGGGCACCCTTTGCCTGGCATTACTGTTATATGTATTGACATTTAGGAGCATGGAGGGCAACATCACAGCCACACTGAAGTAAATGAGGGGCACAGACAGCAGGACCACCAAAGGGGACGCCTTCCAGGACACGCTACCAAACAGAAGACTCCCTCCTGCAGGTGGGCACTGTGGGCATCAGCTTGTGTGTGATACAAAAGTGACCTTACTTGACCCTGAGAAAGTCACCGAGCCTCCCATGCGCCCCCCCCCCCACTCCACTCTAAGTATGGCACCAGGTGAGTCACCAGGGCTGAGATGGTGGTCCGATCATCAGCTCCACATGTGACGATGTAAGAGAAATGTGGACGCCGCTGACCGGGACTGTGCTGTCTGCAGAGAGGCTCGTGAAAGGCGCTATATCAGAGGTCACAAAGTGAGACATGAGGGCCCCTCTTTGGACGAGGACAGGCCATCCAGCACCGCAAAGCTCGCCAGTCCTCTCCAAAGTCCTGCTGTCCAGCACGCCGCCCTGGTGGCTTATTCCAAGTGGCCGTCATGCGGTGGTCCTGTTGTGCCTTCCTGGTGACACCTTCTGGGTTGTTGGGGTCACTTTGAGAGCAGCAGAGCCCAGCTGCGGTCTCATTGAAAGGCACCACATAGACTCAAGATGGCTGATCCTCAGCTTATGGAAGGTCCTAGCAGATCACCGCTCTGGCTTCCTGAAATGGGGACGACGCCGAGGGCCACGGGGTCCCTTCAGAGTGACAGTAAGTGACGCCTGGCTGGACGCTTGGGGTCAGAGGTCCTTTGGAGCGAAGTCGCTAAGCTGTCCGACGTGCCCTCACGTTACTCTCTCCCACGTGACGAGTGGCACATCATCTGAGTGTCGTTTTAATCCGAAGTGCGCTTTCGTGACGTTGTGACACGGACTTCAATTTCCTTGACAAACCGCAGCCTGTTACTGAGGACCAGGTGGGATGTGACCTCGCAAATGTTCAAATTAGGCTCCAGTTGCCGGGAGAGCCTCGCAGGCCCATAAATCAGGGCCGATGATTGAGACGTGCGGCCCAGTCGCGGAGCTAATGCACCCGTCTGCGGCGAGAGGCGCGGACATTTTTAAGTGACACGTCGATTACTTACGGACCGCAGCCGCGGAGAGCACCAGACGGCCCTGGGTGGGTGTGTACCGCACATGCCAGCACGTGGGTCTGCGCGTCTTTAAGGCTGGCATTGACAAACCCCACTGGCCGTGCCCACGCTCTGCCTCTTAGCGATTGTCCTCCTTCTTCACTCCAATTCCCTTTGAACTCGGATTAGGCGGGCAGACCTCCGCAGTCCCGTGAGCCGTGCCCCGATGGCACTTTAAACAGAGGGGGCACAAAGCAGCCCACCTTGTCATGGCACTCAGTTGGCCGCGTCTGCAGTCCTGGGCCGTTTTCCTAAATATCCAAAGGAGCCTTTGAGCCTCAGCTGAGCGGCGAGAGCGAGCCACGTGTTTAGACTCCTCTGTAAAATGACAAGTCAGGCCGTCACTTTCACTTCCTTTTGGGTTTTTATTAAAAGGCAAAAAAATTAAACAAAAGATCAAAAGAAAAGCACTGGGACTTGAAGCTCTTTGGCCAGTTTGCTCCAGTGGGAGACGCGGCAGACCACCTCTGGCCGCACGTCACTGGACGAGGAGAACGGCCCCCGGGGGGACGCAGCAGACCGCCTGGCGGCACGGGTGGGCCCTCGGGGTGACTTGGGGGACCTGAAGTGTGGCCCGCCGGCTGGCTGTTTAATGAATCGCTTTGGTTTGCCACCGGTGGGCTTCAGTCCAGTCCTAGACCTGCAGGGGGCCGCAGCACACCGACATTTAGTTCTGTGGCACACTCGGAGTTCAAAGAAGGAGAAAAAAGACAAAATATATGGAAAATAAAAATGAGGCGACACTAATTAACATGGGAGATAAGTCCGGTGCGATGGCCAGGGAGGGGGGACAGAAAAGAGAAAATCTGCAGGGGGTCTGAGACCACCCAGCCCCCTCTAGGCGCTCTACCTAACATCACCTCACGGGCTCCTTCACAACACTAACGAGTGTGCGGGGTCCGAACCCACGGTGCCCCCCTTGCGGGTAAGCACAGCAGAGATGCTAAGACACAAAGGACAGGAGAGGTTGAGCGTGCCATGTGCTTCCAGCCGAAGGGGGGGCCGCTGTCTTCGGTGGGGGCTTTGACCACTGGCTGGCCCTCTTCGGTCGAGTGTGTGGCGTTGGTCTTGGGCACGGGTGGCCACTTAAGATGACTTCTGCCATGAGGCTGTGACCCGCGTGTCTGCGCTCCTTCTCCTTTACCCTACAGCACAGGGATTGGGTTCTTCAGCGAGCCATGGGTGGGCTCTTCTGGCCAGTGCCATCTGTGCTTCCAATAGTTGAGCCCACTCTTTCATTGCCCGCTTTAACCTTCTTCCATCAGTGGGGTGCTGTGCCCCTGCACTCGTCACCAACCTTCCTCTCTTTGTCATGGCTGCCTGGCCGCAGTTCACCGATCGCAGGGTTAGGTTTCAGCTGTGCCTCATCGGTCATTCTTGGTGCCACCCTGGAAAGCCACCTTTGTTTTGTGCTTCCCTGGCCTTCCGTCAGCAAGCCATGCCAAGCCTTCAGGGCGCCTTTCCGTTTCAAGCCAAATGAAGGTTCGGTGGGCCGAGCCACGGGCATTGCGTGGGTCCAAGCTGGGTCATCCCTTCATGACGTCCCCCAGGGTGTAACGGGATGACTTGACCTGACATCAGGTGACAAACAAATTGACTGGAGAGGTGCCAGCCAGGCGCGTCTTCAGCGTTTTAATAGCCAGTCAGTCTGAAGGACAGTGGAGCTCGACTGGCATTTTCAGCATGTGTGCCAGCCGGGTGCGGGTGAGCACGTGAGTGTGCCCGCCTTCAGACTGGCGCTCCATTCTGATGGCACCGATCTGTGCTTTATGGACCACGGGTGGCAGCGCAGGCCTTTGGCGGGTGGTCTCCTTATGTCTCCTCACTCTCCATTTTACTTTTCCAGCTTGTGGCATTTGTTTGGCTCAGGTGCCTCCTGGCATTTCCTGCCAGTCATTGCCAGGGCGTTGTGAGCTCACCACACTAAGTGCCTTTATATAGCGCCTTACACGGTAGTGCGGGTGAAGAGATTAGGAAACGAGACACAAACCACACGACACTTCCTGCTCTTCAATAAATGACATTTGGATTGCATTTTATTTCTCTTACTTAGCCCACCTTCTCGATTGACGTCGTGGTGCCCCCAGGACGTCTGGGCACACCTCGCGCACCTCGCTCTTCGCATCTCACCATTCCACACACACGGTGCCTCCAGACCGGTGAAGATGAGCGCGTCGTGTCTCGTTTTAAAATAAAAACCAATGAACCGCAGCGGACTCACCTTGAGGAGCCCACTCTCCACGCTCCACGAGGGGCTGATGGATTCAGATTCCTGCCAGTAGTGCTGGGTGACAACTGGAGGGACGTGGCAGCCACCCAAGCCGACACCTTTTCAGTTTTCTTCACTTCAGCGCAGCACACATTGGGCTCCGTCCCTTCTTTCTCTTCCTTTTCTCTTCTGCCGCTCCACTCCTCCCTTCACAAGCGGTGCCCCCCGACCAGTGAGGCGGCCCCCCCTTTTATGCTTCACCCCGATCTGCTCCTGGTGCTCCCTGACGATATTCCAGCAGCACTTCCCTGGCTCTGGGATCGGCCAGGCGCCCCCTGGTGGTGGCCACGGACCCCAACAGCCTTGAACTTCCCGATGCCCTCTCGTGTCCCGGGGGTGGTGGCACCGTCTCTCTCTCTCTCTCTCTCTCTCCCAGACCTTCCACCCCTCAGGTGTCTGCCAGAGTTGGCATTTCAGAGTAAAAACACTTGGACAAAGGGCTGCGATTTCTGAGGGGTCCTCCCGCTGACCACCACCCTCATGGTGACGTCGCACTGATTTATAAGCAGGTGGCCACTTTAGATTCATAAGAGTGTTGATTGACGTCCTCATAAAATGACAAGAGTGGCATTCGGCCACACATGAAAGTGTCACCGTTTTGACCCCCAGATTTTACGCCGATGGCCGTCCTGTTTGTGTCCTGCAGAGCCCAAGCACCAAAGGTCACCACAGGTCTATGCCAGCAGTTTGGTGACCGCGGTCTACACAGGTGACATCGATTGACAGGTGTCCACTCGCCTTAACTCTTTGGTGTACACGCTGACCACGCTGACCCCTAACCCGGCCTAACAATGCAGTGGCGTGTGGCTGTGTGGCTCTGCCGTGTGATATCATCGGCCGTGGGGTGCCAGGGACCGTGACCCGCAGGTAATCGCAGCGCTGGCTTTAAGTAGCTGCCCGCTTCACTGTGTCTTTGCTGTACTCGTCGTGAGTGTTTGGCATCTCCTGAATGGACCTCCTGACTCTCAGGTCCGTTTGGCTCCCTTCTCTGTCTCGTGCCCACCTCTGGATTGTCCAACGTTAACAAAGCGCCAAACTTAGAGAAACGCGGGTCATCTTACATCGAAGGAGAATTCGTAGAGCAGTAATAGTACCGGCGGGCAAAAAAAATCAGCTGCCAGTCCAATCAAACCCTTTAGGTGGCGTTTGTAGATTTAAGGGGCACTGAGTCCGTGTCTGGCAACAGAACAGCTCTGTCATACCCAGCATTTGAGAGATGAAGGGTTAATAATCTCATAATAATAATAATAATAATAATATCCTTTATTTTATAGATGAACTGTTCCCTTCCTGACTTAACCCTCCCCTGGCGCACCATGAAGAAACATGCTGGATTGGGCACCCCCTGTGGCTGACGTCTAAATAGAAGAGAGTGCGGGCAGGGTGGAGAGAGTGGTGGTGACAGACGGGTATCAGCAAGAGTGACAGGGAAGGTCTACAGGACGGTAGCGAGACCAGCTGTGTTATATGGGCTGGAGACGGTGGCACAGGTGACAGAGCTGGAGGTGGCAGAGTTAAAGATGTCAAGATTGGCATTGGGTGTGACGAGGATGGAGAGGATTGGAAATGAGGACATTAGAGGGTCAGCTCAGGTGGGACAGGTTGGTGACAAAGTCAGAGAGGCGAGATGGCATTGGTGTGGAGAGATACTGGGAGCTAAGGATGGAGTGCTGCCAGGGAAGAGGAGAAGAGGAAGACCTAAGAGGAGGTTTATGGATGGGGAGAGAGAGGACATGAAGGTGACGGGTGCGACAGAGCAAGATGACGAGGACAGGGAGAGTTGGAAGAAGACGATCTGCTGTGGTGACCCTAATGTGAGCAGCCGAGTGAAGAAGAAGATAAATGAAGTTTTAAGACTTGAAGAACACGACCAGTTAACCCTGTGATTGCCTTAAAGGCAATGCTGACTTACAGAAAGTGTACTTGTAATCCTCTGCAGGTGCTTCATGGTGGAGTGCCCAGCAGAACAGAACCGTGCCCTGCTGGCACACAGCACACTGACGTCTCCATTTGAACCAAGTCCTGAACCTTCGACAAATCTCATTCCAAGTGAGAGTGCAGGAGGAGAGGGGCTGCGCCGCTGATCGCTCACAGTCCTCCATCTTGGTGCCACCCGGGTAAGTCACTCACCTGTCAGTCAGGGCAAAAACAAAACAAGGAGCAGCGCTTCTCAGATCTGCGTATCGCGTGGAAAACGTTCATGGCAGAGAAGTGCTAATTTACAGTAGCGCACCGTCTGTAACTCTCAGGGGGATTTTGGTGCAGCCCCCTGTAATATGTCTGTACTGTACATAGAAAATCCAACGACTCTCTGCCTGCCTGTCCATCCGTTTATCCGTCTATCTGTCGGTCTGTCTGTCCGTCCGCCTACTTCACTGATTTAGATCGGGTTTTTTTTTCTGAAATTTGATTGAACGTTCCGGTTGATTTTGCGACTTCTCTCATTTCTCTAAGAATCAGAGTTCACTTGCGGCACCGATTTATTCACGTGAATCCGAGGGGAGGGCGTGGCATGACGTCAGGAGTAGGGAGTGGGCGGGGCTCTCCTCACTCACGTGCCAGCCTCTGTCCGGGTCGCTGTACCCTTCAGCACGCCACGTGTTGCAGCGCACCTCACCTCCGCTTAGCTAGCGATACCTGCTTGTTCAGCAGACGTTGGCGTCTCGAGACTGTTAAGGAATAACGTTTGACGTTTTGGGGAGAGAGATCAGAGCTCCGTGTGTTTTAGAGGGCAGCTGCTGATTGGCAGAGATATCACGGCCACGTGCTCCTCTCCGCACATGGGGACGCTCCCCACGATCAGAGACAGTGCCAACGTTTGACTTTGGAGCGCACCTTCCTTCCGCCTGGCCAGAATGACATTTTTTTATTTGAATTTTAAAGTCTGTCCTGTGTCGCTACTGCGTGGGCGGAGCCGCGGGGGGACAGCTGGTATTGTAATGATGAGCAGCGGATCCTCCCCCCCCCCCAGGTGCCCACCATCACTAACTCGGACGTGCGGTCAGGGTAGGCGTCATCATCAAGCGTAAAAAAAAACTAATAACGACAACCTCAAATAAACGTGTCCACTGCTCTGGGCTGTAAATGTGTTTTCCGTAGGACTCCAATAATTCTGATCGTTTTAATTTCTCAAAATCTCTGAATTGGCGCATTTCCTGCTCAGATGGAGCGGAGAAACATGAGGTGCGGCAGCGACGAGTCTCACCTCCCCTCGGACTGCGCTCTCCTCGCACACTAACGGGGTCTCTCTGTGTGTCGCCGATGTAAGGTCTGCAGGCACGTTTATTATACACCTGACTCTCCACAGGCCCTCTGATATCGTTAATGAAAGTGTCGGACATATTTAGTCTTACTGATCGGACACGAAACCGCCGTGAAAAGACACAAGAGTGAGTGAGGCGGACAGTACTGTGCCGTCCTGAAGGGGGCGCATGTGAGCCCACCAGGTGCTCGTCGCTGCTGTTCTTCTACGCAGAGGCGACATCAGAAAGTCACGTGCACTGCAGCGGGCCGTTCACTTTTAGTTTTAGTTCGACTGACTGCCAAAATGGAAGATTAAGACTTAAAACTCAAAGAAAATAAGGAGGACTTCTACAAGAAAGTGACGGAGAAGGAGAGGCGCTGGACTTCATTTACAAATAAAGGTAAAGAGCACAAACGATCTTCAATGTTCTAAAAAATGGGATCAGGCTAAACCAAAAAAAAAAACAAAAAAACAATGCAATATTAAAAAACTACATTTTGACCTTGAATAAAATATTCTTCTGTTTGTCTTGTTATCCTTTTTTTGTTGAACAATCGGAATTAAAATTGATGAAAGCGTCAAAATGAAAAGCTTTTAAAAACAACTAAATACTTCAATTAAAGTCAAAACTGAAATCTGTTTATTTGGTACACCACGTGACACGAGTGCTGCGAGCACATGGAGGGGGAGGAGCAAACGTGGAGGGGGAGGTGCAAACATGGAGGGGGTGGAGCAAACATGGAGGGGGAGGAGCAAACGCGCGCTCTCTCTTTCTCTTTCCCTCCCTTTCTCTTCCTCTCTCTCTCCCTCTCTCTCTCTCTCTCTCTCTATCTCTCTCTTTTTTCTCTCTCTCCCTCTCTCTCTCTCTCTCCCTCTTCCTCTCTCTCTCTCTTCCTCTCTTTCTCTCTTTCTCTCTCTCTCTCTTCTTCTCTCTCTCTCTTTCTCTCTCTCTTCCTCTCTCCTCTCTCTCTCTATATATCTCTCTTTCTCTCCCTCTCTCTCTCTCTCTCTCTCTCTCTTTTTTTTCTCTCTCTCTTTCTCTTCCTCTCTCTCTCTTTCTCTCTCTCTTTCTCACTCTCTGTATGAGATTTGAGACCTCAGCAGCGCTCAGTGTGCCATCTCAGTCGGTGACTCTTTGGGGGTCTTGATTTGTGACTGTCACTCTGCAGGAGTCTCCAGCCATGAACGCCTTTTCTTACAGTAACGTGCGGTGACGTCCTGTCAGATCTCGGATTCGTTTCTAGATGTTTCTACGTACGTAGCAAATGTAAAACTGCTTCAGCCAACACTGAGATTCTGAATGTACGAGAAGTGAGCGCGGTGGCTTTGCGGTGACATTTGAACAGACAGGCAGGAATTCACAGATCGGCCACAACATTAAAAGCTCTGACGGGTGAAGTCAATGCCATCGATTGTGTCGTCCCAATGGCAGCGCATCAACAGTCCGTTCATGAAGCTGATGTGTCAAAAGCAGGAGAAACGGGCAGGCGTGAGGGTCTGGGCGGCTGTGACAAGGGACACATCGTGATGGCCAGACAGCTGGGTCAGCGCATCTCAAAAAGGGCAGGAACCCCCAAGTGCGGTCAGCTGGCGAGAGCGTCATGGGCACCCAGGGCTCATCGATGCACATGTGGAACGGTGACGAGTCCTACTGGCCGAAGACCACCGTAGCGCACTTCACTGTAACAACTGCAGCTTACTTCACGGCCACAGAGTGATGGCAGTGCCCATGCTGACCCCTGACCGTGGAGCAATGGGTGAAGGTGAACCTCGCGTTCTGTTTGGTCGTGTGGACTATAGGAAGAAGAGAGCGTGACACTCTGGTCGGGGGTCCTGATTTCATGTGGCTGTCACTTTGTCCCTGTGCCTACCTAAGGGTTGGCATACACCCTTGATGGCTGTGGCTTCTTTCAGCGTCTGCCACACTGCACAAGTGGCACATGGAACTTGACCACCCAACTCAATCCGAGTGGGCATCTTGAAACAAGGGCCCACCTCACCACCTAAAGGTGCCCCAGAGCCACCAGGACTCTAAAGACTTGGACCTTCGTCCTTTAGCGCCACACACCCCTCAGTGACCTCATGGACCCCTCATGCTCTCCCAGTCCGTCTACTGACTGGATAGGAAGAGTCACCAGAGTCACATGAATGTCACCGCCGAGGTCAGTAAGCCCCTCGGTGACGAGGTCGACACTCTCTCTGCAGACAGACACACCGCTGATGGCCGTGCCCAGGAGGTCAGGTGTTCAAAGTAAACGGCGGGCAGGTGAAGGACAAGACCTCTCAACTCGGTGTCACCGTTGCAGCAAATCCGCAGCTCGTTTGTCCTGCCTGTGTGACGACTTCCTCTCTACACGTGTGACGTTTCTGACGAGGCCGGCGAGTGCAGGGACACCAAGGCTGAGTGGGCGGGGCTAAAGTGGTTACCATGACGCCAATCGGAAAGCCCATCAGGTCACAGTAACTTGTAATGTACGCCAGGAGACGTCTGACGACCAGATGATTAGATGATGAAGATGAAGATGAAGTTATCTGTGGTTTGGCGCATCTGAAGCTTCTGTCCTGCTTCGGGGGGTAACGACGTGGCTTGAGTGAGAAACTGATGGGCGTCCAGGTGTGCTCTCCACTTCAAATCTGCCTTGCCAGGAATGACCGCCACCACATTGGCACCTGCGTCTATGCCAGGCTGTGGGGAAGTGAACCTCAAGGGGGCGCCGATTCTCCCAGACTTTTCTTTCATTTCATGGATTTCATAGCATGATGTCGTGGAGTGGCGGCTCTTCATCTGGGACATCACGGAGCCCACTTAGACACCGAGGCCACGGGGGGCGCCGTGTAACTCCTAAGCAGATCAGTTCTCGTGCCCCCCTCAGTCTCACGGCCTTCCTCTTCTTCTTCCTCTGTCGTTGCTCCAGTCTCGTCTCCTCGTCCTCGAGCGTTTCGCCTTTTCTCCGATTTCTGTTTTCTTTTCTTTCTTGTTTCTAAAGTGAAGTTTGGATTCAGGGCAACTGGCACATCACATTAAAAAGGACAAAAGACGCGAGCTGATGTGTCACACATGTGACAGTGAGGGTGGCCATCGGACCTCTGAGGTGCTCTCCTCATCACTCACTGACAGGCCTGCCATCTCCTTTATGGTTTCTGCCCGAGTTTCCTTTTTGTCTGCCCTTCCTGGTGGCCCAGCCGCAGTCACCTGAGTGAATTGTCACCGTTCAGGAGGGCCAAGTCAGGGGGCAGAAAGATGGCAAAGTGCAGATGCCAAGAAACGTCTTCAGAAGGACATGAATATTTATGAAACGTACAGAAAATTAAGAACAAGCTGGTGAAGATGATGCCAAGGTAGGCGGACTGGCAGATCATTTGGAATCCATTAAATCAGCACAGAGGGACTTGGACAGCAGGCGGGCGCGGTGGACGATTTGTGGACGATGAAGGTTACTGTCAGTGAATGTGAAGAATTACAGGTAGGGAGTCAGAAGGTGACACAAAGGGGGGGTCACAGGGGTCTCGACACGATCAACTGGCAGAGGCCATTAACAGAATGTCGGGTTATATAGCGCCTTGACGTGAGGACTACCAGTCACAGGTGGTTCTGCTCAGTTTTATAACACACTGGTGAGGCCTCATCTGGGGTCCTGGGGGCCGTGAGGGTCTCCATTTACTGGTAGAGCTCGTCTTCACACAAATGCTGGAGCTCCAAGTGCTGTGCAAGATGAAGAAAGAAGGTAAGGTCTGGTGGCTGGGGGGGCGACAGAAAAATCAAAATCTGCCAGGGGTCCGAGGCCACAAGACCACCCAGCCCCCCTCTATCAGTCCTCAGGGCTTTCAGGCTTCATGTGGAAGAATTGGTGCTGATGATGATGATGATGATGATGATGATGATGGTGGTCATGTGGACCTCTGGCCTTCCATCCATCGGTATAAGGACAGCATGGCACCCTGATCAGGTGGGGGGGGGGGTGAGGACAGAGTGCGGAGATCTGAAGAAATGACGCAGAATGTCAGGGTCACATGTGACAACGAGGGGTCTTCAGCCATTAAAGTGCCCCACCATGTCCGCCTCGCCACTTCTGTTAAGTTTAGCTCTTGGAGTTCCAAGCAGACCCCCACTTGAAGATCTAAGGGTCCGGTTTGGAGTGTAACGTGACGGGCATTCCGAGATGATTATTATTTATTATTGAGGGTCCGTTCTAAATGGCACAGGACACCAGGGTAGTGACGCTAGGACTGGCGTGGTGGGCCCCTCCATTCTGTCTGTCTTGGGTGGTCCCGAGAGAGTCGACCTAAACAGCACTAGAAAAGGTCCAGAGAAGGGCTGATTACGGGGGGCTACTGGGGGTGAGTTATGAAGAGTAAAAGAGCTGAGCCTTAAGGAGATGAAGAGGAGAGGGCCGAAGTCATCAGGAACACGGGGGGACACAGCTGGGCACTCGTCTGCCGCTTCTTCTTCACACAGACACCTGGAATAAGCGACCAAGCAGGGTGGTGAACAGCAAAGCTCGACTTGAGTGCACCGGACCGGCGGGCTTTGGTGGGCCGAATGGCCTCTTCTCGTCTGATTGTCCTAGTGAGTCGAGTCCAACCTGACCATCAGAATCCAATGAGTCGTCCGCTCATCCTGTGTAAGATGATGAAGTCAAGTAAAGTTCACGTGGATGAAAGCAGACACTCCGGGGGTCCTCCGGTCCTTCATGGGTGGGCTCTGCTCATTCATGGGCACCCAGTGATGTCGCTCCATTGCCAGGACAAGCTTCAGCTCCTACACCCTTAAAGAGATGAGGTGGCTGGCGTGGGTGAAGGTGGGGGGGGGGGGGGGGGTGGCCACGGCAGACACGCAGTGTAATACCGCCTTTCCTTGGGGACAGTTCCCGACCCACGACGCACACCGTAA
>JANRMT010062823.1:26083326-26189938 GCA_026402145.1 Polypterus bichir lapradei | reverse complement strand
CTGCTTTATTATTATTATTATTATTATTATTATTATTATTATTATTATTATTATTATTATTATTATTATGTTACTGCAATCTTAAAAGAAAATGCCAAGATTTATACTCAACAAAATCAACTTGACTTGTGTTTGGCAAGACCATGAACATGCAGTGCCATAGCCCGTTCAGGGGGTCTTTCCACTTGAGAACCGCTTCGTTTGATGCTTTCTGTAAATATCAGCCCCGCAGTTCGATTAGAAGATAGCGGCTTAAGACCCTCGACATCTCCTCGACAATAGCAGGTTCATAGGTTAGAAAAACCAGGAAGGTCAGCGCTGCCCTCCTTGTTCTGAAGGGTCATTCGTAACCCTGGCGGGCGGCTTCTTTCTTTCTTTCTTTCTTTCTTTCTTTCTTTCTTTCTGATAGGCTGCATTTTTATATTAAGTCCAGATATGCTCCAGTTATTAAGTTCGTTCATTTGATTATATAGCGCCTCTTATTATTATTTAGTTTTATAGATCAACTTTCTTTCTTTCTTTCTTTCTTTCTTTCTTTCTTTCTTATGTAGTTAAATAAATCTCTTATCTATCAATCATGTAATGTCTTTAATATCTTTCAGTTGTATAGCGTCTTGCAAAACCAAAGTTTTAAATAGTGGCTTATTACTCTCTTTCTTTCTTTCTTTCTTTCTTTCTTTCTTTCTTCTAAAGGGTGAATTTTTACATTAAGTCCTTATATAGTTCAGTTATGTAGTTCTTTCATTTAATTATGTAGCGTCTATTGCTTTTATTATCGTTATTTATTATTATTATAGATCAGTTTTCTTTCTTTCTGTTGCAGTGTATTTTTAAATTAAGTCCTGGTATAGTTCGGTTCTTTTTTTTATTATGTAGTGTCTTTTGTATTATTTACTGTTAATAGATTAGTCTTTCTTTCTTTCATCTGTAGAGTACATTTTTATACGAATTCCTTATATAATTCAGTTTTGAAATTCTTTTATTATGTGGTGTCTATTAATATTTTTTATAATTATAGATCAGCTCTTTCTTTCTTTCTTTCTTTCTTTCTTTCTTTCTTTCTTTCTTTCTTTCTTTCTTTCTTTCTTTCTTTCTGTTGCTGTGTTATTTTTTAATGTCAAGTCCTGGTATTGTTCAGTTTTTTTTTTTCTTTTATTATGTAGTACCTTTTATATTATTAGTACTTTTTTTCTCTTTCTTTCATGGCACATTCCCTGATTACTCTGAATGGTTTCAATCCCGTTTAATTTCGCTGTTATAAATCTCCATCCGTCTAACTAATGATAAAATTCCCAGTCCCTGCTTTAATATTTGGCACTAAATCTTTTTTTTTTTTTTTTTTTTTGACAGATTTCTTTATTTATTGATTCATTGGTTTGTTTGTTTGTTTCTTGCATTGTTCTTTTTTGATTGATTTCAGTTTAAGACCCCCGAATATTTTATAAAGGGGACATTTCGATGAATTCCTAAACGGCGGCCTCCTTAAGCGCAGGCTTCGCCACGATCCCCAAATCGGGGGGTCCCCGTTTCTAACCCCCCCGGTCTGCAGTGGGGACTCCGTGGGCCGAAAGGGGGGCTTACGCGGACTGCCCTGGCAGAAGCGCCCCAGACAGAGCGGAGCCTACAAATATGCAGGTCTGACGTTAAAAGCTAAATGGGGAAGCAGGCCGATGCCGAAGGTAAATTGATGGTGGACGGGATGTCAGTATCCTGGCCCCCAGAGCACAAGCAGATGCTGTGACTAACTGATAACGCGCATTTAGTGCCGAGGAGTTTTTCCAGTCTCGTTGCCATCTCTGGCTTCGTGGGAACGCGCGTATCAGTTAATGGCCCGGATTACTTATCCGCCGAGATGTCCCCGCACGTCTCAGGCGAGGCGCGTTTCCCAGCCGCGAGTGCGTCGACCTCCTACAGCGGCGGGCCACTCGGGGTCTCGATAACGGCCGGCGTCTTTCCTCCGTCTGAGCTGGCACCTGGCAGCAGTGGGGCAGAGCGGGGGGCACGATCTCTCCGGATAGGGCGAGTAAGGTGCCGGGCTGGGAGAGTGTGAAGCCGAGCCCCTCGAGCGGTGTCGGTTCCCCGCGTCGCCCAGCCGAGCCTGCACGCGTCCCCGAGCCCGAGCGAGTGTTCGCGATGGCTGATAACGACGGTCCTTGTCAGATAAGTTTGATTCATAGGCAGACAGGCCCGCCGAGTCATAATTTAGGAGGGTCGCGGGGACGGGGGGGGGGCGTCGGCCGGCCTTCAGGTCTTTACACGATATTAACAGGTTCCTTTGGCCCCTCTACGAGCTGATAATTGCTGATAATTTGTTATCAGTGTCAAGATGGCGTCCCAGATATACCTAACGGGCAAATCCCTTCTGATTAAAAAGGGAGATAACGGCGTGACCTTGTAACGACCTTCGGCTATTTTAACAGTTAAAGGTAAAACAGACATATTGAAGTCGGGGCTCGAAATAGTCAGGCTGAGCACTTAATGGAGGGCAGTGAAGCGGGGGGGGGGGGGGGGCACTGACCCTCTAATACTAATGTCCAGCAGCCAAATTAGGAATCCCAGTGGGTGCCAACCAATGTTGGCATCTTGGCAATGGCACTGAAGCTTTGGAGTATCGCGTTCTGAGTCGGAGCAGCAAATCCACAAATCGTTTTACATTAAAAGAGCCCACCGAAAGCAGGCCTCCTGGCACCAAACACCTGATTGGTTATCCATTTTTACACCCCAATCGGGGTGCCCACCATTCTTGGCAGCTCAGTTACAGGTCAGGCCAGCGTCACATTAGGGGGGGGGGGGGGATTAATAATAAAAATGGAGCCGCTGCGTGGCTCTGCGCTCAATGCACCAATTAATAAGGCTAAGGAGGAATATCCTTTAAACGACGGTAATGAGGGCGGCATTAAGGTAACAACATGCACTTTGTAACCACAACAGTCGGGCCACTGAGATGGGATATGCGAACTGAAAAACCCAAATGTCTCCGCCGCCTGAAACTTTTAATCGTAGACATCATTTGTGCTCTTATTTGTGGTGTTGGAGACATCTGGGAGCCATTAGGGCGGCAGGGCCCTCCTCCTCCTCCTCCTCCTCCTCGTCCTGCCGCCTTTCCATTCGGTGCCCTTAGACGCGGTGACGTCACCTCGGACGGCCACGAGCCACCCTGCTCGCCAGTCGGTCCGGTGTCGATTTCGGTCCGGTGTCGCCCTGTCCCTCCTCTGCCCGCTCAGAAGTCGCACACTTGTCATTTTCTCCTTTTCTCTTTTTCTTCTCCTACTTGCTGCACAGAGGAGCCCAAATGGCTCAGTCGCCTACGAAAGAACACGTTTAGTTCTCAGCTTCACGTCACTTCAATGACTGCATTGCGCATCGTGCCCGGTCATTAAAGCGATAAAGCCGCGGCAGAAATACGAGAAGATACACGAAAAAGGCAGCCGGCCAGCAGGCCAGAGTGCCAACAAGCCGCACCCCCCCACACACGGCTGGCAGGGTCGGGGACCGGGCGAGAGGGTCACCCTCGAGATTTGTACACATGGCGAGCGATCGCAGCAGACGAAAGAGAAACGAGCGGCGAAACGTCACGTCGGAGCGACTGCGTGCCAAGCGGCTCACCGAGAGGATTTATGAGCCGCTGAATAATGGCTCGTGTGAGCGCAGTGTTTATAAATATTGAATAAACATTATTAATGTTCATAACATTTACGTTTCAAATCTGTTTTCAGGGCTTCTCTTCTTTTGCAATGAATGAAGCGACATGCGGCGCGCTGTGCGTGTGGCGGGGGGACAGCAAGGGACGAACACCGTGGGAATGAACGGTTCTCGGCTCTTTGGGTCATGAGTACGGAGCGAAACATTAAAACACATTCATAATAATAATAATAATAATTAAAAAAAAAATATATATATATATATATAAACAGCTATATAACATCATGATGGGGCGTTCGTATGGAAAACGACATAAACGTTATGATTACTAAACTCGAGCACATGTTAATCATAATAATAATAATAAGAAGAAGAAGACATAATACAATAATAATAAGCATATAACAATACACGCGCGCTCACAACTGAAACGTTACTTGTGCCCACCCATACAGTACGTGATGAATTCATTAACGTCTTGGAGTGGCGGTCACTTCACAAAGCCGCTCTTTGAAATGAAACGAGTTGGCGTGCAGTTACTTACTGGAATTGGAACACAAGATAACAAAAGAGAGAAGAAAAGAGCATCGCTATTGTCGCTGTTCGCAAAACATGTCACCCAACAAACCCATCAAGACTACGACACTCCGTCCACGCAAAAACAAATAAAATGAATCATAGGAGCGAATGGCAGAGACACGCACAGCGTGGGGATTCTCTTTATTTAGTTTTATTTTTGTACGTCACTTTATGGACTTGTGATAGCGTGCATGTGCAGAAGAAGGAAAAAAAAAAAAAGAAAAGAAAAGGGAAGGAAAGAAAAGAAAAGAAAAGAAAATGTGACACAACATCTGAGGAAGGCGACACAGCGCCTCCATGACCGGCCTTTCTGTGTCCTTTCAGGGTTGTGATAAACTTCACTTCGGCGGAACCCCAAAGAAATGTGCAGAGTGTGTGAATAAAAACTGCGTCTTTGTGGGAACGAAAGTATTTATCGTGTGTGTATAGAAAGAGAGACAAATACATAGATGTGAATGGCGCTATATGATAGATAGGTAGATAGATAGAATGGCACTATATAATAGACAGGTAGATGTATATAACAGTGAAAAGTGAAGAGTTTATATGCATGTATTCTTTTCGAACGAAATTGTCGTTTGCGTGCGGAATGTTCATCAGAAAGCTGCCAACCAAAATATTTCAGGATTGAATGATATTTTATTTACAGTTCCCATGCAGACACTCAAGCGACACACTCTTTAAATTTGAGATGCCCGAGTGGTTTGCGGTGCCACAGGCAAACCTTTTTGTTCTCATCAGAACCACCCACATGAAGGTTCCAGTCTATTCACGCAGATTTGTCGCAGGGTCGCGTAAAGTGTCCAAAGACAGATGAGAAGGACTTTGAGATTTGTAAAGCACCGCAGGCTCCTGCTGTTCAGGTTCTCTTCTCCTGCTACGTAGAGTCCGCCAGACATCACGGATTTCTCTTCGAAGCTTTTCAAAGCCCAGAGCACCCATTTGCTCTGCAGAGACCCCAACCCAGACTGAAACGTGTCTTTGTCAGGCATATGTTGTATGGCGAACCACAGAACCCAGTAAAGTGCCACTAACAGAACCACAAATGTCTGAGAGAGCAGGAGCTCAGTGCGCGGTCTGCAGCGCGCCATTCAATGAAACACAAATCTGAAAAATTAAACAGGGGGATACAAGTGGTCAAATATTACATGGAGGTATACTGTAATCATTTATAAATAATAATAGTTACACAATAAATAGCAGATTACTGTTTTTATAAATTTGAGGGATGCCGACAAGATCACCGTTAGTTACTTTTATTGTCTGGGAAATGAACTTTATTCTCATTTAGCACAAGCCGCGCTCAAAGTGCACATGACGCGTCCAGCGGAGTGTCACAGTCAGGAGTGCACGCGTCTCTCCGTTAGTGATGCGCCCCCCAATTTAAAATGAAAGTTTCGTTTTACTTTTCATATAATAGAATTACTAGAATACTAGACGGATATTTGAGTTTCTTCTTTTTTTTATTAAAACATTCGTTCGCACAGATTATCAGTTACAAGAAACAAAATGTTAATATGCGAGGTACTGAGAATATCTGCCCACTGCACTCCATAGCGGGTTTTGTTTTATTCATAAAATCTTTTACTCGAGATTTTGAATCGCAGTGTCTTTAATTAAAGAAATGAAAATTAGAATTGAATTAGGAGTGAAGTCGCTTTTGTGTATCAGACTGTATATAATTGATGTCTATATTTCCAATGCCCAGGAACTATTTACGTATTTATTTATTTAAAGAATTTCCGTAAAAAGCCAAATTTCCCGGGGATTTGTTCTGCCTATGTGTTCTTTTATCGATATGAAGCAATGCATTATTATTATTAGTAGTATTATTAGTATTAGTATTATTATTAGTAGTAGTATTAGTATTAGTATTATTAGTTTTTTATTTCTCCAAAGTCCCTACATGAATTTGTTTTGCCGCTGGTCCCTTCATCGCGAGTGAATTTCTAGCCGTAGACGCTCCGCTCATTTTCGTCAGCCCATCCCGTCCGACCTGCACGGGTTCAAATATTCGAGTGTTACCGGTGGTTATGTGCACGTGACGCTCGCAGGGGTCTTCTTTTCGTTTCGATTGCCCGTCCCCCATTTTGCTCCCATTTCGAACTGGAAGACGCGAGTCTGTGAGCGGGTGTTCAACTGGGAGATGAGAGCGAATTACCCGAGACGGGCGGCCAAGCGGTGGGTGCTGCCTTTACCGTTTTTTTTTTTTTTTTTTTTTTAAGTGACAGATAAAAGCGTCTTGCGGACGGACATCTCTCGTGCTCTCCCGACTCGCCTGCTCGGTTCCAGTTTTGTGCTGCAGATCGCAGTCCGTGCCCAATGTTGCTGTCAGCCATGACAGATCCCAGATGGAGCGGCTACTGTATGTGAGATTGAATTTCTCACCCGCTCTGAAGCCCGTCTTCGAAATTCCTGCTCAGCTTTTAAAGGAACTTATCTGAGGTGGGAGAAGAATGCGGGACAGGAAGGGGAGCTGCAGCGCTGGGTTTAGTGAGGACTTCCCAGTTATTATTATTATTATTATTGCTGCTTTGGTTGTCCTCAGGTTCAGGCTGTACTCGATATTCGCATTGGGGTCTTCAGGTGAATTTTCACTCAAGTCCTTACGCCCCACATGTAAGTGAGCCCCTTTTCTGTGGGTGTAATTCTGTGTCCTGTAGAGTGTGCCATCTTAGGGGTCCCGTACCTGTTCTGTACCTCGAGCACCTCCTCCTCCTCCTCGTTCTTCTTCTTAACAGGAGCCCAGTACTGAAATATGGAGGCTCGTTTAAATGAATGCGCGTCTGTGTGACTCCAATGTCACCTTCTAGCTCTCCATGTCGTACTTATGGGGACCCTCTGTGAGTGAAGCGCGTGTGAGGCCTGAACGCAGGACTTTGTGCTTTGAACCGATTCATTCGATAAAGTCTGAGAATTCATCCCAACATATCTTTTGACATTTTAGCATCACCCTGACAATCCCTCCAAACCAAACAAGCAGTCGACAAAAATCAAAAGAAAAAGACAAAGAAAGGCGACACGTTTGTTCCTCCGCGGACCCTTCGGATCGCCCGCCATTCCTTCCGAACGGGCTGACTGCGGGGACTCATTGAATTGATTTTACTCGATTCGTTTTCGTACCACGACGCGATCTCGGTCGCCCCGACTGCTGCCCCTACTCCCTCGTTGCCTCGGCCCTTTTGCTGGAGGCCCACCGTGACGAAGCAGCGGCTTCTGCGATTCTCCGGTCCGACTTTTGTCTGCGCTTCGTCTTCGCCGTCGACCGGCGGTCTTGTCCTCCATAAAGTGGCGGAGGTGCGCGTCAGCGCTCGGCTTTCTACTCCGTCTGTAAATAAAACAAACTTCACCCAGAAAATAAATAAATCTGCAGATAAGTGGACTGGTCCTGCTGCGTGCCGCCGAGGGGCTGCGGACCTCCCAAGTGGCAGGACCTTAGGTGTCACTGCCGGGGTCTCTGCGCTCTGTCTGCTGTGAAAGGCCGCAGTCAGCCCGGAGCCAACGGCGCTCTTTGTCAAAGTGCTTGGACTCAAAGACGAGGAGCCAGCGAGCAGGCGAACGAACGAACGAAAAGCTGCCGTTTATGTCCGGGCCGCCTCACCGGGGACTTCAAGAAAGACAACTGAATGTACTCTTTATGTAGTCATTGTGTATGTGTATGTATATATATATATATGATCAGCAGATGTATTCCAAGCTCTATAACTGATTGTCCATTTCATTTTCGGACAAGCGGCGCATTTTTTAAAAGCCTGAATCAAAGGCACCGACAGAGAGCCCCGCGCTGACGACACGTCCTCCCAAAGCTGCCACTTGTGCCCCATTCGAGTTTCTTGGGACTCTTTAAATGATTTTTATCTCTTTGCTCTTTTCTGTTGACGTCAGCGCAGTTCCATTCTAAGGCCTTCAGCAGCGGTGACGTCTTCATTTCTCTTTCATCTTCTTTACTGTCAGCTGAAGGCTGTCAATAACATTCAACTTTTAAGAACACGCTACGTAATTCCTTAAATATTTTGGAGTAATAAAAAAAATGTAGAAAAAAAAAAAAAAAACAAACTCAAGCCAACTTTTATTTTAAAGCCAGCAGTGTGCAGAGGGACACGGGCACCTCGACTCGGACACGCCGGCTCTCTTTTTCTTTAATTGCCGGCTCGGCTTTTACACTGAAGGAGTTCATTGAAACGCCGCCATTAAGGCCTCAACGCGGACTCCTCTACCGATCTCAACGCGCCTCGAATTCAAAATTAAAACTCAGGAAAATGAAAGCGGTGTTCATAAAACACGGCAGTCGGTGTGGGGGTCTTCGATTAGCCTGACAATTGTGGTGTTTTTGCTAAACTACTAAACTGACACGAAGTGACCCCAAATTCTTGAAAGTGGTTTACTTTTCTTGGAAGTCAGGATTCAAAACTCGATAACGGAAGTGACAGGCGAGTAGCGCCTCACATAAATCACGAGAGTCAGGCGAGTCCGGTTAGAAAATCCGCGCTGAGTTGTTTTTAGGAGGCTGCCGTCCTGAATTAGAACGAAAAAAAACAAAAAAAGAAAAGGCCGATGTGCAGCACCCACCAGGAAAAACACTTGTGACGAGACGAATACAAAAGTAATAATAATCATCATTAGGATAAAAGAAAACAATGTAATTAGTAATCACACTATTACTAACAACAATAGAAAGAACAGTGAGGACGACACAATCATCATCATTATTATTATTATTAACAACAACAACAAATACAACCAAAAAAGAATGATGACAATATTATTATTATTATTAGCGCTCATAATGTATGGCTATTCCCAGTCTCGTTCTTATTTTCAAACACCGTCACAATGAAGCTCAAATCCCGGACTTTTCCCCAACTTGACGCTCCCGCCGCGTGTCCGCTCGCCCCGGTGCTCCGCATTGCCGCAGCAGCTCGCGCTCAGTTAAACGGGCGGCCCACCCGGGGAGGCCAATGCAGGCGGCGGTTCTCTTTTCCGTTTCGTGTGGGGATTTCTCGTTTATCGTGGGTTTCCGTGCTGCACTATAAAAAAAAAAAAAAAAAAAAAAACAGACCCTCTGACCTCCACTCTGGCGGATCCTGCAGCCTCTAAAACGGGCCTTGGCCGGGCTGTGTGGCTCGTCGCAGCTCCAGGGCTGGACAAAGAGCCGTTTCATTCAGGCACGGAAGGCTTCTCTACGCACGAAGTTAGTCCTTCGGGCTTTCAAATGTTCTTATTATGTGGACAGAACGGTCAGTTGAACGTGTTGTAGGCTAACAGGACCCTAAGAGAGCCAGGAGGGCTGCCAGTGCGCACTTGCGGATCTTTTATTTATTTATTTATTTATTTATTTATAGACAATTGTATTGTTGTGTGTTCGCCTTTCTTTATGGCGCCTGTTACAGGTCTGAATAAACTGGGGTTCTCTGGGCGCCCACCCTTAAGAGCCGCTTGGACTGATTTGGTTTTCACATGAGAGCGGACAAGATCGAATTTAGTGTGGATTTAACTTTAATACATTTGGGCGCTATTACAAATAAATAAGGCGCTTTAGTTTTTATATTTCTACTTGTAATGACTTGCCCTTTTCTTCGTAATATATTTATGTACTTTTGCAGTTTTCTTACGCTTCATGACAGTCCCGGTAAACTGCGCAGAGAGAAACGAAAACGAGCAGAGCCGGCAGTGGAACACCGAGCCGCGTCAGCAGCGCGTCACATTCGAGTCTCAGTCAGCTTTAAAATGACGAGCACAATAATGGACATCGTATTGTTCTTAAGTGAGCTTTTGTTACTTCATTTCTCCCACCAGGCATCAACACTTTGAGCCGCTCGCTCGCCCCTCTCTTAACGTTTGTCCTCCCGTTCGTTCGTTCGTTCTTTCATCCGCCTAATGCTCGTCAGTGCCTGCAGCAGTCCGTCACAGATCACACTCGCGCTCCCACCTCGCACTCCTCCACATCCATCATTTTCTGTTCGCCAAATCGCCTCTTGTTTGTATAACCTGCCGTGTCTTGGCACATTTGGGGGGTCTCATGAAGTGGTCCCTGCAGTGCTTTGATATCTGAACTGTAATGGGCCTCGGCGTGTGCTACTTTAATATTTCTGGATTGTATAGCGCCTTTCCTCTCTCTCTCTATGTCTGCCTTTGTTTTTTGTGCAGAAGCCTCAGCCCCGCAGGTCTTGTCACTGCTTCTTCCCTCTCTGGTGTGCTTCTCCGTTTGCTTGACCAAGCGCCATTTCATTTCGCCATTCTGGACGGGTCCTCTGCCCGAGAAGGTGCCCTCCCAGTTTGTGGGGCAGACAGAACTCTTGAATGTCCAGTAGGCTGCCTAGCAGGGCGGGCACAGCAGGCCTGACCTGAGCCCACAGAGTCTTTTTTAAAATGCTGGACCCTTTAGTGTTTCTACCCTCAGAGTCCCACTGATTCCTGGTTGGGTTTCACCGAAAAAAGTATAACCTCCATTCAACTTAAAATAATGAAGGTAATGATTCACACTTAATATTATCAATCTGAACCAATAGAATTCTTTTTAGCTTATTGATCCAGCAATTTTTTAAGTCGAGGCAAATCACTGATAGGGTGTAATTCACTTGTTTTATACTGAAGTAAATCAATTTTTTAAGTTGTTACAATTTAAAATGGTTTATTGGTCGTAACCTGTTTTTATGCCATTAGGAATATTCTGAACACAACACATTCCAATGCTGTACTTTTACATTTATTTAAAAATCGAGTGCAAATACACAAGCATTTTGCAGTGTAAATCTTAAACTTACAACAAAGAATTATTAAACGTTTCTACAGCTTTCTTTATTAGGAGTTCTTATACTTAAAATGAACAGTTGAGAAGCAGGGTTACTCACCAGAAGTCCTCCGTTATAAAAGTCTGCTGCTGAAGATGACCACACCTGGACAGCCACGTCCACTTCGCTCGGGAAGGGTTCACGCTGCAAGGCAGCCCGCTGGAACAGTTCAACCGGAAGAAAATACAAAGGGCCCCCCAAACACGGCACACGAACACCCACAAATATTAGGGTAACTGAAAGAGGATTTTTACGTTGATTCCCTCCACCAAAACTTACTTTGGTACAAACATTTTTGTTTTACTTTGATTGAGATCTGAAGCCAAATACTTCAAGCTACAACACTAAATGACGAATGTGAAGTTGTTTGAAAGAGAAAGTGTACGTTCATCAGTGTCAGACTTCTCTCAGTGTCGTCCACACCCTTAAATGGCTGCTCCTCTATCGGCGCTTTCTGGGTCTTTACTGGGCTGTGTGGTCCCGCTGCTCCATCGCTTGAGCAAACCCCATTTCTTTCCAGGACAGGTTCTTTGCATATGAAGTTGGTTCTTAATATAAAAAAAATGAACTGTTTATTCCTGTGTGGTGGGCTACCTAGCAGGACCCTTAACTGACTGTCACAGCTCTGTGCCCTCCTGGCTCTTTGCTGCATGGAGTCCGCTGCTCGTCTACATAAAGAATTCGGGGTTCTTTCTGACACCTTCACATGAAGGGGGCTTTCAGCTCCTCAAATACATTTTAGGAATTCACAGCCCCGCGTCTCTTTAGCCGTTTGACATCGGGGTACACGCAGAGACCCCCTTACGGTCAGGAGTGCACCCCGGTGTCCTGCTCTTCTGATCTCTTCTGCCGTGACAGGGCTTTGTCCCTAAGCGGACGCGGCTCACCTCGAGTGTCGCGACATTACCTTAGGATCACGTGATCTGAGTTCCCTCACCGTGGACGTGGAAGTGACAAAGGCGGCCGTTTACTGCAAAGTTTCTCTTTATGGACCTTCCTTGTTATTATTTTTGAAGCGTTACTGAAATGAAATGTCGTTCGATCCATAATGTCCTCGTCCTGGGAATGACGGTCCTCCAATTTACAGGGACAGACTTGGTGGTGGCTGGCAGGATCGGCACTCCCCATACTGTCCCAGTGTGGTGCTGAGGTGTCACCCGCTGCATGCGCTCCGCGTGCCCAGCTTCACCTCGGGGTCGTACGAGCCGCTCCAGGGAATTGAAAGCAGCCGTAAATGTAAAGGAGGTCCCGCACCCCTAATAATAATAATAATACTAATACATGAGACATATTTGTGTGTTGATGTAATGTTGATTTCATTCACAAAGCAGTCAGACATTCACGTGTAGGGCGTGTTACCCAACTAACGCTGCAAAAATTGCCGTTTTAAACACCAAAAATAAAAAAGAAGAAAAGTGGACACCGAGAGCGAGCGGAATGGACAGGGGGGGGCACAGCACACACGGGGGGGCGGCGGCTTTGCTTTGTCCGGTGTCTCAGCACAGACTCTTTGACTCTCTCGGTCCTTTGGCAGCCCGTCGATCTTTGGTTGTTTTTGGACGAAACGCCGCCGCTAAGCTGACATGAAGAGCGCGGGGAGCGGGCGGCCAAGAAATGAGGAGACGGCGGCCAAGGAGCTCGGAAAACGTGCGGCGGCCCTCGGGTGCCTGCGACTGGCGGGGCTGCAAGACCCCTGGGACCCCCCGGAGCAAAGCCGAGGCCAACTCAAGGAAGCGCTCGTCCTCCTACGTCGCTTTGAGTTCCGCAAGAAACGCGAGCTTAGAAATAAAATCACACAACACGTGAGGCACCTGCAGAGAGAGAGAGAGAAAAAGAAAAAGACCACCTGCCATCTCCTGTCCTTGGCACTGCCCACGCCCGGGGGTCCCGCGCGGGATTTACTAGCGCGTTCGTTCGTGTCAAATAAACACACATTTCAACGAGATGGAAAAGCTGACATAATGAAAAGAGTCCAATTCAAATTATTATTAGTATTATTATTGCTATTATTATTATAATTTTTGTTGTTAATGTTATCGTTATTATTAGTATTTATGAATTGTTATTATTGTATTTGTAGTATTATTATTATTATTACTCGCTATATACGTAAGTAATGTAAGGAGGACATAAGCGACATCAAGCAGCTGACATTTCAGCAATGGCGATGTTGTACAACTGGAGGGAGTCGGCCGATGGGCGGATTTCTGGTTTAAAAGCAGCAGGTCGCCCGTTAAAAATGACGTTTGTTTTTTAATTTCATTGATTTTATTAAAATCAAATAACATTCCATACAAGTAACTCAAGTTTTA
This sequence comes from Polypterus bichir lapradei, assembly GCA_026402145.1. NCBI lineage: Eukaryota > Metazoa > Chordata > Cladistia > Polypteriformes > Polypteridae > Polypterus > Polypterus bichir. Next base: position 26,176,614 of record JANRMT010062823.1, on the reverse strand, counting down.
CAAAGACAGGTTTGCAGCAAATCAGGCTCCACCCCCGAGAAAGAGAGCTCCAGGGCAGCAGAGTGATAAAAATAAGTGAACAGATCAATTAATAAACGAATAAAGATAAATAAATGGAGTAAAAGAGGGGAGAGAACCTGCTGCCTCAATCTGAAAGCTTATTGCAAACGTTACTGACGACACCCGGCATGCCGGGTTTTAATAGTTTTGCACAGATCCTCTAGTATTGCAGTTTCGAATGGCAGATAACATGGCACACCCGCTGACCCGCTGAGGATTCTGACTTTCGAAAGGCGCCTCGGGACGAAGCACAACACACAATCCAGGAGAAGCTTTTCATTCTGGGATCTCCCATCGAAAGCTGCAGTCCAGATTGGGAGACTTTGGAAAGGTTCCTTCTATTTAGACAAAGCTCTTTGGGATTAGAAAGGTTTATGGGATGTCTGCCCATCAGGTGTAATACACCGGGCTACTGACACACCGCGACAACCTGAACGTCCTTTAACAACCACAAGGAAAACGAACAACAACTCAACTCATAAAGCCGCCGCCATCCTTCAATAACGCAGCGTGTCGCGGGTCCGAAGAAATGGCGAAGGGCTTTGTGCAATAGAAACTGTACCCGCTCTGAGCCACTTTGGCTCTTCTTTTATTTTAGATTTCAAATTCATTTTTGCTTAAAATAAACAACAAAAAAAATAAAAAGAGCCGAATGGTGGAGGACGCAGCAGCAGAACCGGCCTGTTAACGGAAGGCGTGAAGCGCTCAGCCGGTCAGGACTGGCGGCCTCTTCGTCTGAATTTGTTTCACATCACCGAGTTCAGCATTTATCTTACTTTATTTATTTATTTATTTTTTTTTTTGGTTGAAGGTTTACGTTTTATTTTTATGTCCTTCGTAGTTGAGCTTCAGACTCTTGTGACAAAACAACAAACGCAAGTCGCGCACCTCACAGGCCGAACGGTTCATCATCGGACGAAACTGAACACCCAGAAGTGCGAATTGTTAAACACATCACTCCGGACACGAACGTCACACGCCATACTGCCTGTGGTTTAAATCCGTTAAGTCTAACATTCTAGAAAAGTAAATGTGCAAAATAAAACGGCCAGGTTTGAGCGAAGGGTACGCGTGAGGTCGGGGCCGCGATGCTGATTTAACGCCAGCAGATTGGCTGGATACGAGCACGCTATTATTATTATTATTATTATTATTATTATTATTATTATTATTATTATTATTAGCAGTAGTAGTATAGTATTTTAGTTCATTCAAATTACAATCCTACCCACTAAGAAAGGCGCGACTTGTACATTCGAAGATGTCCGCCTGTCCTCTTAGCGACATTCGACGCGATGTAACTGAAAGGCGCTATAAAGTGTTGCATTCCGTGTCGTGACGTTTTTCTTGTTTCTTAATGTAATGGAGTCGCCATGCAGGACAGGCGCTGGACGAGTCCACTAAACGGCTGCCCTCGTTTTTCTCTTATTTCATTTATGACTCTTGTTAATAATTTCGTTTTCTTTTATGTGTCTCGTTCCGTCTTTGCACCTGTTGCAGAGTCAGGAGGTCTAAGTCAGCGGACGTCTCCTTATTTTATGTTCATTTTACACAAAAGTAACATTTTTGTGATCCTCAGACACGGTATTCTTATTTTTTTCCACACATTTGAATTCAATTTACCTAACTTAGAAGAATCAAGTTTGATGTTAATAACTGTTCCATATTTTGAATTAAGACCCGTCCCTTCTGTTCCAAAGGCCAAGCGCACCCTTTTGTATTCTTGAACAGACCCTTGTAAATTTTTTCCTAAATTAATTCTTTTCCCCAATGCCGGGGGGTTTGTGCTGCTGTGTGGTGTTTTTTAACGGCACTTATTAAAATACACGTCACCCATACAACATCACAATGGCGTCTTTTTCTTTGTTTACAAATTACAAAAATGTAATTCATATTAACCTGAAAAGTGCAATCAACCAAAAATAAAGCGGCGTGTAAGTGAAGCACTGTGTGCTTAAGCAGCCCTTGGTGTTTCACTGATTTATTTAATAATAATAATAATAATAATAATAATAATAATAATAATAATCCATGTTATGAATTCACTTTTTCATTCCTGCTGTCGCACACCACTCGTTGTTGGCATTGAACTTTCGTTCACGTGACCTGAAGTGGGTTTTGTTTTCTGGACACAAACTTACTGTTTCATCTTACAAAGAAGATTTCGTTTTAAAACTTCTCAGCCTAACTAACTGTGTGGACGCGCCGTCCACGATCGAATTGAGTTCATTTAACACATCGTTTTTATTTTTTATTTATTTTTTTTTTTTTAATTTCCGAGTGACCTTTTGAAAAAAATCCAGAAGACAGCGAGATGAAGGCGCAGACACCCAGAGGCAGGTGGAGCCCAGCATGGCAGCGAGGGCCACTGATGGAGCCGCGGAGCCCTGCGTGCCAGAGAGAGAGAGAGAGGGGGGGTCATAAGGGGACCATTCGCGTGAAAAGCCCATAAAGCCCCTTTAGATCCTGCATGACAGGGTCCATGAAAAGACACGAATTACAGGACTGGCGATGTGACGAGGCGGGGAGCGCGGGCTCAGCTGGGTATTTCTGGACGTGTGCCATCCTGCTCGGTGCCCTGCTAGACGTGTCAGGCTTCTGTTAGGAAGAACCTTGGGAGACCCAAGCGGCAAAGGTTTCACGAGGAGCCCCCCCAGGGCACCCAAAAGCAAACATAAAGCCGTTTAGATGAAAGAGTGGGCGGCACCCACGGGACGGTAGGTCCGTTCTAGGGGGGTCGGCGAGGGCAGCGGCCCGTGTTGGAGAACCGACGTCCGAGGCTTCTTAGAACAGCGAGAGGCGAAACGAAAACACAATTCCAAGACCTTAGCATTCTGAAGAAAAGAACATTCAATAAATCAGCGAATAAAAGACACGTCATACGAAATAATCCGTGAAATACAACAAACCATCTAAAGAGCGACGTCACTCGGAATGGAAAGTTTAATGCCAGGAGTCAATTTGGTTTAACTTAAAATCATTAAGAAGGAAGACACGAAAACAGAGTCGGGCATCTCACGTACAAGATGGTGCGGAGTCAGCAGAGACTGGCAAGCCGAGTGGTTTGTGAGAGAAGCGCGTTAAAAGGCGTAGCAGACACACAGACAGAAACACAAAAGAAACACACAGACACACACACACACACATTAACATTGCAATTGCGCTCCGTGCTGAGCTCACAAATAAAAAAACACCCCCCCCCACACACACACCGACCCCCCGGGACGCCGATATGGATATGGGGGATACGTTGCTTGCTTTCTCTTTTCATTTTTCTTCCCTTTGCAGTTCCTTGTAAGTTTCAAGTTAAACGAAAGCCAATCAAAGACGTGCAGTTTGCACTCCAATTATCAATAAACCAGACAAGCCAGGCCGGCTGCTCTCTTTCTCGACTACAGAAGTCCTGTCTGTTGCCCTTTCGCTGCTTTATGGATTCTCGACTTCGGTGACAATCAGTACCGTGTGCCGTGTGCCGTGTGCCGAATCCCTGGCTAAATAACTAATAACACAATGACGTCGCGCTCGAATCAGCAGCACCATTCGATTATCTTGTCGTCTTTGCTCCTCCGTTTTACGTTTTTTTTATTTTTCGTTTTGATTCCCAGACCTGACCCGCCAGTCGATTTGAGGAGTCTTAGCTACGTCATTACCGTATATTTGCATAAGCCCCGCCCCTGTCGCCGCTGTGTCACCCAGCCGTTATCGACAGTTGAAGACGGTTGGTGAACTCCGAATGCCGCGGCTTTTCTGGAGGCCCATTTCGTTATTCACTAATATAAATACACACACACACACACACACACACACACACGGCCTCCATGCAGTACATCAGATGAGATGCCCGGCGGCCGTTTATTCGTCCCGGCCTCGTCGTTTGCGTTGATTTCGTGGTCGACACGTCCGTTTCACGGACACGCAATACCCGCTCGGTCCGGCAGTCTGAAGCGGAGATTTTACGGGAGCGGCCGGCGCGGTGTCTCCTCGGCTTTCAGAAGTTTGGAATTTCTTTCTTTTTTTTTTGTTTTTTCTTGTTTTTGTTTACAGATTGGCACGTGAGACCCGTCAGTACTGAAAAAACAAACAAACAAACAAACAAACAAAAAGCTTTCACAAATGACCGTCGCGCGCCCCCTGACATATCTGACCTCAATTTGTGGGCAGCGTTTTGATTATGAAGATGACGATGAGGAGGAGGAGGAGGATGACGTCCCCGAGTGTCCCTGCACACCCGATGTCCTCATCGCTTCACACAGAGCCATTTCATTCTGAGATGGGGGTCTTTGCAAGTGCCTGTGCCTCCTGATGGGCACCCAGCCACACACTCATAAAGTTCTTCATCACGATGCCATAGTAGGACCAGTTTTCGTTATCCGCAGAGCCTTTGGCATGAAGCTCTCAGAAAGGAGCTTTCTTTGAACTGGTCCGTAGGTGACCACGGGCAGGTGCAGAGGAGCACTTTGTGAAGTGTCAGTGGGCGCCTAAGGACCCTCACTGTGTACAACACCACGGGCTCCGCTCAGGTGGTCTTTCTCAGTTGTGTCCTGTCAGATGTCCTATGAGTCCCTAAAGATTTCTCTCCTGTCCACATATTATGAACCTTTTCAAAGCCCAAAGAACCGACTTCACATACAAAGACCCCGTCCCAGAATGAAGTGGCTCTTTGTCAGTGCCAGTCAAGTGCCAGTCAAGTGCCACTGTGGAGCCGCCATCACGGGTGATGAGTGAGACTTTAAGTTGATTCTTAATGGGATTCTCCAGGAAGCTTTCTGTGCTCGTTTGCTTTACTATGGGTGCCCCCCACCCAGTTCATGCCAGCCTTGACACCTGACCACCATGAATACTGGGGGGTTTGGTTTGTGGTGTGAGAAACTGTGCAATAAAACCACCAAGTAACAGAAAGGCTGCTGGTGGGCTTGATGTGATTATCTGGGGGGCTCAATGCCCCCCTGAGCCGAGGCAACACTTCATTTTCATATTTAAAATAAAAACATTTGATGGTTTAATGACGTGTTTGTCTGAACGTTGGCTGTTTTTGACAACAGAAGAATCCAGAAATACACAATACAATACAATACAATTTATTTGTTGTGTAGCCCAAAATCACACAGGAAGTGCCGCAGTGGGCTTTAACAGACCCCCCCTCTTGACAGCCCCCCAGCCTCAACTCTATAAGAAGACAAAGAAGAAACTTCCAAAAAAAAAAACATTGAAGGGAAAAAATGGAAGAAATCTCTGGAAAGGCAGTTCAAAGAGAGACCCCCACTTAGCAGGTAGGGTGGGCATGCAGTGGGTGTCAAAAAGAAGGGCGTCAATACAATAACCCAATACACAGAACAGAACAAATCCTCAATACAGTATTAAAATAAAAAAAATGACAAGGACAGAGCAGAATTTAACAGTAGATGACATCCCATAATAGGATTTGGATTTGTTTAGAGCCCTGGAGACCTCGGCCATCAAGCTGCCTCCCCCAACTGGCCATTTCACAGCTGAACCAGCGCCAATCCGATGAAAGGACCCCTCTAACCCACGATTCCTGCGATCCTCTATCAGGGATGACTTTACCTACGGCAGGCAAAACAGCTTGGCAGGTGGGCCGTGGCACCAAGTGGCACATTTGAGTACTGAGAAAAGAAACAGAACAGGTGAGGATTAGTGACAAATTCTACCTCTTATGTTGTGTTTCAGTGCTAATGACAGTCTGCACAGTTAGTCAGCAGCTCTAGTCAGGGTGACCTAAACTGAAGTCGTGAGTCTTTGAAAGCTGAGACCGGAGGGGCATCTCTTTTAGTGGCAGGCAGAGCACTCCACAGTTTAGGGGGTCTTGTAACTAAAAGCTCGACCCTCCCACTCTTACTTTATTAATCCTTGGAGTCATAAGCAGAGCGCCATCTTGAGATCTTAATGTGCGCTCAGGTTTGTAAATCATGATAAGTTCAGTAAGCCGGACCTCCGCCATTTAAGGCTTTATATGTTAAAAGGAGGATTTGGAAATCTGCCCTAAACTTAACTGGGCGCCAGTGTAACGACGTGAGGACTGGGGTTATGTGTTCGTATTTTCTTGTTCTTGTAATAATTCTTGCAGATTAGCTGGAGGCTGAATAAAGAACAGGGCAGTGGTGGTCTTTCACACACAGAGAAGGTGGCAGGGCACACAGACATTCATCTTCTCCAGAGCGGATGGACTGCAGTGTATCCTCCATAGTAAGAGTTTGAGCAGCAGTGGGACCCATACACACTCTTCAGGTAAAGTCAAAACGATTACTGGGCACACACTGCATTACCAGTATGAGTGACCACAGCCGTGCCACATTATGCCAAACAGACAGCACCAGTGGTGGTCACAGGTGTTTTGGTGTTCAAGCTCTTCCAGGGTCACCTGAGGTGTCCTCTCTGTGTCCTCCTTGGCCTACGAGGGGCCCCGGCTTGTAAAGATCAAAGTACTAAGAAGGACGAGGCCACAAAGTGGGAGGAAAACGGGAAAATCCCAGACTGACGACGGGCGCTCGTTGAGCGGCTTCAGAATATAAGGGCAGGGGTGGGCCTTCAGCGGTGACCCCGACTCCAGAGACTCCTCCCACAAAACATGCCTTCAGATCCGACCAATGAAATCATCAAGGGACAACATGGAAAACAGAAGCGAGAAAAGGTGGGGTTCCCAAAGGGCACAGGAGCACCGGAGACGTCTGTACCCGTCTGCCAATCGGCCTTCTCTAAGTCGGGGCTCCTCAGTTGATGGGGGCTTTGCTTTTGTTTGCTCCTGAAACAGCAACAACGATTTAGGCCAAAGTCACTCAAGGAGGACAAAGTGGGCTTTCACAGCCCCCCAACTCCCACCTCCCCCCAGCCTTGACTCCCTAAGAAGACAAGCAAACCTTGTAGGGAGAACAAAACGGGAAGAAATCTCAGGAAAGGCAATTGAGAGAGAGACCCCCTTGCAGGTTGGTTGGGTGGGCAGTGGGTGTGAATAAAATGGGGTCAACACAACACACAAAACGGAGAACTTAGTAACACTCTTCACAGAGCTCGATGGCCCGTCTGTCACGGCCACCTCACGAGGACAGCACTCCAGAGAGCCCGGAGACCCCATTGGCCCTCCCACTGCTGACTCAGTGCTGGGCCGGCCAATCAGATGACTCCAGTGCACTGCCATCAACTGTTTGTTTCACCCGTTTGTCTTCTTTATGGTTGCCAGTTTGGCCCCATGAGTTCTCCCAGTTGTGTTTTTCGTGAATGTCTGTTAATGGGGTCACCGACGACCCATCTCGTCATTTTGGGTCACACAGCTCACCCCCTCCCCTTGTCGTGTCATCGCTCTGCCGCTTTGGCGACTTTTCTTAAAGGGTCAGCCTGGTTTGTCAGTTAAAGCTTTGTGTCCAGCAGGGAGCGCCGTGTAGACACTGAAGCACCAGACGAGGGTCAGGCCGCCCCCCGCTGACTGGTGAGGCCTAAGGAAACAGCAGAAGGACGTCCGGTCCGGGGGCTTAGTGCACCGCGCGTCATTCTGTTACGGCCGAGAAAACCAAAACGCGATTGTCTGGCCAAAGAGCCCCCCGGGCAAAGCCCACCTGCCTGCTCAGCTTCAGAAAGACCCCAGCAAACGAGGATCAGGCGATGAAGTGTAAGTAGAAGTTGTTAACTGGGAATTCAAATGGCAAACAGCTGGAGAAGCTCAATGACACACACCTGTCACTAGGTTACCACCGGTGACCAACACGTCATGGCAATGCGTCATGGCAACACAACCACAACATAGCAGTGGCAACAGCAAAAACAAAATGGCGTCAGAGTTGAGCAAAGATATGAAGACACCAACTTGTCATCTTGAAGTGACACTTTACTCGCAGGACCGTTGAAGATGATGTTGGCTTTCTGGGTGTGACAGTGCAGCCTTAAGGTGACACTATGTGTGACGACGCTCAAGATGGCCGAGAAGGTGAAACATCAGCAGCGCTGATCCAGGGGGAGGACAGTAGCCACCTCAGCATTTCAGCTCCTGTGTGTCACCCGTCTCAGTGCCAAGTGCCCGGGCACATTTCGTCTCTTTATTTGTGTTGTCTGCTTTTTTTTGTAGTTCACTTTTTGTCATTAAATGTCATCTTTGCTGTCTCAGTCTGATCACCAAGGTGACCCATTTAATGGGTGGTTTGTCATTCCCGGCCTGGCAGGCCCCTCCAGTCAGCTGTGGCCGCCCTTTGCAGGCTCGTCATGCCACTCATGGTGTGTTTTCAATGTCTGAGGTGCCCGCCTTTCTCCTAACATAACAGCAGTAAACTCAATGGGGTCCAGTGGGGCTCTCATCAAACACCAGAGGGACCCCAAGAACCAAACCCACAAATCCAGTGCCCCCCAGCAGCCATCTTTATTTTGGACCCATAAGCCAGACTTCAGACAGCCTGATGAGATCACACATCACCCGACTGGCAACAGGTGCCATTGCTATAAACAACATGGCAGCAGCAAAGTGAGCACTCAGTGGCTTATGATGTCATTACTGTCACATGTACGCCAACATTTGGCAGAGAAGTGCCCAGCAGGGGGCCCCACAGCAGAGCCAGTGTCTTGAGTGCCAGTGCCACTACCATGGTGCTTTGTGCTTTGTGTGTGTGCTCTACCTGTGGCCAGTGTCAGTGTGGGTGCTTGTCATGGACTGGCACCCTGCAATAGCCTGGCACCAGATGGGTCTCCCTTATTTGTAAATACTGCAGTTTGTAAACCTCAGTGGTTTCTGACAAAAACCCTTGTGCTTACCCTCTCTATGCCCATTCTCTTGTGCATGGCGTCTGCTGCTGGGTGTGCCACCCTGGCCCAGAAAATAAACAGTCAAAATCTTTGGCGTTTACTCAAATAAAGAAGGGAACTGGATCAAAACAAGAAGGGAGAAAACAAAATCCTGAAAACTTGGCTCCAGGCTGCCCACAGTGAGTGATGCCACCCAGACCCCCCTCGCCAGGGCAGATGTGCTAGTCAAGCCTGTGCCCCAATTACCACGTGGTGTTGCTTTCAAAATCAGGAATGCCCTCTGCAAGTGCCAGGGTCAACTCTCTACAGCTCCCTCTGCGGTCTCTCACGCTTATTGCACCCCTGAACGGGTAGAGATGGGGTGCTGCCACCCACTCTGGGATGTAATGATGCCTGTGGCCACAAGGAAGAGCTGTAGAGAGTTGACCCTGGCATTAGAGGTTTTAGGGGGTCTCGTTTGATTACCCTCCACAACATGCCTCCCCTATCTACCTTGCCAGCCTGGGTTCCTCTTTCCCAATACATCCTTTGCCAGTTTCACTGAAGGTCCTGTCTAGATTGAGTTACTGCCCCCTAGACTGGCACACTCCCTGCCATCTCCCTCAATACCTGAGCCTTCACCCTACTCTCCCTGTTCCTGCCCACACACCCTTACTCCTTCAGATGTGTCACTCTCTCCTTCTGTCACGATGCACACCCAAGTGGCCCATCTGAACGAATTCTGATGCCAGTGAAGGGCACTGGTGTAAGTGGGAGGGTCAGCTGCCCAGTCTGGTACTTATAGCCACTGTTGAGGTGGGGCTCTTCTGTGGCACGCCAATAATCTCTGCCCACAGCTTCACTTGTAGTCTTGACGTGAATGATGCAGGGTGCCCGCTGGCGTGCCACACAGCCACTAGTCTGGAAAACAGAGCTTTGCGTGTCACTGCTGCCAGAGCCGATGCCCCCTTCAAATGCTCCATGAGTTCTTCTGCTGCGTCACTTTGTTTGTTTGTTTGTTTGCTTGGCGTCCTGCATGGTGCTCGATTAGGGCACATTCCTCATTCATATGCAGCTAATTAATGTGCCCGCACGCCACTTCCACACATCGGGCTCAACAGCTGGAGCACGTTAAGGCAAAGAGATGAGGCCACGAGACTGGCACGCCAGCCAAAGATGATGTGCTCATCCCTCTCTGATCTTTCATTGTGATGTGGGGCTGAACACACCAGCTGAGTGGAGCCAGGGGGCACAGTGGCATCTCTTCATGACAAAGAGCACAGGTAGGTGAACTGCCTCACTCGAGGTCACACACGGTGGGACTCGAACCTGAGACCATGTGGCTTTATAGAGTACCTTACAAAGTGAGCTGAATTATAGTCAGATGTGTACAAGGTGAGTCACTCAGGGTCACACAGCATGTAGCACTTGAACCCGAGGCCTTGTGACTTTCTATAGTGCCTTACATGGGGAGGCTGTCCATGGCAATAGTGGCATTGTGTCCCATCTTTATGACAGCTGAATGGCCTGACTCAGCCTGTGGGCCTGTGACCTTATATAGCGCCTTACAGGGCACAGCCATCCCCAGGGATTGTGTCTCTCGAAATGAGCTGCCACCCTTGGGGTCACACGCTGTAAGTCGTGCCACACTCTGGGTCATGCTGTGGTGATTAATATAGTGCCTTACATACTGAGGCTCTTCATAGGTACGGTGACACTGCTGTCACATCACCCCATCAGTTGGTCTGCCAGAGAGTGGGCTTGAGCCTGAGAAGGCGTGTATTTATATAGCGCCTTACATGCCCATGCCATCAACAAGCCGCAGGTTCACTTCTCCTGTATTTTATAGCACACTCACCATTTTAAAGCACATGATGGGACAATGGCCTTGACATCCGCTCTCTACAAACTCAGCACTGACAGGTCAGCTGATTTGCTTGGGGGTCGCAAAGTGGGGCGACTGCTTCATGCTTGGGGGGCATTGAGTGTGACCTGGGCATTTCACGCAAGGTGAGGCCCTGCCAGTGTCCCACAGAGGGTGCAGCTTGTGCCTGTGGCCATGTGGCTTTACATAGTGCCTTCTCTTTTGAGTCCCGTCCTTTGCGCGCTCGAACCGACTACCCATTCCACGTTTGTGACGCTGGGACTCCACGAGAGGGCAGCATACGCAGTGATGGACCTACATCTGAGATGCGCCCCTGCACTGCCAGGGGTCCCAGCCCCGTCTCTTATTCCAGACCCTCCATGCTTGACATTCCACCATCTGGTCGAAGATGAGGGTACAAGGAGGCCAGGGCTTGAGTCTGTGCCATCCCGAGCCCCAGATGGCATATCAGGCATTAAAGTCTATGAGAAATCAGAATGGAGACGTGTGGCCAGTGCTGTGCAAGGTCCTCTGCCAGGCTGGAGTCCCACCAGAGAGTGTCAGACGGGCAACTCCATGTTTCCAATGCAACACACCCTGGCACCATTTCTGTGAGACCAGGGTGACATGCCAGTGACGAGGCAGTCAAGGCAAAGACCGAAAAAGAAATGCAGAGTAGCTTGGGATGGGTGGCAGTGCTAATGAGCACCACCTGCAGGCTTTATTGGCAGAAGTAGAGAAAAGCCTGTTCTGTTTGCTGTCTGGCAGCAGATGGCGCTGTCAGAATGGCAAACACTTGATGGGTGCGTTTGCCATCTAGAAGACATGGCAGGACCACAGCCCTCTGGGACAAAGTGACAGTTTACGTGTGTCTGGAATGTGAGTAGCTGGCGCTGGCTTTGTGACTTTATATAGCTCCTTACACAGTGGTGCTATACAGGCGTGAAGTGACGACCTTTGGCAGGTGACGTCACCTCCTCCTCTGCAGCGTTTCAGGGACTGAACCTGTGACAGGCAATTTTAAACTGAAGCCTTGTGCCACAAGGGGACGCTAAATGTGAGACTTGTCTGCAGAAATAAGACGGCCTGCGGGTTGGATAATGGATGGATTCATGGATGGAGAGACTCACTTAGGGTCACGGGGACTGAGCCCATCCAGGCAGCTTCGGGGACAGGGCAGGTATCAACCCTGGGTGGGACGCTGGTCCACTGTAGAGCCCACCCACATGCGGCCCACCACCCCAATGCACACACGACATTTGGAGACAACAGTGATATGGCGGTCCTCCTAAGGGACACCTGCAGCTGGGACAGAAAGACACCCACTGGCACAAAGCTGGCCCACCCTGTTATAGCATCTGATCATGCCAGCCTGAGATCACCCGGACTTTGATAGGCTGTGAGGTGGCTCTGCCCTGTCATAGTGCCTAGTCATAATGTCACTGTATATAGTGCCTTGCATTGCCAATGCTGCCTCAGTGCATGGAGTGTCATTCAGACCAGTGGGTGACAGGTGCCACTTTGGAGCTCCTCTGCCACTGGGGGTCTCACCACTGAGCCCCTCATCCCTGTTGGTTTCATTTTGCTTCATGTTGCTCCTGTGCCTTTGAGGTGTCCAGTGCACTTTGCCTCTTCACTGGTGGGCACATTGCCCACTGCAGGAGCAGCTTGCTGCCTGCCTGCCTGCCTGCCTGCCCACCTTTGAGGTAAATAAAGTGCCATGCAGTTTGGCTTTTCTGTTTGAACTTCACCACGCTGGCTGGCCACAGGCATTGTCTATCAGGTGCGTTGTGACCGCGGGCTTCTCCATGCTTGTCGATCTGCTGGCTTGGCAGGATTAGGGGGCGACCACCATACAACCCCCTGCTTCGTACAGCGAGACATGGGCATATCTGGACTGGCATTTGGCTCAGGAGTTGTGCTTTCCTGCCTTGCCACTCATCCATTTTGTGCCCAGTGAGAGGACCAATTCCATGTAAAATTGACAATCATGGACAAGAGGAAATATGGCATGGACAAGCGTAAGGCCAGTCTTAAAGCCACCACAGGGTCACTGGGAGCTGCTGGCCTGCCAGCCTAATGGCTTTCTTTACAGGCAGATTATATTTAATTTACTTTAATACGGCGCCTTTCACACTGGGGTGGCCGGTCACTAAAGAGCCAGTCAACAGTGGCGTTTTATATAGCGCCTTTTCAAAGACACTCGCAGGAGAGACAACATGTGGAGAGGACAGAGTGACACAAAAGTCAGTGTCCACCAAATCAAGTCGGCCACCAGGTGAGAGAACTCATGCTGAGGGTCACCAGCAGAAAGGGACAGGGGACACTGTCTTAGAATGTAAATGAGAACAAGGGAGGGATGAGCAAAGGGAGAAGTCCCCGTCTGCCAGCTGACCCACCTCACAAGGGCATTCACCAGGGTGGGCACGTGTCCTTTCCCTTGGCTTTATACCCCAATCACCAGGTCACCTCCATCCAGGCCCACCATCACTTCTGGGGTCTGGGAGTAGAAGTACAAGGTTTGGTGCTCCACCTAGTGGTCTGAGGTGTCCCTGCTGGCCTTTTCTTTTAAAGTAGCACGTGGTCTGTATAGACTGCCAGGTGGTCTTCTGCCCATATACCTGGCTGCGGGTACCCCTACTGCCAGGACAACTTGCACCAATTCCACCTCCCAGCCCAGTGAGGACGCAGAAAACACGCAAATCTGTCAAAGAAGACATCCCAAGCACTGGCAGGTGGGGCCATCATGTACTGTGTCACCAGGTAGTGTCACCTTTCATGTCAAGCACTGCCCTCAGGTAATGGCAGACAGGCTCGGCTTTATGAACTGATGGTGAACGGATGGCTGTGAAAGGACATTCCTCTGACCCCCCCTCATATATAGCGTCTTTCCTGTCTGAATGGACTCCAATCCCTCGACTTGTGCGTCTGTCCTTGCAAAAAGTCCGAGGCGTTTCTACTCGTCGTCAAAGGTAGGTGGCATGTCAGCCTCCAGGTGGCGCTCCGTCACTAACAGCACTTTGAGGCGGCGCGAAAAGGAAAAAAAAAAGAGCAGGAAAAGAGAAATGCGCATGCGCCTCCACCAGGAGCGCGAGGGAGAAAAGCGCAGCAACCGGCAGACGACCAGGGGGCGGGGCCGAACGACCAACACGCACTCTCATTGGACAAATCTTGACGCGAAGGCGCTGTCAGCCGCAGCAGCTGCGCAGGAAGCCGCCAGGTTGGTGTAACGGCCGGCAGGAAATGTCACCAGGTGTGCGCCAATGAGCGTCATAGAGAGTTGGGGACAGGGGGCCGGGGGCTGTTTGTTTTAATCCTAAGTGACTTAGAAATCATACGTATGACACAGCGCCACTCACATGTCTGCGGATTGGACACTGACAGGCTCGCCTGGGCACACACAAGCCAATGGAGTGGACTGAACCTGAGATCCTGTGGCTTTATATAGCGCCTTTCACAGCCAGTTTGAGTACTCAGGTCGCTTTTTACACAGGAGCAGGTCAAGTGATGCCTTCAGGGTCACACTGGTGGTTAGTGGTGGAGACTGGAGCTGTAAGATGGGGATTTACTGTATATAGCGCCTTTCACAGAGAATCTACTCCCCTGGCCTACAGATACACACACAGAACATTTGTCACCACGCTCAGGTCACATCTGAGTCCCAGGAATTGGAACCCCCCCCCCCGACTGAGCAAACTCAAGACTCCATCCTCCTGCCCTGGCACTTGTCACATAGCATGTGTGTGTGTGTGTGTACACGTGGTATGTCACCAGATCGAAGGTCCAGGCCCTGATGCTCAAGAGGATGGTGGGCTCACGACTCCTTATGGCCACCTCCTCAGGGACAGTCACTTGCTGTGTGACCGAAATTTCACTTTTAAGTAACGCTGAGGCTAAAACTACAGAAAATGAAATGGCAGTGACATCAGGGTGGCACCTCAGAGGGCAGACACTTCACTTCACTCACATGTATGGAAGCCATGTGAAAACTGTGGGGACGAGATGAGGGGCTCAAAGCGCTGGTCACCGATGTTCATGTGTGTCATGGAGGCACAGACTGGCTTGGGGCCCTCATGGGCTCAAAAGAAGAAGAAGCTGGATGTGCCCACCACAGTGGGGGGTTCAGCATGGAGCTCAATAAAACGAGACCTGTGGGCTGACCGGCAGGGTCACCCTGGGCCAGTGCCTGGAGACCACCATCTGTCTGTCTGTCTCTCTCAGCATCTGAAAACACAAGCAATGGAGAGCAGCGCCCAGGGTGGTCTCAGGCTGGCTGACCCTGTTCTGTACCCATGTAGTATCAATGATGCCAAGTGCCCCTCCCCCTTGTCACTGTGTGTCCTGCAGGTGGTGACACCTTTGATGATGACATCTCCAGGTGCCTCCTGGCTGCTTTACTGACTTTTGTTTCACCACTTGGCTTTTTCCCACACGCAGCCCACCGCTATCTGACCCCAACAAATCCAAGCAATAAAAAGCCTCGGGGGCGTCACCGTCTGGAAGAGCCCCTCGCGCTTAAGCCTCGGCTCTTGATTTGTGGCTGGCAGCAGCAGCGGTGCTCCCTCACCGATTCTCGCCAAGGCCGTAAAAGTGCAAGAGAAGCAAATGAAGGCACCTCCTCAAGTTTCAGGAAGCCATTAGGGGGACGAGGTATCGCCTGCCAGCTGTCACACTAAAAGCAGGGCGTAAATCAGGCACTGGGCCGCCGAACGCCCGCACCATAGAGCGCTGACCTGCTCACCGCTCGGCATGGCATTTACTCTTCTGTTCCAGGGCCCCCCGCCTGGCACCAATGCTAGCCCTTGCAGTTTGGTCAGTTCACTTTCCTGTCCCTTATGGTCACTCAAGTCACCAGCGACACCCCAGGAGCCCAGACGGGCCAAAGTGCCAAAGGCCGCATGGCCAGAGGACACTCGGAGTGGGTGAAGTTTGGGGTCAGGGCCCAGCACCGGCCACCCACCAGCATGGCGCACAATGCTGGATGGACACGGGGATTGCTGCCTGGGGTCCTGGTGCCCACCACCCAAATTCAAAAGCCGCAATCCTATTGGGCAGGATGGCATTGGGACACCTAGTGGAGGGTGCGGGAACTGCGCCCAAGACAGCAGCTCTAAGGTAGGTGGATAGCCCAGGAGAGAATCATGTGGTCGACTTGAGGACCCCTTGAAGGATGAGCCTGATGGCATCACAGGGGAACACAGCACACGGGTGGCACCAGATGGGACCCTCTCACCGTGTGAGTACTCATAAAGAGGTTTACCTTATATAGCGCCTTTCTGCGAAAGCACCTTCCTGAATTCAGAGGTGTGGCACACTTGTGCCCAGCCTGTGGGTGGTGGACGAGTCAGGGATGCAGTCAGAACTGGCAGCACAAGACTGGCACCTTGGCACAGGTGGTCCATGTGTGGTGGCATTCCACGAGGTCCGCGTTCGTTGTATATTCAGTTATTTGTTAAGCCATTCATTAATCCCTTCAGTCTTTTATCACTTCATTCATTCTTTCACTTTGTCTTCCATTCACTCACTCACTCGTTCATCCCTTTTTGGATTCATTCATTCATTTATTCTTCAGTCATTCGTCCCTTTCATGTCATTCACTCGTCCATTCCTGCCGTTGTTCGTTTCTTTCTCCATTCATGTCATTCATTTGTCCTTCCCTCTTTAAATCCTCTCATCTCTGCTCAGGGTGAAGCCGCCCCCCCCCCGGGTCAATAACGGGCACAGAGCAGGCCCATGCCCATCAGTTTTCCCTGTCACAGTTTTCATCTCTGTCTGACACGGTGCCAGTTATATGTCGAGGGTCTTTCCGGTGCTTCTTGAGTGTCACCGACACAGGACTCGGGTTAACGGTGGCCCCCTTAACATGGCTGCTGAAGTGTTCTGATCCTGAACCAAAAGTCAAGAGCTGCCCACCCAGAAGGGTGAGTGCTTGGCATCAGCCATCCATCCCTCATCCACCTCTCCATCTGCCCGTCTCTTGTACCAACTTACCATCGCAGCAGTGGCATTAAACCTTGGAATGACATGGCATCATTACACTCACTGGCAGTGTGGCCCAGAGAAGAGGGCACGGGACTGGAGCCCACAGGGGTGCCCATTCCATCAGACACACTCTGTGACCTCAGTTGAGTTGGAACTGGAAAGAAAAGCTCAAATGCCAAACGAGGATAAGGACAATGACAGCAGTGGGCACCACTGAGCCACCATCACTCCCTGACACTTCCATTGTTTAGCCAGTAGGTGGCGCTCTTCGCCAATTAGGTGGGCACTGAGAGCTCCTCCCCTCTGAGGGGTGCTGTTCTTGTGTAAGGTGCCATTAAAGCTCTCATGACATGGAGGACATATTAGATGGGTGAAGCTCATTAGGGTCACCCTTGAGCCCTCACTTGTGACCCGTCATTTGCGTGAAAGACATATGCGCGCCGACAAAATAGCGCTGATTAAAACGCGAAAGTTTCATTAAATATGAATTACTAGTTTAAAGCATATATAATAATGTTTATTTTAGAAGTCAATATTATGAGACGCGGCATGCCATCAGCATGGCACGCAGATAGTCCTTAAGATCACGCCCTGCATATGTAGGAAGAATTGCAGCAAAGGCGTCCCACTCTCTTGGCCTCTCTCGCGATTTTGTCGGTCGCGGTTTTATCGGTGAACCCAGTCACTTTTCTTGATCCCCTCAGTAGGTGCCATGAAGTGCCTTGCACCTGGATTGGAGTTAAACTCAACGCTCTGGACTAGCACCTCCTTGATGCCACCTCAAATCCATAAAGTGGTGGGCATTGTGAGGCCGGATGGATTTGTGGTGAGGGTCCCCTCAAGTTGGTAGCCCCTCTCTTGTGGGCATCACAGCCTGCGTGCAGCCTGGAGATGTTGTGCACTTCCAGTGGCACACCCAGGGTTTAGAGAGCCAGCTCTACCCGCCCAAACCCCACCTTGGCCCCCTGAGAACCATTTTTTGAAAAATCATTTCAGCTTACGAATTTTAGAAAACAATTTCAGGACACTGAGCATGCAAATAAATGCTTCCAGCTGCCCAGCACATTAAGAAGGTCGGCGAGGCTGGCGGGCAGGCGGCTGTTTGTGTGCCAGCAGGACCGGCGGGCATATCCATTGGGAAATGATGGACATTGTGGCTTTGGATCCCAGAATTGTAGGAATTGTAAAGAGTGTCTGTTGCTGGCCTTGTGCCCTTTGACCTCTTCAGGTCCGTGCCAGTCCAGCAGCGTGCCAGCGATGAGTTGGAACCTTGAGCAGGACACCATGAGGATGGAGACGAGGAAGATGCAGAGTGCAGCAGATGAAAGGAGTCCACTGGAGACCCTGGAACTTTCAATCGATGCCCACTGTCACCTGAGGTGAGTGAGGCATGCACTTTCCCCTACTGGCAGTGGTCAGCAGCTACAAGGGGTCACAGAGCCACCAGCAGAGCTGCCAGGTCTCACAAATGGTGCCATCTCATTCACTGACTGAGCTCTCAGGCCACACCCCCACTGCTGGCACACCTCAAGCCACGTCCATTACCACCTATGAGCTCAAGAGCTGAGATAAGGAGGGGCTTTAGGTGGCATCTCAGCAAGAACCATTATGATGCCATCCACGGTGCCAGTCCAGGAGCAACTAGAAATCATATTTGATAAAATGAGTGGCAGACTGAAAACGAGGCAACTCTGCATTCAAATGCCAGGCAACTTGGGGGGTCTGGGAATCCCAGTTTAGCTTGTGGACCCCGAGAAAGCCTGAAAATAAAATTGTGTGTGTGTGTGTGTTGGGGGTTTGCAGAAGTGGGTAAGTGAGTGCCCACTGCTGAGTCTGTGACAAAAGATCAGGAAGGCGGTGGTCAGTGTGCCCCTCGCCCATCAGCCAAGATGAGATGTGGCACAGAAGGAGACAACAGGGACTTTCATGGGGGACAAATAAAAGCCTGACTGCGGGGGACACCACCTCAGGGATGTGGCAGTGACAAAGCAGAGGAGCAGCCTGAGGACTCGGAGTGTAGCCTGTAGGGGGCGCTCTCTTGGGGGGTCCTCAACCCTGGCAGATGCTTTAACAAATTCTTCTTTTGATTTAAGGATTCGTTGGTTTATTTTTCATTTTGAAGTTTTTCTACTCATCCTTATGGCATAATTCAAAATGATAGAATGACAAAGCGGTCCATGAAGTGCCAGCAGCACCTTCCTGTTTGTATCCAAGCCTACCACGTGGTGGCCGGGGTCTGCCCCTTCTTGGTGTCCCAGCTTGGCTCTTGTGTGCCACCTTAGCACGTCAGCACGTCACCCTCCGTTTCCCAGCCCTGAGCTCCATGCAGGCATTACAGGGGCAGCTGGCCTGCTGGTTCAAACCTCTGAAGGGCCCCTTCAGTTGGTGGTAGTAGGAGGGCATTTGTGGTGCCCACCTCCAGTACTCCCTAACTGATGCCAGCTGCCTGAGGCTTTGCGTGTAGCACTGTTGGGTGAGCTCTGCTATAAACGGCCTGTTAAGAGGAGCTTTGGTGAGGCAGCTGTCTGACATGGGGGGCCAGAGAGGGTCTCCTCCTCCTCCTCCTCCTCCTCACCACTGATCCAAGTTCTGTGGGGTAAGAGGAAGTCTAGGGGTCCAAATACTCTCAGCAGGCACTGTATATAGCGCCTATATATGGCACAGAGGACATGTCACAATTCAAGCCACCTGAGATCGGAGAGGACCAGAGAAGGACAACGGAGTGACAAGGCAGACGTGTGCAGGCTGGGAATCAAGTGCCATGGTTGGCATCCTAGTCAATGCCAGGCTCTGGGCAGGACCCCTGAAACAACAAGTTAGGATGCCCGACTTGGAGTTCTGTGCCCCCCTGAACAGAATAAGAGGGTTAAAAGTGGACAGACAGACTGTCACAGGACGTGTGGTGCATGACAACAGCCCCTGAGACCCCCAGAGTGCAGAAACCATACTGGGGGGATGGAAAGCCCAATGATGTCAAAGGGTGGGCATGGCAAGCGAACACTCACTTGAGTGGGTTCTTTCACCTCGGCCCCTTCCTGTTCTTATCTCCTCAACACTCCTGCTTATGGCACCAGCTTCTCATCTGAAAAGATAAAAATAAGCTGCTGCTTCCATGGTGCATTGGCACTGCAGCTTGGCAAATGCCACTTCCTGTGCCAAACGCTGCAAAGCTCGTCGCCAAGATAACGCCCAGCCAGAATATAGCACCTTTAAAGAGGGTGCGGTGGGAACCCAGGCAGGTGAGAGGGGACACTAAGGGTGATGCTGAGAGAGACTGACCTTTGCTGTTTTATATAGTGCCTTACACCTGGGGGTCTTCCCGTTCAATGACGTTACGTTTTCTCTAAGGTGAACACTGGCATTGTGCTGTGCTCAGGGTCACACGGGACCTCTTAGGCATACTTGCCTCGCTCAGAGTGGCACTGCATGGGATAGCAGATGACACCCCTGGGAGCTCCCAAGAAGACCCCCTTTTCGAGCGCAGAAGGTGACAAACGCTCCTCTGTGTCAGCCTGAATGTATGAGGGGATTGTGTGCCATGGCTGCCGCTTATTTAAGTCCGTGCCCATCAAGTCTGGGCGAGGCACAAAGAGGCGTTTGTGCTCCTTCAGTCGTCCATTGCGCTGGCCGAAGGCGATCGGGGTGCGCAGGTGAGTTCTGTGGGCGCCTTTAGGGGGCTACGCGAGGGGCGCTTCGACGACTTTTTGGGCTCCGCCGGGTCCGTTTTGTTCAGATTTTCGCGCATTCGAGGCGCCGTCTGCAGCCGCGACCCCGGTAAACCACGAGACGGCTGCCAATCCGCCCGTCTGCTCCAACCGTCGCACGGCAGCAGCGCCAGCCCGCTGCATGGCACCACTGGCGGCTCGGACGACCACCCATTTCTCATTGTTGCTTTTGTGTTTCCAGACTGGGAAAGAATGAAAGCATCGGTGGCTTTCCTCGCCCTCCTCGCCACCCTCGTGGCCGCAGACGCCATGCCCACCGGCCGCCCGTCCTGTTACAAGAAGGTCCTGCGTGAACGGAACTGTCACGACGGGCACCTCCGCCCGCTGCAGCCCGAGCTCGCCGACCACTTGTGGCAGGGAGACGCCTGCGAGGTCATCTGCTACTGCAACTTCAGCGAGCTGCTCTGCTGCCCGAGGTGAGTGGGCGCCGCCATCGACCCGGGGGTCCACCTGCCGCTGGGAGGGGGGGGTTCTCACTCTGGCGACAAAGAGTCGTTTAAACGGCACCTCGCTTAGAGGGGCGGAAGGCCGCCTCACCTGTCATCTGTGGTGAGCGGCGACATTCGTGACATTTCATGAAAGAGGGGGACGCGCTTTAAAAGTAAAACCAAGTGGATGCGCATTCGTTTGTCCGCCATCCAAAATAAGAAGCCATGCCGGGCAGGGGGGCAGCGCGCTAAGCGCAGTGCCAGCTTTCACATCAGTGCCAGTTCTTCGACGTGGTTTGGGTTCATTTAACGGACTAACAACTCAATCGAAACGACACGTAAGATGGCACAGAGCTGAACTCGCGCGTCAAACTCTTCATTTTATCGATATTCGAAATTCGGGGGGATATCAAAGATGCTAACGCTGATACGGGAAGCCCCCCCCATCCCGTCCTCGATCATTGTGAACACAAGCCGGGGGTCTCAAACGACAGAAGGAGGTAAAGTCCAGCCTGCCGCTTCTCTCTGAGCCCACAAGCAAGTCGAGGACATTGCCAGCATGAAAAAAAGTCGATAAGCCGATCGCTGCCCCCCTAAATGATCGAGGAAGACCCCGCGTTAACGTCTGCAGAGCGCCATGCGTCGAGTACGTCACTGTCATATGCCGTTTGGTATGGCACTCGTTAAAGCAGGGGTAATGTGTGGGATGTGCCACCTGTTGGAATGACAGGGGCATAGCAACCAGACGGGGACACAGACGGACACGTGACTTTTTATTGAGGCGGAATACGCATGATGCTCGTTACCAATCCCAGAATGCACTGCCATCTCTTACACTTTAATGTTCTCCTCCACAGTCCAATCACATGCCGTTGGAATGCACTGGCGATGCTGACAGAGGTGTCTGCCCATGTGCCCTGCCATGGACTGGCACCCTGCTTGAGAATCGCTCCTGCCTTGTGCCCACTGCTTGCTTGGATTGGCTCCAGCATGCCCATGGCCCTGTCCAGTGTGAGCAAATTTGGAGAGTGCACAGGTGCCCAGTGGTTCATTAATGACACTTTACTGTGAACCCTCATTGACCTTTTGCTTGACTTGAAGTTTGAGCTGGGCAGGCTCGTCACACGCAGACTGAATGGCAGGATCCCGAGAGATGAAGCCCACCTGAGCGGAGGCCACCTCACTGTGGGCGGAAGGTGAACCTTTACAGGTCTGTCAGTGTGGAGGGTTTTTCTGGAACCTTCATCTGGATGGGTCTTCTAGGAACCTAAAATGGCGCCCCATGGCAGAGATGCCAATGTATTTGAAACCCACCCTTGTTCTCCACTATGAATTTACTGTTAACCATCGTGGGCAGTGGGGGTCCATCTTCACTCATTCTGAATGCAGCACAACCCTCTAGACCCCCTCGGTGAGCCAAACGTGATCATCTAATTGACACCCACCTGTAATGCCACCATGGCCCTATGACGTCTCTCTGAAGAGCCACTTTGGCACCTTAACTTCTAAGAGTGTAGACGGAGGGACAAAGGAAGTAATCCCAGGTGTTGGCATAGTTTTGACATTTAGGCGGCACGGTGGTCCACCAGTAGCTCTGCAGTTTTGGTGCAAGATGCTGGGGGTCCAAATCCCAAAGACCCCTGCATGGAGTTTGTGTGTTCTTGTCACGTCCGCATGATGCCCCTGCCCCCCATATGCGCTGACCTCATGGTGGACTGGCGTCCTGTCCAGGTGGTTTCACTCCATGTGCCCACTGCATCCTGGGTGGACTCCCACTTCCCTGCGGCTCTGCTTGTCAGCGTGCAGACTGCTGACTGGCACTCACGGCCCCTCCGGCTGTCATCTCTGCACTGAAGTCAAAGTCAGTGAGCGAGTCGAAGTCGAATAATCGTCACAGACCTCCGCGGTGATGTCTGTCATCTGCTCTTTGGTATGGGAGTCACTAAAGCAGGGTTACCGTTTGTGATGTGCCATCTGTTGGAATGACACAGCAAGCAGATGGACATACAGACACTTCCCCTTTCATGAGACCCACCTGGCGGCCCCCTTTCGACTACTGAAGATCAGGTGGGGCCATTTAAACACGGTAATCTCCACATGTGCCATCGACTGGCCCCACCGGTGTGTTGTACTTTCTACTGGAGTGGGAGAAGGATTTCCAAATGGCTTCAAAGTGGCGCCGTTTTATTTATCCAAAAATGCCACAAAGCCACCCAGTTAGGGCAGAAAGGCGCAAAGCTGGTGCCAACCTGAGTGACTGGGGGGTCGACTTCATGTAGTTAAGTGTCACTGGGGCTGGGGGGAGGAGCCTATTTCAACAGCACCGGGCAGAAGGCAGGAATCTGGCGGGGGTGCCAGTTCATCACACTCAGCCCATTCTCCATTATGCCCAGGACCAACAACTAACCCTACACAGGATGCCAGTCCAGCACTGCGCCCAGTCACTTGTACAACAAGAACTTGAAAATGCTCCGCCCACGACATACCCACCCATTGCTCACCCCCAAGTTGCTGTTCCTGTAAGTTCCATTGGATGGACAAACATCCATTAAGTCGACCTTTGCGTCCTCGCTGTAGGCGGGCCTGTGCCACCTTCAGAGAGAGTGACGCCCAGAGGAGCCAATCAGAGGGGCCGGGGGCGGGGTCTCTGCCTTTATGTCCTCATTGTAGGCGGGCCTGTGCCACCTTCAGAGAGAGTGACGCCCAGAGGAGCCGATCGGGGGGGATGTTGCACTTCCATGCTGTCTTCCTCATTTGCGGTTTCCATGGATACTCGATGAACTCTTTGGTCCTCTTGCACATTTTTTATTTTTATCTCTTTGTCTTTTTTAAGTTTTTAGTATTTTTTGGTATTTTTGCCTTCCTCGTTGTTGTAATGGAGGGGCTTTCCTGCCTCAACAACACACACTACTGAGTGTCTTGTCCGAGTCTCAGGATTATTCAGATGATGCCAAGAGGCACAGCTCTGGATCAGGCACATGTTACCTGGATGGGCTGGAATTGGATTTGGGCAGCTGCGGGCTCAATCTGGACAGAAGCTTTTGTCTTGAGGGGCATCAAAGCACCCGATGGCCTGGTGGCACTTCGGTGGAGTCTGTGGGAGACATTTGACCAGGAAGGTGGGCGCCTCTGGGCACCACAAAGGCCAGCCATTCTCCGCGTGAACCTCAGACACGGGGGCATATCGTGCTGGACCCCGTTTTCGGCACCCTTGCCCGTTCTTCAGGCCTTCTCCCCCAGTCTGTCACTTTGACTTCAGCTCGACTGACTCAGGTGCCACTGGGTGGTGTCGTGTGGCGGGTGGTGGTGACACTTGAGTGGTCACCCTGTAGTTAAGATATGGCAGAGGGACGTGTGGGAGACCCCGAGTGGTCTGGAGGACCCCTCTGGCTGCTTTGTGCACTTTGATCTTCTGAGCCGCTTGTCTCTCTTTGGCACAGGCGGCTTTTCAAATGTATTTTATATAGCGCCCTGCCACACTCACGAGTCGCCCCTCCACCCCGGACTTTGATTCTCGTTGGCTCTTTGAATTTGCAAAGCCACTGCAAGGCGCTATATAAAGAGTGGTCAGCCAGTGCTGCTGCAGTGAAGGTGCTGCCTGAGGCGTGCGACTTCACTATATAGCGCCTTCACTCCACCTCTCTTCTGTCTTTTTCAGGGACATCTTCTTTGGACCGAAGATTTCTTTTGTAATTCCCTGCAGCCCCCTGTAGACGAGGAGGGAGAAAGGAAGACAAGAAGCCCGTGTCCCCTCCCTGGTCACCGGCCACGCCAGCCCCTTCACGCCGTCGAAGTCCTCAGGGTCAGCAGCACGTCACAAATCCTGCTGCTCTGCTTCATGTGGCTGCTGGTGGCTTCTCCTCCCAGAGTGCTTCACTGGTCTGTCTGATAAATAAAGTTTCAGCACTGAGGTGTGCCAGGCTGTTTGTCTTCTCTGTCACCCTGCATGTCACCTTCTCTGTCACCCTCGAGAGCTCGTCAGGACACTGGAGGTGGCCGCCTGGACTGCTCGTGTGACATCCATTGGGAATCGAGGGTCACAATACTCGACGGTGTGGACAGTCACTCAGAAATCCCAAGACGTCCCCGTCACTCACCTCAGCTCAAGTGTTTGTAACAAATCTCAGTGATGGCCGCTCGCTGCTTCCTCCTGCACTGCCATCCACCTTGTCAGCCTGTCCAGGTCACATGCCAGCACTCCATGACGTGACAGCGCCACTGTGTCTGTCGGGCCACCAACCCTGACCTCAGCGTCTGCCCCAAACCTCCCATACTTGACATTGGGACACTCGGGGACGCTGAACCTCCACCAGCAGAGCCACTCCAGCTGCCTGTGCCCAAGGCAGATGTTCCTCAATGTCACCTTTTGGCTCTTCGTTGTAAGTTTTGGTGGCTGGTGATGAGATGTCATGGTGGTGAGGTGACCTCACTGCGGCCAGTCGGGACCCCACAATGACACACTGTGCCTGCCAAATAAAACAATCATAAATGTGCAGGCAGGCAGGCGGGTGGGCAGAGTGTGTGGGCACAGGGCACCATCTCCAAAGTGCCACCCAGCTGTGCTCAGAATGTGTCCTTCCTGCTATTCACGTAATCAACAAGGGAGGGAATAAATAAACGAGGGGCCGCAATTCACATATAATTATAATGGGCTCGTCCAGAACAGTCTGACAGCGTCCCCAAACAAAGCCCCCCTAAAGGAACGCCAACTGAGTGGCGCAGGAAACAAGCAGATGGAGCCCCCGACACAAATCTCTGCGCGTCCCGATGGCGGGGTCTGCACTGCAGAAATTCATCCAACCAGGACGGGGGCCACCACTGCGTCACCACAGTCATCGGAGCAAAGGGGACTTGGACAGAGGAGAGGGGCCAGTGTGACGCCACTGTGGCCGAGAGCGGAGCAAAGGCCATCTCTAAGTGATATAGCGCCTTTCCTAGTCCATCGTTTATAGCGCCTTTCCCATCTCACTCTTTTACAGTTTTTTAAAATATTTTTCTGTATATCATATAGTGACATTCACGTCTCTCCTCCACCTGCTGCCCTGTTAGTGCCAGCTGCCTGCTTGTCTTGGGCACAGAGTCCCGTAAACCCATCACTTCCGTCTGGGACACCTGCTGGAGACCAAGAGCACTAAGTGCACTCAGAAGAGTTGTGGGCACCCGAGACGTGGAGCGGATACCTCGAGGAGCTTCAAGGAGGACCTGCAGGGGTGTTTGGCACACGTCACCATGCGGGCACTCTAATGTGACACAATGGATTCAGACTCCCGTCAGTATTATATAGCGCCTTTCACCTCGTTCTCTCCAGCACCTCATATCTGCCCTTGTCTTATAAACGGCTCCTTATGGTTTCTGTTACTACTGTAGCAGTGGAAACTTCACACCGGCATGTTTGAGGAGTGTGGCACACTATGCCAGGCTCTAATGCCAAGGCAAACAAGAAGTACTCAAGTACAATTCTTTAAGTATTATGCTACATAGCGCCTCTCACATCATTTTCTTTTGATAATTCCTGGTGTGGCCTGTGGGGGGCGCTCTGCCAAACCTAAGAAATGCCAAAGAAACTGCAAACATACGGTAAAGAAAAAGGGCACAGCGACTAAAGACGATAAGAAAGAAGACATGGGGACATACATGACAAGAAAGACAGGCAGAGTGGCAGAGGGAGAAACAGCTGCGTGACCCCCGAGGCCAGTCACTCTACCAGCCTGCAGCCCCAGACACAAATCGACAGTCGCATCTCAAACGTTAAGAAGAACGAGAAAAAAAAAGAAAAAGACCCTTCAGGCGGCCCCCGGTGAGCCATCCAGCACTCGGTGACAGCCGCTGTCCTCTTCTATGGATTTCCTCGATGACTTCAGACGTGAAGGACCGCCAGGTCAGGCCTCGTCCTACAAGACCCCCGGGGTCATCGGCCCAGAGCTCCCTCTGGTGGCCCTTGGGGTCCCCACCACACTGCCAGCTCACTGTGAACCAACAGGCCAGACAGTCCAGCCAGGGCCTCGATGGCGCCTCCTGCTGCCAGCCGTTATGGGACCGGAGAGGGTGGGACCAGTTTAGGTGCAGACCCCCGGGGTCCTTCCATTATTCCATTATACGCCTTCATCTGGCATCTCCTCAGGGGCAGGTAAAGACTGGCGGCCAGTCTGGGATGTTTGAGCCCCCGTTGATGCGGACCCTGAGCCCCGCTACGTCGACACGCACCTTTCACATCGACTTACTTCACTGTGCTCATATAGCGCCTTTCATGTCTGTCTGCTGTGCTTCTCAAGCCCAACGCACAACACAACACTACGCTGATGTCGGGCACCGGTGTGAATACGAATGGCGGCACAGAGATGGCACCATTTAGTTTAACACAAATCAGTGAGCGTCACCGGGGCAACACAACAAACAAACAAAGTGTGCTGGGCACCCTTACCCAGCTGGGAACTGCATGCACAGGGCATTACCTCCCCTGGCTTACTACAACGAGTTCACTGGCTCAGCCCTGTTGGGTCCCCTGGGTGCCACCTCACTCGGAAGTGCTTTTGGACCAACTGGCCACCGGAACTCCTCCCGGGTGAGAGCGTGAGAGAAGCCCACCGCTCCGTGAGTGATGAGGAAGAGGAGCGGAGGGAGAAGGAAACACTTGGGGAAGGCGTAATAAAAGTGGACTTGCGCCCCCTTCAGGCCACACAACAAACACACAAAGGGCCCAATAAAAAGTGCAAATGAGCTGAAGGCTCATAATAAGATAAAAAAGAGGGAGAGGAAAGCAAACAGAGAAGGACGTGAGCCAAAAACAAATCACAAACAAACAAACAAACAAACAAACAAACAAACAACAATAGCAAAGAAAAACACATGAGAGAGAAAAAACAAACAACCAATTCAAAAGAGTCGAGCGTTTACTGTGCAAGAGTGAAAAAAACAAAGGGGGGTAAGGCACTATATGGCACATGGGTGAGCAGACCGACGTGAGGGGGGGGGGGCAGGACCCACCTGAGGAGTGAGCTGAAAGGGGGAGGAGGCTGGGAGCCCCCATCACACGACAAACCACCCGGGTTCCCCCACTGTGAGGTGCCAATCCTGCCATCAACCTGCCAGCAGATCTGGACGCAGACACCCCGGACAGAGCAGCGGCACATTAAGGGTCTGGTTTAAGGGCCCAACGGAGTGCAGACCGCCATCCTCAGAGCCACCGCTCCACCGTGAAAGGCGCTATATAAACGAAGCCAAACTGAAGACGAGCCCGTGGAGTTTTCCTGCGTAACAGCAGGGGGCAGCAGCGCCCCACTTCGATGTAACCTTCTCTGGGGGGGGGGGGGGGGGCCTGCCAGGGCTGCAGGTTTTGTTAAATGCAGTTTTTTAATTAGAAGCCACTTCTCACTCAAGTGACATGTTTGTGCTTCATGGTGGCTCATTTGTTGGTTTGTCACCAAGCGGGACAAACTAAAGGTCAAAACAAACCTCTTAATTTAAAGTTCAGTGAAGGCCTGGCAGTGCCCTGCCACGACACCAACGCCTGCCTGGTGCCCCCATGTTAAGCTGCTGTGCCCTGCGGCCCTGAGCCACATTGACTGCTGCCATCCACACTCAGATGCCTGCCTGCCTGCTGGGCCCCTATGGCACTGCAATGTAGGGCCACGTTGGCACCACTGCGTTTATGAGGTGAACATTGAGGCACTTGGCCTCAGTACCAGAGGGTATGCCGGGTGAAGATGGCAGCCGCAGTGCACGTTGGGGGGAGATGTTCGGGACTGGGGCGGACCAGGGCAGCAGACCACCACAGAACCACCATGGAATCCTTCATTGAGGATAAAGTGAGACCACCTTTCAGAAGACCGAAGCTCAACCAAAGGTGCAGCTCGCCAGGAAACCCCTAAGGAGAAGAAATGGACGGTTCTGGGAGTCGAGGCCAGGATCTGCTGGCCGAGTCGCCCACCAAACATCTTGCAGGTGAAAGATCTGAGCCCACGTCAGAGATGGCAGGCGCGAGGTGGCAAAGCCAGCTATTGGAGCCGGGGGGGTCTCACCGTGTCCACGGACGGGAATGGCAGATCTGTCATTGAATCTGCTTGAATTTTCAGTTCCATCGCCTTCACCAAACCTCGGCACGGCCAACGCAGAGGTGACAAAAACCCGAGGTGGTCCTTGATGACGGATCGGCCTTTCTGTTTGCAGACACGAGTAATAAATAGTCGAGTATGACGTCAGCTTCAAGTTACGTCGATTTGAATAAATTGTGTGGTTTGGTTTCATTTTCCTTCTGTTTCTTTAATTCGAGTTTGTATTCGGATTTACTTCTTCATTGCAGACACGACAATTCGTAGCCACGGTGACACATTTCTGCTCGGATCTGAATTGCGCAGACTGTCCCACGCTACTTTATTTATTTGCCAATTGATTGGTTTCTTTATTTCATTTTCATTATAGCAGGTCACCGCTTTGAAGACGCTGCTGCGACCGAAGGCGCGATGTCACCACACTGGAACTCGATCCCCAGCTGGCAGCGCCACTTCCTTGCCTTAACCGCCCGTGCAAGGTGCCAGGCGGGCACTTCACTGAACTGTGCCAGGGGGCGCTTTGGACTTTGTTGGCATGAAGTCTTTTTGTTTTGCTCGGCTCTTCGTTTCTACTCGGCTTTCGGCAAGACCTGAACCCTGCAGGTGATTGGTGCATTCTGCACCGAGGGCGTGGCCTAAAGGCTGACGTGTTAATCAGCCCGACTGGCCATGTAGATTTTGCTGCAGACCGGAGTAAAATGGGCGTGGATATCATTTTCGACTTCAGCCAATCATGTATTAAATTTGCGTACGGCAGGCACTGATCAGCCAATCGAAAATTTAAACGTCGCGGTCAGTCACCTTTTTATTGAACAAATCGCCAATCGCTGTTATTTGTCATTCATGTTCCACTTTATGGATACGTAAAAAGAAAAAAGGGTTTAATTTCTAAAGGATGAGGTTCAAGATAAAGTGACTGTGAGAGACGGAGTGTATATTCGTAGAATACGTCTGCCACGGTACTCTACTGGTGCCAACATCTTACACTATAGGACTCTGTCGAGTGGATTATTAGGACCGCAGTGTATTTTTACCAGCGTCAGTTAGGATCAGTGGCGGGTTTTGATATGGGCGACATCGGCCGTTGCCCGACATCATGCCAGCGCATTTTTGGGATTGCATGGACACCGATCGGTTTTCTATTGCCCATTTGCGGGGAGTAAGGGCGCCCCCTCCATTTGCGAGAAAAGGGAGGAGAGGGGCGGGGCGGCGCGGCATCTAATAACCAGCTCGCAAAATAAAACCAAACAAACACAAAAGCACCAGACATTATGATATAGACTAATAATTCGTTTTCTAAATTCTATCACACCCATAATATGCGGGACCTCGGTGCGCCTGCTTGCTGCTGCTGCTGCGCTGAAGTCTCACACACAACCTGTCGAAAGGTGTGGGGGGGTGCTTCCAAATAAAGCACATTTCATTCATAATACAATATTGTCAATCCATGCCCATTATGTCACAATTAATTTTACCTGGGTCGCAGAAATCGTTAGCTGGGCGCTCCTTGCGCCAGCAGCATAGAGCAGAGTACAGCAAACAGGAAGAAGAAATGAAATCGTCCTGTGTGAGCTGACGCCAGCTCAATGCCTGTGCTCTCTCTATTCGTTATCACAGGTTAGTAAATTCGCCATCATTACAGGCTTTTAAACGGTAAGATATCGTCAATGAGATTCTGAACATGTTGAGAAAATGATTTGAGTTCGTAAGAGTTTTTTTTGTATGGATACACCTGTATATGTCGGCGTGCTAACTTACTAATGCAAATGACTGGCATAGTGGAGAGCGGTGGGCGGGGAAAGTGAACCCGAAATAATCAACTGACCGCAGCTCTGAGAGAAAAGGTTTCTGTAGCTGTGAGTGACCTGGTGACCTGGTGACTGGCGAGGGTACTAAAGGGTACTAATTCTTTACACTAGAACGAAATATTCTGGTGCTGTATAAATGTCAAACTGGATTTTGTCTCCGTTAGACATTACATTTCCAGTAGGTAATTAGAATGCTGGGGGGCGGGGGAGGGTATGCTGTTCGCCCCTGGTTATGATTAGCGGTTCTGAAAAAATAATAAAAGTTTGGATATCGTTACTAAACAACGTCTGAAGAAAATTTAAATGAACATAACAATACAACTAACTTTAATGGATTGACGTGGACTTCAGTGTGGGCGCCGCTTGATCGAGTCGGTCAGATTAAAACAAATGTTTGACTGTTTGTTGTTTACTCGAATGTCGCCCTGCACATTGAACAAGTCACACCAAAGACGGGCTGTAAACGTATTAGAATTTTAAACGTTGAATAAACTGCCAGAGTAAATCTTTACTTCTATAATACACAACCCTAAAACGTGTTTATTACTTTATTACGATTCATCCACGTGTGTTTATTTAATGAAGTATTCCTAATATTCCGTTGTCGCCTCCGCAGGTCAGCCTCAGGTCTTGGTCTGCTGATGTCCGTCAGATATTCCGCGCTCTCCATGTCTGCTCTCAACAGCTCAACCAGCAGCTCCAGTGAGTTCCCTGCCTGCCTGCGGATCTCGTAGTGGGTGGCGCTGCTGCCTCGCAGTTAGGAGACCCGTCTGTGTTCGCCTCCCGGGTCCTCCCTGCCTGTGTGGAGTCTGCATTGTCTCCCCGTGTCTGCGTGGGTTTCCTCCCACAGTCCAAAGACATGCAGGTCAGGTGGATTGGCGATTCTAAATTGGGCTGTTTGTGTGTGTCCTGCGGTGGGTTGGCACCCTGCCCGGGATTGGTGCCCACTCATGCGTTACTTATTGGTCCGGTGACGTCACAATCGAGGTGCTATGTTTCCAAACAGTGCCAGCTGAACTTTCCGTCTAAGATCGTCGTTGAAGTTGTAAAGAAAGTTAATGGCGTTTTAGTTTTTAATATAAAGTTATTGCAGTTCAGATGTCTGCGGTGCAGTGCAAGGTAATATTTTGATGTGTTTCGTTTATTTTAATGGTGAACAACTGCACCGCGTGCCGGGTAACATCGATAATGCTGCAAACGGAGCTTAGGGCATGTAATGCAGCATCATGGTGTGACTCTGTGACCCGTGTTAGGTGTCGCCGAGTGAAATGATGGGAGGTTTCGCCACGACAAATGTTTTTAAACATATAATAATACAGAGTAGTATTACCTATGTTAATGTCGAGAGTAGGCCTAAGAAAGTTAAAATGTTAGCTACAGTTGTGGAAAAATGTATATGAAGAGTAAGCTGCAGGCATGGCGTTATTTAGTGTTGTAAATATGTGAATTTCACCAGTTTATTTTTTATATAGTGTTCACTTGCTGAAATGCATTAGAAATAACTGGTTAGGGCAAAGTGACACTGAGCACACATTTACTTCTCCAGACATCACAAATGGTACTGTTGTGCGCCAGCTGCATGGCAGTGAGAGAGACAGTATTATTAAGATGGCACCATCTCGCACTTTATCCATCAAATCTTGAGCGCCAGAATGTGAAATTAGCTCTTTGATGAAAAGGTTGTTGTTGCTTTACATCATTTTGGTGAACACACTGGTAAAGATGTAACAGGAACTGAATTATTCATAAAAATCATTCTGAAGCTGTGGAAAATGTTAAATGTTAAATCAAGTGATAAAGGTTTTAACAAAAGAGATGTGGATGGCATGCCAATGTGTAACGTTAATGATGATCGTGTTTCATTTCTAACTGATGTGTACAGATGGTTAGGTGAATGAGAATTGAGTTGCAAACCACGAGAGGGACGACTGACTAATGAAACAATGGTAGCACTGAAACACACAGTATTAACATTTATTGACTTAATTCCATATTTGCTTGAAAATTTGAACTTGAAATATCTATGTTTTGACGGGAAAATTCCAAACTGACTGTTTGGAGGCTCGCTTTGGTAAATCTCGTCAATTATCTGGTACAAACTATCACATCTCCGTACAAGAGATTCAGGAGTCTGAAAAAAAACTGGAGCTGAGTAGTTTACTGCGTGTTGTGTCTGTTTGTAAAGGTCGAGTGTCATTATTAGACTTCACTTCCCAATGTAGTGAAACAACTGATAGTTCAAATGATGCCAGTGTTCAATCAATCAATCAACATTTATTTATACAGCACATTTTCATACAAAAAAT
Organism: Polypterus bichir lapradei; assembly: GCA_026402145.1. Lineage (NCBI taxonomy): Eukaryota > Metazoa > Chordata > Cladistia > Polypteriformes > Polypteridae > Polypterus > Polypterus bichir. The sequence continues at coordinate 26,143,672 of JANRMT010062823.1, read as the reverse complement.
GTAGCTCAAAGTGCTTTACAAAATGAATAGAAAAATAAAAGACACAATAAAAAATAAACACAAGTCAATATTAATTAACATAGGATAAGTAAGGCCCGATGGCCAGGGTGGACAGAAAAAACAAAAACAAAAAAAAAACTCCAAAAGCTGGAGAAAAAAAAAAAAAAATCTGTAGGGGTTCCAGACCACGAGACCACCCAGTCCCCTCTTAATTCGGATTTGGTTACTGTTATCTCTAAATGTGATGATTTAGGGTTAGCGGAGGCCCAATCAGAATCACTTATATTTGTCACAAATGGTTACAGGCGCAGTTCAGTGTGACGTGTGCGGAAATGAGCTAGTCATGGATAAGTCATTGCATTTTGAATTTTCACAGGATTACCTGCTTGACTCGGACAGGGGTGGTCTGAAATGGCCCTCAGATTTGTTGGTTGAATGTCTTACACAAATGTTTTTGATTTTCCAGTCAATTGTTACTAATGCTGAATACGAGTCCAATTTTTTATTGTTAAAAAAAACACAAATCTGCATTAATCTCACCGTTTAACGAACGCCTGAACGGATGTGGACTGCAAGTTGGTAATTGTGTTTGTGGGAAGAGACTTACTGAAGTCGTCCATGTCTACAGTGGCCAACATCTGTTTAAATAATGATTACAAGCGCGCTGCAGATAAACGTGGCACTTTTAAGGAAAAAGCTAACCAAACGTAAACTGGCCACATTGACAAAAAAGAAAAAAACTAATAAGCCAGTTCTTTTGATATAACGTTCTGCTTTCGTACAGATTAATATCAGCACATTTGTTAATTTTGCTTATTTTATGATAGTATGAAAAAAAAAATCATCGTTTATCATCAGTCATTCCAAAATAATAGCTGTTTGTATTTTATCTGGTGTTGCTTGTTATTTTTTAGATTTAACTGCATTAACAAAGTGTTAAATGTAGCCTTTCTTGTGATTATTAACGGGTAAATCTGCATTATTTTTCACGTTACTTCTGTTTAATCCAGGAATATGTGATTTCCTGAGATGCATGTAAATATTCATTTTTCTTATGGTGCCAACCACTCATCGCTGTGATTTTCTAGTTATTTTTCTTACTTTATCATAGTCATTTTTCATATACGAACATTCAGTATTGCATTGTTTTATTCAATACAGTATTCAGCGTTACTCTTAGGTTAATCTCATGTTTAAGGCATTAATTGCATTAATGTTGAGTTGCTGATATCTATATAATAGTCGCTGTTAAGTATGTCAAATATGTGATTTAAACGTTATGTGTGACGTTTTATATTAAAATAAATAAAATACATAACGCAACTGAATCACCTTTGTTATTTCACGCATTGCATTCATTCATTTTACACGGGAATAATTTATTTACACGCGTACAACGCGACAGGTTCTCTATACGCGTCTGTCGCTGCTGTAGCGCCTCGATTGTGACGTCACCACAGGCATGGGCGGGCCTTGTTTTTTGAGACGGCATTGCTTGTGCCCTGTGTTGGCTGGGATTGGCTCCGGCAGACCCCCGTGACCCTGTGTTCGGATTGGAAAATGGATGGATGGATGGATCTCGTAGTCAAGTTGGCTTTTAGCTGTTTTATGATTGCAGAATCTCACAAATGACAGACTTGGCTCTCACGTTCAGGTGTCAGGGGACAGACCACGTTAAGAAGCTGCAGGCGGTCAGATTGTGACTTTAAAGACTCCATCTTAAAGTCTCTGTGTTATTAATGGCAAATGTAAGAGACACGGTCACCGCAGAGCTAATCGTCACCTTTCAGTGATTCTTCTTAGAATGAAGTTTACTGTTAAACGATCTGTGAAGAGCAAATATTAGGAGTTAAAATGAGAAATAACTTTGTAGTTTGCGCGACTGTGTGCCTGTTAATCAGACAATTCAATTATTTGACTTAATTGGACCTTTATTACTTTTGGGATTTTAAATACCTCTTTAAGATCATCAAATACGTACATGTTTATTATAATACTAGCAGATTACCCAGAGGCTTTGCTCACTGAGCGGAAGGGAAAAAATAACATGCAGAATCTGGAGGAGTTTGTGGCTCGCAGCAGGCGACTGACGCCCGTGTGACGTGGTGGCCCGTGAAGCCGGCACGGGTCGAGTCCGATTCTGTTGAGCGCGTTGTTCGGGTGTTTGTGAAGCCCTCAATTGTGATTGTCGCACACGTTGATCAGCGAGCCTCCTCTCTCGATCTGCTTCTGTCTCACTTTCTCTGTGTAACCGGACTCTTTTTGCCCCGGTATTTTAAATGTCGGCATAAACCTAGACTGTTCGGTAGGAGCCGTGCTGCCAAACGATGTCACCTGAAAATACGAATTGTATTTCAGAATGTTCTGTGAAAAATGGGTTGAATGTGGATTTGCACCAGAAATAAGAGACAACAACGGTACAGGTGGATGGCTTACAGGTGTTAATGTCGCCTTGCCGCCTGAACAGCACATCCCACGTGATTCCAATTGAAGCCACGCCTCCCTCCCAGCGTGCACTTTGTTGTTAGGACCCGTCGCGGCTGAAGGCGCTTTACAGCTCGGCGCAGTTAAAAAGTGCAAAGACGCCAAGCTGTTTTCTTCATCTTTTCTACTATCAAGTACCGGGAATGAAAAAAAAAAAAAAAAAAACTTCGAATGTGGCAGTTTTGTGTCTCTCAGCGCGGGAGTCCAGAGAGGAGGGCTGGGAGAGGGCGACGCGGGGCGCGCTTCGTAATACGTCATTTCCGTTTCAAAAGCGAAAAGAATTTTATATATATATATAGAGCGAGAGATATATCACTTATGTAAAAGTTACCTCTAGAGATTAAAAGGTGACAGATGCTTGTTTGTCGTTCAGATCTCCGTTTGACTCCTACTGGGGTGCTGAACACGTCAGTCTGACTTTAGGGTCTCTGAGACTGGAGGAGGCGGCCAGGGGTCCAGCTGAACAGAAGGCACTGACGGGCATCAGCATCACGACTGGCAACAGGACAGAGATGGCAGACAGTTCAGCTGGGCATCATCCTATACGACTACCCAAGCAAATGGCATATTAGGAGCGGGTCCACTCCAGTATGGCTCTGACGTAACAACCTGCACAGCTGTGAACGACGTCACTTTACTGTCATTACAGTCACACTGTCAAGTCACAGCCACTAAACCATTCATTCTGAACAGCTGGGAATTTATTTTGACAGATGATATTTCTGGCAAGGCATTTTATTTTCTTGTTTGTCGTAAGTTTATATTGAAAAACTGGTTTACATCAAAGTAGTTCTCTATAGGGGAAATCTAAATCTAAATCTACAGCTCAAAAAATGAAAGGCACCCTTTGAAATGAGAGCACAGCATCAGGTCAGTGACACTCGTGGGCTGTTGATGTGCTCAGTGACGGAGCAGAGGGGCTCAGCTGCTTTGGTGCACCGGGGGGGGGGGGGGCACTGAGACGACCCCCCAAACAGGAATGAATGGGTTAACAGGTGCAGGGAGGCCACAGACATTTGTCCCTCCTCATCTGTTTTGTCACTCGTTTTGGATTTGGCTATGGTCAGCGTCACTACTGGTGACATGAGGCCATACCTGGACCCTCCAGAGCTGGCACAGGTAGTCCAACTTCTCCAGGATGGCACATCAATACCACGTGGCATTGTCAGAAGGTCTGCTGTCGCCAAGCACCGAGGAGATTCCAGGAGACACACAGGCAGTTCTTCTAGGAGAGCTGGACAGGGCCGCTCGTTGAAGGTCCTTAACCCATCAGCAGGACCGAAGGAACAGGATGAGCACTGGCAGAGCCTACAAAATGACCTCCAGCAGGCAGGCCAGCTGGTCACTGGTGTGAATGTCTCTGACCAAACAATCAGAGACTTCATGAGGGTGGCCTGAGGGCCCAGTGTCCTCTAGTGGGCACCATGGAGCTCGATTGGCATTTGCCATAGAGTACCAGAATTGGCAGGTCCACCACTAGCAGGCGCCCTGTGCTTTTCACAGATGAGAGCAGGTTCACCCTGAGCACATGTGACAGACGTGAAACAGTCTGGAGAAGCCGTGGAGAACGTTCTGCTGCCTGTGACATCGTTCAGCATGACCGGATTGGCCGGGGGTCAGTGATGGTATATCTGGGGTGGCACATCCATGAAGGGACGCACAGACCTCTACAAGCTAGACAACGGCACCTTGACGTCCGTTAGGTATCAGGGCAGACCCTGTGCTGGTCCCTCCTGGTGCATGGCAATAATGCCCGGCCTCGTGTGGTGAGAGGATGAAGGAATTGATCCCATTGACTGCCACCCCCCACCCCCCTAGCCTGACCCCAATCCAATAGGACACCTGGGTCCATCTGACACCTCGGACTGTCCAGGAGCACAGTGATGCCCTGGTCCAGATCTGGGAGGAGATCCCCCAGGGCCCCATTAGGACGTTGTCAGGCATGGGGGGCATACAAACTACTGAGTACAATTTGGAGTTGCTGCGATGAAATTGTGGCAAAATGGACTCGCCTGCCAGCCAGCCTGCCAGCCTGCCGCTGTCTCATTTGTTCCCTTTGATTTTTGCTTACTGTGGTGGGCTGGCGCCCTGCCCGGGGTTTGTTTCCTGCCTTGCGCCCTGTGTTGGCTGGGATTGGCTGCAGCAGACCCCCCGTGACCCTGTGGTTAGGGTTGGATGGGGGATTTTTGCTGGGCTTTGAATTGAGCCCCCTCTCTGTCGGTTGATCTTTTCATTTCCATCCTTTCATTCCTCACACATCACCACGTCAGTCCATCGCAGTAGAGACGGCCATTGAGGTCTCCTGTGTTCTCCGAGTGTTCCTCTCATATAAATATAAAAACACAGACAGACAGACAGGTAATGTGAAGACCTGAGAGTAACGAGCTTCTGGCTGCGAGTTGTGGTTTTAGGGTGCTGAGCTTCACAGGTTTGGACTCTCCGTTTATCGGGCGTATTCAGTCCTTTTCCTTTAATTTTCTTCCCGTATACACAAGCTGCACTTTCAGTTAATGACAATGCAAGTCTTATTGAGAATGTGACTCCTAAATCAAGATAATAAGTGAGAGCCTTCTTGTTGTGGACTGTTTGTTAAGTGGACAGCAAATCCTCGATCAGGACGCTCAGATGATACCAAGATGGTGGACTGGCAGATCATTTGGAAGCCGTGATCTCTTCACAGAAGGACTTGGACAGCAGACAGGCTTGGGCAGATGAAACTGAACGTCAGTAAATGTAAAGAATTACACATAGGAAGGAAAAACGTGAGGTGTGAACACACAAAGGGGGTCTGAACATCGAGAGTCCACCTTATGAGAAGGATTCAGGAGTCGTAGTGGACTCTAAGCTATGGACAGTGTTGAGAGGCCATGAAGAAGGCTCACAGACTGTCAGGTTATATAGCGCCTTGACGTGTGGAGTACAAGTCACACGAGGTGACGCTCAGGTCTTCCTAACACACTGGTGAGGCCTCATCTGGAGTCCTGGGTGCAGTTTGGGTCTCCATAAAGACAGAGCAGCACAAGAGAAGGTCCAGAGGAGAGCGACTGGGCTGATTATGGGGGGCTACAGGGGGTGAGTGATGAAGATTAAAAGAGCCGAGTCTTTAATGGCGATGAAGAGGAGACCTGACTGAAGTGTTTAAAATGATGAAGTGAATGAGTCCAGAGGATCGAGACGGTGACTTTAAAATGAGCCCATCCAAGACCCCGGGGGGGTGCACAGCTGGAAATTTCACACAAACATCAGGAAGTTTTCCTTTACACCAAGAACGGCAGACACTTGGAATAAACGACCAAGTAGTGTGGTGGACAGTAAGACGTTAGGGCCTTCAAGACTCGACTCGACTCGATGCAAGTAAGTAAGTGGACAGGACTGGCGAGCTCTGTTGGGCCGAGTGGCCTGTCCTCGTCCAGAGTGTCCCGATGGTCCAAGACGCTCGGATTTCAAGCTGTGGGACTGGCGGCGAGTCCAGCAAAGTGAGCGCCATTTGTAGACGAGAGGAGGCTCTGCTCACATCTGTCAGCTCCAGTCGTGTTAATACGCCAGGCGACTGGGCAGCACAAATGAACACTCGCCACCAAAACCTGAATGTCATTAGTAATAATTCAGTAGAAATATTCACAACTAGCAATAGTGACGATGAGGGGTCAGCTGAACTGAAAGAAAACTGAATCTCCTTTGTGCCTCCTAACAGACAGACTGATCGGGGAATACAGTGAAGCAGGGCTTGTGATGTTCAGAAAAGGAATCCAACCGAACAGTGAACTTATCAGAATGACAGAACAAGTGCAGCTGGCATCAAGTGGCTAAGACAGACACACAGACCTCAATCCACAAGGTGTCCTTTATTAGTTACGTCAAATGAACTCGACTCCATTACTCTGCACAGTCAGGCCGTCTAACACTCAGAAGGCACAAAGGCCAGCGACGCGTTTATCACAGGATGGCATCCCGAGTCGAGAAGCCGCAGTGATGCCGTCTCTCTGTCTTTGTACTCCAACAGTTGACGCTCAAGTTTGTCAAACTCTGCGCTCGCCTTAAATAAAAAACCAAATTGCTTTCCTCAGCACTAAAAGTGTATGAATGCACACTTTAAACTTCTATGTATTTAGTTTATATTCTTCACTACAAGTAAAGTGCTATTCTGATTAACAGATGAATGGTGCAGAAAATCAAAAGGACGGACCGTCTGCCCCCAGCACCACAGGGTGTCCCACCCACCGTCTGCCAGTCCGTCCATCGATGACCAGACCTTCTGCTTCTCACTCACCGAGACACTTTCTGTACTCCTCACAGATTCACTGAAGCCAAGTGAGCCTCCGGCATGGGCACATCCACAATGACGTGAACTCGGGTGGCGATCTTCACAAAGGTGCCTACCGCTCCTGACAGCACCTCATCAGGTAGGCGTAGAGGCCATCTGTCCGCTCCTCATCTTCTACTGTATGGAGGTCACTACCCGGTGACCTTTAGGATCTTCACCGTTTTTAAACCATCTGGATGATCCGACAGCCTGTTGGACAAGCAAATACAAGAGTCTGGTGCTCCAAAGTCATCACAGTAGTAAAGTTTGACTTGTCATCTGAACTCAGTTACCAGCCGGTGATCATCTGCTCCTCGGCCCTTTATGATGAACTCCACCAGTTTGTCATGTCGAGTCCTCCCGAAGGCCCCGCTGGTCTCTGCAGCCCCTTGTGCTCGAGTCATCCGCCCCTCCGCCGCCACACAGCCAGCCTGCCGTCCTACACACAAATAAAGAAATCAGATTGTCACGTGGAGTGTTTGTCTCGTGCAGGCTGTCTGCTTTGGGTCTGCACACACACTCCTGTAATCTCATAAAGGTGGACGCTTTGGAGTCGACTTCAAACTGTGAGAAGTCCTCTGTGGTTCATTACTAAAACTCTCGTTGCTGCTGATCTCAATACACTGTAAAAAATACTGCGTTATAATTACTTAAAAAAAAAAAGGCAACAAATTACAAGCAATATTTTTGAGTAGATTTAATATACTGCACTATTGAGTAAACTTAATTTATTAATTAACTCAAATTTACCTAAAATAAATGAGTTTGATTAAATATAAGTGGTGGCAAAAATGGGTTCATTTTACTCCGATTTTCATTTGAATTAAAGTACTCAACAAAAGTGAGTATGCAACGCTGGACAGTAATGACTGTATAACAAATACATGCTAAAAATCCATATATCTTTATTTATTTGAACATACAGAGATAGTCACAACAACGGAGTTACAGTTTCAAAGGAAAAGTAAATCAAATGTCTGAGGATAATTTTTACTGAATTACTGACATTCAAATGTCAATGCAAATTTTCTTTTCTTTTTTTAAACTTCCACAAAAAGTATCTCTCAATCAAAAAATGTCCCAGGAATGAGAGGTAAACGGGGAGGAAACAGAGAGCGAAAGAGTGAAGTCCTGCGCAGGCGCCGCTCTTCAAACACCTCCTGCATTTACACCAACATGTCCTCTTAAATGAATGGCCGCCTTTTCACTACTCTTCAGAATGCGATAGCGAAAATCCTGAAATAAAATAGGAAATCAAACATCGCTAAATAAATCACAGTGTTAAAAATTAACCAGAAAATACATGGCCTGTGTAAAACACGAATTAAATAAGAGGTCAAATAATAACATGACGGGTAGGCAAACGTCTTTATGTTGTTTACAGGTCGTAGTTTAGGACAAACGCCATATCGTTCTCAAACTTATCTCAAAGTTTCATTTTCTTTTTCTGTGTGAAATAAAAGTTTTAAACGATAAAAAAATCATATGAACATACGTAACTATCCGAGAAATGTCCTTGCTTTTTAAAGCAAACCAACGAGGTAAGTTGTTAGAAAGACGCTGCCTTGCTCGCCATGATTCCCACATGAAGGGAAAGGTTTCGTGAAAACAACAAATGCTTACATCTGTAACTATCTGACATGAAATACTAGTTATTCATTACGGAATTAATATGCTTTATACTTACACATTCGTAGTAAAACAGCTCTTATTATGGATAAGCGTTACAGCTGAATGCGTTGTTGTAAAGACCAAGAAATCAATGTGAGAGGAAGTGCAGCGTCATTAAATTGAACTTAACTTAAATGTGTTCAATTCACAGTATATATTTTTTACTTAGAATAAGTTATAGAAAATGTTTAAATTTTAAGAAAAATAATACGTTAACATTATTCTGAATTTTTTTATTGAATTAGAATTAATATAATCAAGAAAACGGGTAAACCCCATTTTTATTAATTAAAGTAATGATTATTTTGCGTATAGTTAGCTATTTATTATTATTATTTTTCACACATGCAAGATTTATTTTTTACAGTGTAGTTTTTTAGAATACATTCATTATTTCAGAGTATTATGAATACCCCAATCTGGACACAACACAAAGTGACACGCAAGTCACAGGCACGTCATCCTAAGCTACAAAGGGTGTTCTGCGTGCAGGGCTCTCCATTATTATTGGCACCACTTGTAAAAATGAGTAACAAGGGTTAGGAAAAAAATCCCAGTTTCTGGGACTGAAAAAATGAGAAACATCGGACTTTCAACTGAAACAATTTCATTCAAAGCCCTCATCAAGAGTTAAATATTTTTAAAATTAACATTTTTAAAAGGGGTGTCATGAATAGTGGAGGGCACGTTAAATGAATGCCACAGTTAAAGGTATGCCACACATAAAAAATATATATATTATCAGCATCTTTAAAAGACTGAGAGAGGATAAGAGACAAAGTACTGAAATGCTCCACAATCTAAACACAAAAGTAAAGTTACATCAAGCCTAGAAATTAACATTCAAACACCATCAACGTGTCTACTGAACCAGCGGGGACGTCCTAAGGAAAGAGCGAAAGAGACACGAGAAAGTCAAACACGACAAGTGAATGACGAGTTTAACACACGGGACGGGGGTTTGCAGTTCACCTGATTTTTCATTAACATTCAATTTCCAGAAGATATTCTTGTAGCAAGCTGGCTGAAAGGAAAAAAAAAAATCTAAATGTCACTTGTAATTAAATTGAAACGCTCTGTGAACATCGCGACTGTCACTCGGACTCACATAGAGTTTAGTGGCGCACTGCCCATTGCAGGAAAGTCTCGAGAGTTTAGAAATGGCAGGCGTCATCTGCACAAAACTACCATAAAATTCTATTAAAACTGACGGCACACAAACATGGCAGATTATCCGGTGTTACAATTCAGACACGTTACTCCAACATAAGGAACTAAACTGAAAAGAAAAAAAAAAAAAAACGGTAACCGCGAGCACCGCTGAAGTAGTCTGAACTTTACCAACAGCCTGCTTCACCACACAATACCTGACTGACTGACCGACCGACCGACCGATCGGCGCTTCTCGTGAAACTCGCCTTGTGGAATTTGAAGAGTTGCCGGTACCGCTGAGTGCCGATCCACTTCAAGAACTGAATATAAATCAATTACTACAGCGAAAAGGATTATTGATACAAACGTAAAGGTTTACGGTGAAAACATAACCATGCAAAACAATGTGATTAAAAAGACGAAAAAAATGCATATTTCAAATGTTTTCATTTCGAAGCACACTTACTTCCATTGTTAAAAATACGAGCAATTCGTTTCGTCGCTTCTTCTTCTTTTGTCTAATGGAGTTTCTTTTTCGTCTCCTTTCATTTAATGGAGTTTCGTCGCTTGGTACGAGTGCAGGTTATTTGAGAGGAAACTCTAAAGGGTGGTCCAGATCTAATTATGCAATTTTCATTATGCTATAACTTATTAAGTTTATTACATAGAAAATCACCCGAAAAAAACCCGGACCACCGAGAAGTGTGCGAACTGACGACATGAAGAATCGTCCCCGCATAAATCAAAGTCATCCAGACGATCTGGATCTGCATAATTAGATCGGGACCACCCTGTATAAGGCGGGACCTCAAAGAGGATGGGATCACGAACTGTGAAACGTTTGGTTAAAGTTGCACTTGACTGACAACTTCAAACGGTGATAACTGGACAGGTGAGTTTTTGATTGTCATAGAGTAACAATAAGCTCATTGGTTGCAATTCTGAATCAGCCAATACTATTCACTTGCATTTCTAGTTATCCCGCCTTCAGATCCGCCCATAATGTCTCCGACTGGCAGACGAACGCACCAACAAACGGACATTTCAGATTCGCCGGGCCGTCAGGCGACTTCAGACTGACACTCGGTGGCCGTTCGGCGAAAGCCACGGACCGCCGATGAGTTTGCACCGGTAGCACGTGGAGGAGGGAAGTCGTCCTCCACCGAAAACTGCAAGCCGACGCAGACAGACCTGCACAAGGGCGTCGGCACCTTCGTTTCCTGCCTACAGCGGGCGTTTCCGGCTGCCTTCATCGGCGGCACAGCGCGCACCTTTGCCGCTTATCACCCGTCTCTCTTCAGCCTGAATGTGGACAGGCGTGCGACGGGCTGGACACAAGTCCAGTTTATGCGTGTCTAAACTAAAAAAGGACAAAACCAGCGAGCCTCGCGGTGCCAGTCTGAGTGCGCGGAACGCAGAGGAAGGGCGGGGTTTGCGCGCAGATCGAGTTCAGCCACAGACCTCTCGGCTAACGGCTTTATGTGACGTCACCACCCAACGCTGCCTGCGCACTCTGCGACGTACTACAAATCCCAAAATGCAACTCGCCTGCTCACAGGCCTCGGCTGCCGCTTTGTCACACATGAATAAGCTCCCGCGCATGGACGCGTACCTTCACCGCCACGGGAGCTTCTGGCCAGGCCAGCTCAGTGTGCCGGGAAAGAGGAGCGTTGGCAAGTCTTGGGTGCTCGGAGCTGTGTGCGAGATTCTTCAAAAAAAATAAATAGAAAAAGAGAAAGGCGCGTGAGGTTTACGTGAATGAGGAGGAGCTCGCCGAGCGCGTGTTCTGTACGTGCGCTGCGCTGCGCTGTTATGGCGACATAAGCGTTTCATTATGGAGCCTCGTTGCTTTGTATCTGTGGTTCTCTTCCATTTGTGTGTTTTCAAAAGTAAAGAAAATGAGAAAGCTGAGCGATTGGCATTGCATGCGGGCTCCCAATGACATTGTCAATCCTACTTTAGGGCTGTGGTGGAGCCAATCCAGGCAGCACGAGGTGAAAAGCAGAAAGCAGCCCAGCAGATGGCAGTGCCAATTAACCCATCCAAGACCTCTGTAAGATTTAGGGCGCTGATGGGAATGGCAGAATATGAACAACATGTGTCGTTCACTGGGACAGCTTATGTGGTCACTGAATAGACGGGCTGGAGGGTCTCCTGTCATTTATCACATTTCTTAAGGTTTTGTTACTATCACGATGTTCAGTCCCCACTTGGACACAAACTGGCTGTGGCACCCAAATTAATTATGGCAGCAGCAGCAGTGGGCACTGTGCCACCCGGTAGTGGGTGCAGGAAACGCAGAGAACGAATAGCTTGTGCACTTTGCAGCGTCCAACCGAGGCCTCGGGGGTTTGGGTGGTTGTAGCAAAAGTTAACGGCAGAAACGGCCGCTCTGCATCCACTCATCAGGCCCGGGTTCAAAGATGGGACACCTCGCCCAACGGAGGCCTTCTAGTCTCGTCGGAGATAACCTCGTGCTCTGCTCTTGCGGAGGTTCAGCCGATTACTAAGGCATCTGTGATGTTCTTTTTAAATTATGACCTCTCTCAGGCCTCCGCCATGTTGGCCTTTCAGCTCTGCAGGTGTCCCCCCTGCACTTGTGTTGCAATGTCCTCGTCACCCAGATCCCAGGGCACACGATGGTGCGGACGTGAATAATGTGGCGGCTCTTTGTGCCAAGTCGGTTTCTCGAGTTGCCTTTACAGGAAGCCCCCCTGCTAACTTCTCACGATCCTCCATCTGCATAAAGGCAGTGTTGTGCTTTGTGATGCGCCATCTGTTGGAATGTAAAACGCACTTCCTTTAAAGATGTCCAAACCGCCGGAGAGACAAAAGTCAGCTGACTTGGGTGGGCAGCACAGCCGGGTCCTTACCAGTCTGAATCTCTCCGCATTCAAGTGGCCGTTTGCTTGTATTAATTTCGATACGCCGCCCGCCACTTCTAAATTCTGAGGAACACAAACACCGATTTGGCCGATTAGATCGTCTGGACTTTTATTCTCCCATCATGGCCTGCTGTCGGGGGGCCGCAGCAGCTGCAGGTTGAGCCACATTTGTAGTCGGCGCCCGTTTATTTGCTACTAAAGCAGTGAGCTTCGGTGGGCTCACTTTGTTACAATTCGGCACCCTTAATGGCCGTTCTTAGTTTTAAACGACTGATTTCGGTTTGAAGTGCTTTGCATTTTCTTAGCCGGCCATCAGCGGTCAAGGAGGCGCAAACAACAAGCCAGCGTGCCGCCATTGAGACCTGTGGATCTGCAGAGTAACGAGGGACAGAAGGGAAGGAGCAGGAGGTACAAACGTGTTTGGGACCACAAGGCACACAGAGAACGTCCTCAGAAGAGCGAAAAGGGTTTGTGTGGAAGGAGGAAAGAATTGAAATAGCGAGGGTCACCGTCTGCCAGGCCAAAGAAAAGCCTGCAGCCACTGCGGACCCCCAGGCCAAAGGGTGAGGACCACTGGCATAATCAGTGCGGGATCTCGGTGGTACAACTGGGCCAGCTTGGTCCTTTCTGCGGCCCTGACATTTGGCATAAAGACCCCATGGGGGGTGGGGGGTTTGGTTAAACGTGATTGGTTCACACAGCGCCATCCCTGAACCTGTCCAGTCACGTGACTCGCGTCTCCCGCTGGCCTAAGTGTCAGAGCAGCAAGCGAATCACCCACAGGAGCCGAGTTGTCCCCAAAATCAAGTAAAGGCCACGTCAGACACGGGGGTCCTTCATACCGCCGGCAATACGCCGCTCTGGGACCGCCAAGTCAGAAGTGTTTTCTTTTTAATGTTCTTCTGTGTTTGTTGTTGTGCTGCACAATCAGACCACAGTGTTTACTTCTCTATCGAGACCCCCGTCCACAGATAGCTTTCTGCGCGCGGTTTGGCCTTTCGTGCCCCCACACTTGATCTTCTGACAAACTCCTTCCGGGGTGAAGACGTTGAGGACTCCCGTTTACACGTGGACAGAGAAAACGGCGTTTGGGTCTCGTAACGTCGGAGCGTGCGCTGCGGTGGTCTCCCTGACTGACGTTACTCAGAGTGGGCGCCATCATCGGTCGCAGGTGAAGCCGTGCTGGCCTTGGCCTCGGTAACGGGGCTCTTGTCACGGGGGTCACCGCTCAACACTCCGATGTCAGGACATCGCAGTTGTCTTGGAGTTTAGCCGCCTCGCCCACACATCGATGGAGAGACACCTGTAACGACTCGTCAAACCAGTCGCCTGCACACGCCTTAGGGCTTCTAATCTCGTAAGGCGAGTGTGGGGGGGCAATTCCAGCCCACCTGACCCGTCGCCGAGGCCGAAGCAGATGAACGCGTAGCTGGGTTTCACGACGGCTCGTGTAGAAATAAAGCAGCCACCCGCAGACCCCACTGATCATTCCCTAACACACAAGCCCCCCAGTGACTCAGTGACATCGCAGTGAGTTGGCCGGCTAGCGTTCACGACGCCCGCATTCTCACAAAGTCCACACATTTGAAACAAAAAAGGGCGAAGGGCGTAAATCTACCGACATTCTCTTTGTTATCTCCGTTTCTAAAACTCCACTTTGAAAAAATACCCGGGCACGTGTGGGCGAGGCTGGCTCCAACTTATTTATTTAAAGAGCTTCTGTAAAAAGTCGAATGTCACAAATAAAGTTCAACCTGCGAGAGCCAACAGCCAACAAGCATTCATCTGCGATGCACACATCATTCTGCGCCAATGCCAAACCCTGCCAGGTGAAGAGAACACCACAATGGCACCTTTCAAAGGTGGCACTCATTAGTGAGCTGTCCCTCTTTAAGGGTGATGTGTCGAGGACTTGCGTAGCTTTCACGAGGGCCACACTGTGATGGCGACCTGGCAGGTCTCACGAGGTGTTCCTGCTTGGCAGTAGTCGGTGCCTACCAAAGACGGTCCAGTTGGTGAAGGAGCAGTGCCAGGGTTAGGGGCGACCAGGCCACACTGATGCACGTGGGAAGTGAAGGCTCGCCTGCCTCATCCTGTCCCACTGAGAAGGGCAGGGCATCACAGACCACTCAGAAGCTGACCCCTGGCCAACACCAGAAGTGCCTACAACTGGACTACAGAGCAATGGAAGGAGGTGGTGGTCCAGTCTGACGAGTCACCATTTGGACCACCAGGTGTGTGCGTGATGCACTGGGTAGCCTGCGGATGGCCTGAGGAACGTGACCAGAGTTCTGGGGGCTCAGTCGGCCTTCAGGTCTCCCAGATCTCAGTCCGACGGAGCGTCAAGTCCAATCCAGGGAGGCCCCACCTGCCGACTTGCAGGAGTTACGTGCCTCGGGTCACCTTCAGAGCCTTGCGAGGTCCATGCCTCGGTGGGTCAGGGCTGCGCTGGTGGTACGAGGGGGGCAGGTGGCTTTAGTGTTGTGTAATGCGGGGGGGGGACGAGGAATAAGAAACGGCGGCATCTTGGACCTCAAATGCAGGAGAAGCTCGTCTGTCTGATGTCTCATGTGTTACAAACCACAACAGAATAGAGAAGATGGGCAGAGAGCGAAACAGCACTGGCGCCATCGGGCACCACATTACTGGCTGCCACCACAGATATGCTGGAAATCTGTCACCCAGCAGCCAAGTCTGACAGGCCAAGTCAACTGATGTGGTCCAGCGACTGCAGTCAGTAAGTGTGACACACCCTATGAGTAGAAGTCATGTAAAGTGACGATGGTTTGGGGGGAAAGAAAAAACAAGAAGGGACAAATAAAACCATCGAGGATTCATGCAGACTTCTTTCACAGCAAGCAGCGTCACATACAGGGGGCCCAGTTCAACCGTGTGCAGCCCTCCAATTCCAAGAAATCTTCAATGCCCATTAAGTGGTGCAGGGTGGGCTGACAGCTTCGGTGTAAAAGTCCAAGGCGACAGTCACGGTTCACGGACCACTCTTGGATTTTATGTTCTCTGGTCACAGGGAAGCCGTTTAATTAAACAGCGGGGCTAACGTTAGAATTACCGTAATCCACGTGCGAGACCCCCAGACACTCCTCACCTCGTATCAGCACAGCAGAGCTGGCGAGACGCAAAACGACGATGACGATGACAAAGGGCGGGGCAGCTGCAGCAGTGCCAGCGCTCCGAGTCAGCCGGGCAGGACACCATCTCGATAGCATACTGGACTAGTGGTCTGTCATTTCAGTCCCCGGCCCACTGCGGTGGAAGACCGTTGTTTTAATTCGCTTCTGCAAGGCATTTTTACGTTTAACACATCTCTCTATTTAATCAGGTGGCCATTTTTCTGTCTCACATTTTTCCATTCAAAAAAAGGCGCATGACTGCCACTTTGTCCTAAATGATAAGATTTCCACTTTAACTGAGCGGAGGTCACATCACGCGACTCTCTGTTCTGGGGTTTGTCTGACTGGTCGATCTCGTCACTGGGCCACGTCAGATAACGCGACTTAAAATCGCAGGCCCCATTTACCAGCCAATGGTGTGCCGTCTGATGGAGCGGGCACCATGTGAAGGGTTAACACGAGACATCAGACAGACGAGCATTTTGGCCCTTTGTGAAGTTCAAAACGCACGAGTTCCTCATTCCACGACTGTGCTGTCAGAGAAGCAAGCATTGGTGGTCAGCTCTCTCAGGTACACGGCCCATCCCTCCGACTAACGAGGAAATGCCAGTCTCTGTCACCAGGCAGGTCACATTAGGTGACTGGCTTCATGGGAGCCGACTGCCCAAGATTACACAAATGAAAAGTGCAGGAAAAGACACCTGTGGCTTTACGGTATCCAAACACCAATGGCGGAGGGTGGCCAGAGCGGGCACCAGGGCGTTGTGAGGGTCAGGCCCACTTTCAACTACAAAATAACATCTCATGTAATTACGAGAGGAGTCCAAAACACGAAACTTCAGATGGCCACCGGCTCCATAGTCGGAGCTGAAGGCCGAGCTACACGGATAACTGGTGTCCAACTGACTGGTCTGGGGCAGACCATAGAAAAGTGCAACACCAACTTTTGATTCCTGTCATCCCCAAACACCTAAATGGAATATTGTGGGGGTCTTTGAAGTTGCCGAACCCAGAAAGAGAGCCACAGAGGCCAGATGTATGTCAAGGTGTTTGAACAGCAAAAGAAAGAGAAATACAAGGAGAAGCAAACTGCAAACGAACGGGAAACAAAACCCCAAACGCCCCACCATACAGGATTTGAATTCCTTGCCGGGTTTCCCACCTTGGACACCCCCCCCCCTGCATTTCTCCTTCCCCTTCCACACTCCGGCCTTACTTCCACCAGACACGTGCACTCCTGTCTCCACTCACCTCTGGACTCTCAATTTAAAGGTCACTTAGCTGGAAAAGGCCCAGGCAGGATGTACGGGGGGGTTTGGGGTATCCTGGTAGCTCCTTCGGGGGTCAGGAATGGCCTTTGGATCTGCAGTGGCTGCCCTCAGCGTACTGACTGTGAATGTGTGTCAACCTCAAGATGTGCTCACTGGCAGGGAACCCAAGTGCTGGCCAATACCCGCGTTACACAGAGTTTACCAGTCATCTGCCACCTTGAATAGGAAGCGAGTGCCAGGGGTGGCTTCTCAGACACGGTGGGTTCTCTTATGATTAGCCATTCCAGGATGTACTAAAGATGCACAGCGCCTCCTGCAGACCACATTTCATCGACCCTTTAGACATTTTCGGTCTGCGATACCCGATTCCACTGGACAGCTGCCCCCTCTCTCCATGTATGCGCCCGCACGACAAACACGCAGATATTTTTGTGAACATAACAGCTGCATTGGTATTTAAATGGCGCATGGAGCTGTGACAGACATGAGCTTTACAGAATTCTCCTTTCACGTTCATGTCAGGTCATCTTCCAACCCACTTAATCCACATGGGGTGCTGAAGTCAATGCCAGCTAGCGCAGGATGTGCAAGGCAAGAACAAACCCCAGCCAGGATGCCAAACACACACTTGGGCCAGGTTAGCACCACCACTTCACTTAACCTGCACGTCTTTAGCAGGTGGGAGGAAAAACGGGGAGAACATACAAACTCCACACAAGGAGGGTCCGGGATGTGAACTCTGGTCTCCTTACCGGAAGGCAGCGGTGCTGCCACTGTGCCACATTACCCGCTACAAGCACATTCCTTCATGGTAGCCAGGAGATCTGAGGCTGCCATCGTGAAATTATTATGCTCATCTTGAATTTAAACATCAAAACAGTCGGGCTGAACTAAGGCAGCACTTCCTTTACGGTGCTCCCGGGTGTTGGCAGGAGAGATTTGTGCCACCCTGCAGCAAGTGCTCGAGCTATGGCCCGATTGGCATGTTCTCCCCACCTTTTTATTTGCTTTCTCACGACTCGCCGTCTCGGAAGAGGACGTCAGGCTGATCAGCCGTTTTAGTATCGGTGATTCCAGACCACCAAGCCTGACCAAAACAGACAGTGAACTGGAAAGTGTGCTTGACGTCAAAACGGGGGGCCGGACTGATTTGGCTGAGCATTTGGGTTTTCTTCTGTAGCAAAATGGCAAATTAAAACTTCCATAAAGTGAGCAAGTCGTTACAGCTCTTAATGACAAAAGAAACTCTCTTTTCTGTACTGAAATAATATAAACACAAAATCTTTGGCAAAGCCAGAACATGAAATACATGTAAATGCACTTTTAACTCTTTTTTTTTTTATATTTTTTCCTCCGTAAAGATATTATTATTACTAATTGATGTGTATGTAGTGAGTGATAAATAAGGACAGTCTTTTGACATTTGTAATCCAGTGCTGCCATGGCTTTCTCTCAAGTACCCTCGTCATTACCCTTCCATGCATAGAAATGAACCCTCCTGCGTGATCTACCAAACACCGTGAGATGTGGAAGCCACGCGAGATGGCACCTCGACACTGCTGGATAAAAGACAAACTAAGCATCCACTGCCCCACTTCATGAACCTGCTTGTGGTTTAGCTGCAGGCATTTTGTCACACGCGCTGCCTTCCCTGCCACCGTTTGGTGTATTTCTGCCACACATTTGAAAGGCCCGTAAGTAGTGCATTACTGGTTATTCAGCTAAGTGTGAACGGGTACGCCGACTTAGTGCTCTCATTAAGGGTTTAGCAATGGCCATCCATTTGCTTTTATAGAAAGAATGGAGGCTTTTCTGCTCCGTCACACCCTGGATGAGCAAGCAGGGCTGCGTTACCAATGAAGAGGACCCAGAACTCTTTATCTGTGGACAACAGTTGCCTGAAGCTCTAGAGATATAAATGTCACTAGGAGGGCGTTATTCATAAGCGGGTAACTTGAATGCCACAGTGGGGCACAGTACAATAAATTAGACCTACGAGCCGTTCTCAGTTGTAGGGTTATGATGCACAAAGCTGGGGCAGGCATTTTGGCACCTGGTCACTCACTCAGAACACAAAAGCCACCGTGAAGTGAATTGTCGTTAAGATGGCAGAGGCCGGGAATGCAACAGAAATAGCAAACGTGGAGAAGAGTCAAAATGGCCAAACTCAAAATGCAGAGCGACCTGAACTTGAAATGGGCACACATTAGAGTAACTATAATACTGACCGCGACAATGCCCCCCGGTTTGGGTACGAATTAAATCTCAAGCACATTTAATGCAGACGGCCGTGCATCACAGTGAAAGAAGCCGAGTGGCTTTAACAATACGGGCTCGACGGCGGACAGGCCTCTCTAGCGGCTGCGATCGCGTTTGAAGAGGGCCGATTGCGAGCAAACCCAAGGGATGTCTGCGCAACAAATTGCT
Organism: Polypterus bichir lapradei; assembly: GCA_026402145.1. NCBI lineage: Eukaryota > Metazoa > Chordata > Cladistia > Polypteriformes > Polypteridae > Polypterus > Polypterus bichir. The sequence goes on along the minus strand of JANRMT010062823.1, from coordinate 26,124,348 downwards.
GCCCACCGACCCCTCACTTGTTACTGCCTGGGGACATCAGCTTTACGAGTCCACCAGGCACATCCATTGTCTATGTGGTTTATAAGCCAAACGAACGCACGGCCTTCGTGTCCAAAAAAAAAAAAAAGCGAGCACTTCGGCACATAAAGCGGGTGGTACGAACTAGAAATTAAGAAAAGGCGACCGAGCGCACCCCCACACCCCTGCCATTTTTCCCCCCGAAGAGGCGGCAACATCTCCGAGAATGAGCGCGACGAGGCTGGGCGAACAAGATCTGCGGATAACGCGGTAACACGACGAGCAGCAAGCCCACGAAAACAAGTTTGACGCCACAGTTTAGCGACAAGACACTCGGAAGCGTCGAGCATTTTATTTACAGCCCCTTCTTTTCCTTGTTATACCTGTGCGGCTGGGAAGCGTTCCCGTAGGTTTCTCCTTTGTTCGCGGTTTCCGATTTTACTTTAACTTTTTTTTTTTTTTTTTTTTTCCACTCTTGCAGGGTTTAAAAGACGCAAGTGGCTAAGTGACCAATCACAAAGCGCACTGACTCCGCTCACCAATGGTGTTCGCCCCGCCAAATTTAAACCCCCAACAAAGACCAATCACAGCAGCCCTCCAAGTACGCTCGGCTGTGCAGTTACAAAGACGAGATGTGGCATACAATCTTGCTGCTGGGAGCCGTGGCGGCCGGAAACGGCACAGTGGCCAATGAGAGTTGCAGGCATGTTTGTAAGTAGCGCGATTTCGAATTTGAATGGGTTCTGGTAACCAATAGGAACGTTGACGGGCGGGGACTGGAATACGTTTATCAAGGTTGTTAAACCTGTGGGTGTACTGAAAAAATAGTGCGTGTAAAGAGGAAGAGAGCAGTCTAAGGCAGCAGCAGTTACGCTAGTTGGATCAGGAAGGTAAGTGTGCTTGTGTACGGTGCCAGAATTTGTTGGCAAAACTATTTTTAATGTGGTATGAAGGAATGGCCGACAAATATGCTAGATTCTGTGGGCACGAATGTATATAAGCATATGTATCTGAATCGCTTTATTTACGGTTAGTGTAAAAGATTTTTAATTTGGAAACAATTGTAAGAATGTCGGGAATAAAATTGATTCCGTAACAGCCAGGGGATACCGCGTTTATAGAGCGCGCTCGCCAACTCGGCTGTTCTTTTTAAAAGTGCGTAACAGGGCTACCGTGATGTTTTCCAACGTAACCTCCTCGAGCCCGGTTAATTCCACTTCTGGCCGGTGTAACTTTTCTTTTTACAAGCGCACGATTGCCGTTGATGATCAGCTCGTCGGTGCCTGCGCTGCTCTTTTGGGTTTGTTTGAGGGGCGCTCGGTCCTGAAGTTCACTTTACAGCCGCTTCTCTCGGGCCATGAAGTTTAGGCGGGAAACAAAATGGAGAGGAGCGCGCCCCGGAGGGGATCCACAGCTCGGGCCTCGCGCTAACTCGTGTCTTGTGCTTTACGACTGTCCCATAGGTTAGGAACTTTTTAAAATGTGTTTTCACGGTCTATTTTATTTTTTTTTTGATGTTTGTTTTAGATTTATCGAGTGAAAAATGGGAAAGGGCGATCCGAATAAGCCAAAGGGCAAGATGTCCTCTTATGCTTATTTTGTACAAACGTGCAGAGAGGAGCACAAGAAGAAGCACCCGGACACGGCGGTCAATTTCTCGGAGTTCTCCAAGAAGTGTTCGGAAAGGTGGCGGGTGAGTGGGGGGTCGGGAAGTGAAGGCACGGGGGGGAGCTGGGAGGAAGGGGGGGCGGGACGAGGACGACGGCGCACTTCCGTGTGCGCAGGGCGAGGGCGCGCTTTCTCTTTGGCGCGACATGCTTAGCCCGCTACCGTCATGCGATCGCTGAAGGATTTTTGTGTTTGCAGACCATGTCGGCCAAAGAGAAGGCCAAGTTCGAGGAGCTGGCAAAGAACGATAAGTCCCGCTACGAGCGCGAGATGAAGAATTATATCCCGCCCAAGGGAGAGAAGGGCGGCAAGAAAAAGAAGGACCCCAACGCCCCGAAGCGTCCTCCGTAAGTAGTCTCCGAGGGTGCCCTTCTCGTTCCTAGTCCGCCTTGGCCACGCAGTGGTCGCTTAACCGGTTTTGTGTTCGCTCGCAGGTCCGCCTTCTTCCTGTTTTGCTCGGAGCACCGTCCAAAGATAAAGGGCGATAACCCTGGCATTTCTATCGGTGATGTGGCCAAGAAGCTGGGCGAGATGTGGGCCAAACAGTCGGCCAAGGATAAAGTGCCCTTTGAGCAGAAGGCTGCCAAGCTAAAGGAGAAGTACAACAAGGTAAAGGCTGGTGCCCCAGGGGGGCTGGCGAGGTGGTGCGGCTCGGGCCCGGGTGTGATCAGAGTCCTTTATTTTTATTTTTTTAATCCGTCCTGGCTTGTAGGATGTCGCGGCCTATCGTGCCAAGGGAAAGACGGATGTTGGGAAGAAGGGACCCGGCAGGCCAACTGCGTCCAAAAAGAAGGCCGAACCCGAGGATGAGGACGATGAAGACGAGGAGGATGAAGAGGACGAGGAAGATGAGGAAGACGAGGAGGAAGAGGAAGATGATGATGAGTGATGTGCTGTTTTTAAGTATGAAGACTTTAAGCTGGAATTTATTTACAGAATCGGAATGTGAACTCGTTTGCAGCTTAATGTTAGCAATGGTTGTGTTTTTAAAGAAAATGTACAGAGATGTGTATAGCTGTAATCCATAATAGGGTCATGTTCTTTTGTTTTTTTATGTAAGTAGTGGCTGAATATGATGAAAGCACTGCTTTTCTACTAGGGTGTGCCCTTTTCCAGGTATATATATATATATATTTTTCATGGCCTCTTCCACTTTTTAAACTTGCTGTTTATGTGGTAGTTAAGTAGTACATACAGCAGAAGGCAAATTAAATTTTTTTTTTTTGTTAAGTATTGTTCTAACTTCATGTGTAGATCACAATTTTTTTTATAATAAAATTTTGTATAAAGTCTCATTCAGTCTCTGTCACTTGGCATCACCTATGGCACCTGTGGAAGTGGGTACATTTGTGAGAACATAGCTGGCTGTCCCTCGGGTGGGGGATTTTAGATCGGGCTGACACTTGGATTTGACTTTAAGGGGTCACACTGTGGCACTTGGGAGTGTAAAGCCTTGATGCCACTATTAAGACTTTTAGTGGCTTGGGTTTATGGGTCCAGCTGATCACTGGGGGTGGGCGGCAGGCCGGCCAATGGCACACCTCCTGTGTGTGGGGAGGTGAGTATACACAGTTGATCAAATGAAAGGTGACGTCTGGTGTAAGAAATTCAAATTTATTTGGCATTGAAGAGTGGATGAAGTGTACACACCAAGGATTTCCCTCTGAGCCCCAGTAACACTTAGACATTTGTTGGATTTGTAGAAAAGGTTGCATACTTCAAAGTGATGCATAGCTCGCCAATTCAAATTCCCGTAGGTTCCCACCCTAAACAGTAAAGCCATGCTTGAAAGCTTCTCATCCTTGTCACGAGACCTTTTGAAGATGCAATTAAACCAAAGAACAGAATTGGCTTTAGGGTGGGTGCAGTTTTTTAATAGTTCACCTCATAGTCAGTTTGACTTTTACTTGAAACAAAATGCACAGCATTGGCAACAGTGGTAGTGCTTTCTCTCAAAGAAAATACCACAATGAAGTGTCACTGCAGGTCAAAAGTTCTCTGGGACTTAACACATAGCAGCCCTGTGTGCCCCCCACAAACGGGTACAACGTCGACTGCTACTTGTGTCTTTTTGGGGTTTATTGCAACACCCACTCTTTCTACACCCCCTTGAACAAAGCAACATGCTTTCGGACCCCCTGAGCAAAAATTTCCCCCTCTAAACCCTGAAACCTCTCTAGACAACCCCAGCATAAAAGAAAATGAAACACCAGTAAAAGACCTTAAAGGAGGGGAAATTAACAAACATCTGTAAACAGTTTTGAAATGGCGTTCTCTTGTGTGCTCACAGTTCTCTCCTTCATTCGATTCGAAGACTATTTACATTTGTACAAGTGTGCAGCAGTTGAACGGGTCACTGGGGGGGTCGAGGGCTCCCACCCTTAGACGGCCAGGATGTTGTTCATCTCCCACTTCTGGGTGCTTTTGTTGGTGTCACAGTCTGCAATGAACACCTGGTGCAGGACCTCCGAGCGGTCCAAGCACTGTCCGGTGGGCACGTAGGTGAACCTGTGCAAGTCCTGCAGAGGAGAGGAGGGACAGTTATTGAGGACCACCTTTAGCAGAAGTACAAAGCAGAGGGAAGGTAAGGGAGAGTCGCACACGGAATAAATAACAAAAATTAATCAAGGGCGCGGAACAAATAGGAAATGTGCCATAAATGATGACATCTAGTTGTGTGAAAAGGTAAGTGCACCCCAGGACTGGTTACATGTGTATAGCAGCTGGAAAAGAAATAAAGCCAATCAAAAACATCAGCACTGGGGGACCTGAGGAAGCACTAAACTACCAGAAGAGACCCCCAGAGGCACACCATTCAAACAAAAAAAAATGTCACTCCTGCAGAAGATTTGTCAAGATGGCATCCAGTTTTGCCACCTTTGGATTTGCCAGCATGCCAAGGGTTAGCCCCGTGATGGGGCAGAAACAAAATGTGGACACACGAAGGGGGGTGGTCTTCACTTAGGGTTACAGATAAAGGTTGAAGGAAATGAGCAAGCTACTCAACAAAAGATGCCATTCCTGCCCCCTTGGCACTCCTAGCTGCCATTGCCCCTTGGGTGGGGTTGCACAGAATTGCCAAGCCGTGTCTCCCTTCCCACCCCTCCATGTAAGAATTTCTTCTGCTGTGTGCTGTTGGGGGTGCTTTGCCTGTCATGTTTCAAATTCCCCCCCCCCCCCCCATAGCCCCTCCAGCTATTCCAGAATTTCCCATTTCTCTTTCTTATTTACGGATATTTGTAGGTCATGTTGGGCTCCGGGTCTCTGCCCGATGGTCTCACGGTATCCTCCAGCGCCCCATCCGTGGTCCACTGACGAACTCCTGGTGGGCCCTATGAGGCTCAAGCAGCCCCCAAAGCCGTGCTGGACCCCTGCTGTCTTATCAGGCTGTCCTGGTCACCTGTCTTCTTTATTGTGGCCGTGTCTGTCCAGAGTCCCCCTCGATCAACGCGAGACACGGGGTTGGGGAGATGGGTTAGGTGAGCTGCTTGGGCACTGAGGCCAGTGGGGGTCCCGTGTAACAGCGACGCTGACAGAGACTTCACGAGGTCCCAAACCTCAGACAGACGCTCTGCCGGGCGTTACTCGATTCGCCTTTACACCAACTTTACGTGTTCGTTACAAAAGATCACAAAGTGGAAAAGGGGAGAAATTGTGAGAAGTGAAGCGAGACCACCGACTGCTGCACTGAGAGTGTAACCTGGTGGGAAAACGTACCGGCTTGGGGGGACAAGGATGCTGGGACTGAGGGGGTCTGCCTACAATGGGCATAGATGCTTTCAGTCTGGAGGGTGCCAGTATGGTCACCCATGTCTAAACCAAATCTAAGAGAGACCAGAAGATCTTCAAGGCTTGTGGAATGATAACTGAAACTGTCCAGATGGCACAGAGCCCACTGGGCTTGGCGTTCAGGGACATCCGAGGCCAACAGGCCTGCAATCGGCCTTAAAAGAAATCATGGAGGACATCAGGTGGGGTGGCTTTGGCAGACATGCCAGGGCTGTAGGAGCCATGAGTTGTGCCCGTGACCAGACAAAAGGTCCAGTATTCAGTGATGACCTGACATTTTAGGAACGTCACGTGAACTTCAAACGACCAGCAACTCCTAACGAGGAGACCCTCTGGACTGACCTGGGGGGCTGCAGGAAGGGCACGTCAGGCGGGCATCAGTGTGCCACGTACTCAGTGATTATGTGGCCTTCAGTGCGCTGCTCGTACTTTTATTGGAGGGACCAACGGGAGTCCCTGCTCCCTTACCTGGCCAGGAGGCCGTAAGCAAAGGGGGACACTGGGGGAGCACAGACATCCCCTTGCCGTGACAGGACACGGACACAAGACAGCAGCGACCGGCTTGGGGGGACAAGGATGCTGGGACTGAGGGGGTCTGCCTACAATGGGCATAGATGCTTTCAGTCTGGAGGGTGCCAGTATGGTCACCCATGTCCCACCAGGAGGGCTGTGGTCCCAGGGGTCTGCCAGGAAGTGCTCTTTGGGGGTCTTGCATCAAGCACTGCTAGTAGTCCTGGTGTGGATTTCAAAGCGAGCCCCCCACCCGGCGACCAGTGGAGGAGGCCATCGCTGCCATTAAACCTCTTTGAGGGTGGAGTTGTGATTAGGGTGCTGCATCCCACCCCATCCTGATTCCAAACCCCCCCTGCACTCAGACGTCGGTGGGCCACAGATCGGCCCGCAGCATCTCAGGCTCCCTTTATTACCGTCGCATTTCGTTTTCACGTCGACAGTTGGCCGTCGGGGGTCCCGTGACACCCCTGGCGCCACATTCACTTCACAGGCTGCTGAACATTCTCAACCATCGGGTTTCGGAGGGGCCGCACATCAAGCTGGACTTTACAAACCCATCTTGAGTTAACAAGAAATGCTTGGCATGGCGAGTCTGACTGACCATCAATTGACAAACACGAGTGTCCACTTCAGAAGCACTTCATCAAATGCCCCCTGCCCTCCGCCTGGGTGGTCTCGAGCCCACTTTAGCCTAAAGGCCCCAATGTTCTTCTTGGTCCCCTCATGGCACACCTCCCATGTCGACCTCAGTTGTGCCATCTCGTGCACTTTGACATCAACGGCGACAAGAGCTACCGGAGGACTTTCTGGGGGTCTTGTGCGCTGAACTCGCTACTCGGGACTGGCAACGCGGGCCCAGACGACCCCAAAGTGCTCTTTGGACACTGGCGTGGCGGGAAGACGCTTCAGAGCAAAGTAAACAAGGGTGAAATACGGCGGGTTCACACGAGACCCCCTCTAAGGACAATCACTTACACCCGATTCCTGTTTGGGGTGCTGATGAAGGTCGGGGTGCACTTTCTCCTCCTTCATGCAGAGCTTGCGTTTACGTTTATTTAAGTGATGGAAATGTGACGTCAGCACCTTGGAATGAAGATCAGATTGTGACAGGGGACGAAAAGCAGGGCAAGGGGTGCACTTACTTTCTCACACTGCTTTACTTTTCATAATGCAAAATGAGAACAAGATAAAGGCAACCAATGAACCAACGCCATCAGTAAAGGCCAATGGACCCCCACTTGGACACGAGTGGTCCCTGGACTGAGGCTGGGAGCCACTGGTGTCTGCCCAGTAAACCCGCGACTACAAAGCCCACCTTGCCCACTCAGCGCCCTAATGGTCGCCCCGAGGCGCTCCCACCTTGAAGTATTTCCACTCTTTGTACTCGTCCAGCTTGCAGTGGGTGATGATGACCTTGGAGTCGTCGGCCCGCCGGGTCAGGCACTGGTCGTACTGCATGAACTGGTTGGCTTCGTTGAGTCTGAAGAGCTGCAGGTTGGACACAACAGGGCACGTCACTGACCGCGTCGCACGAGGACACCTGAAGCTCGACGGTAAGTGAATCGAATCCCGGGGGCTCCGAGTCATTGGCGAGCTCCGACCTTCAGACACCTCGGTGTGGGGACAGTGGGGTCTTAGTGCCCACAATTACACCTGAGCCCACAGAGGAGGCGCATCCCCGAGGTTGTAGACAGCTGGGGGTGACACTGGCACTCCTCTGCCCGTCACACACCACGTCCTCACGAGGCTGCGTCTGTGTCACTCACATACACACCAGGCCAGCGGCCAAACAGGTAGCCCACCTGACTGACAGTACTGGGATGGAAGGCCAGCTGAGAAAAGCTTGGGTTGGCATTGGGGAGGCCAGCAGGGGGCGCTTTCCCCGGGGTCTGTGTGTGGAGCCCATTGCCACCGTCCCCCAGATGAGACACAAGACGGGGGTCCTGGCTGTCTGCGCTCATTAAAGACCCCTGGGTATCCTTTGAAAAGAGGAGGAAATCCCCCAATGTTTTAGCTAAACTGCCCGCCACCACCTCGTCTATTTTGGTCCCCAACTATCCCTCTTGCCCCTTCACCAGTTAAGTGCTGATGTGTGGGCAGCTGATTGGCACAACAATGGCTACCGCCTCATCATCCAGGGGGCTGCTGACCACTTTATAAAAGCAGTTCATTAATACTAGTTAACTCTGTGCCAGGGAAACCAATGCAATGCCAACAGAGGTGCCAGGAAGAAATGCATCTGAAAGGATGGTGTGCCAGCTGGCAGCAGTACAAGCAAGCAGAGCTGGAGATGGCACTGGGGATGCCATGAGTAGAGCTTTACCTTTCATTGGTTCAGGCCTTGAGGGATGGGGCCTAGACTGTATGCCAGTGTTTCTACTGGGTAAGGCTGCCACACAACCCATATAAGTGGTAGTCTGAGCCCCCCAGGTGTTTGGTGCCACTCACATTGGCAGCACTATTCTACTGCTATGTCTGCACGATGTGATGCCACGTCGGGCCTTCTGCTTAGATTCAGCTGTGTGACCGTCCGTCTGGGTGGCCGCAGTTTGTGAGGCTCAGGGACTGGGTGACCAACACTGGGGCACCAGGAGGACCAGACCTGGCCAGGCAGCAGTATGTGCACCTCGGGCCAGGAACACAATGGCAGATCCCATTTGAAACTAACAGGGGTGGCACCAACAAGGGGGTGAGATGGGACTGAGGGGTCAGGGGGCTGACTTGGGCAACTGTCCACTACTTCATCCAGCTGTCCATTTCCTGATCTGGGGAACTAAAGGGGAGCTGAAGAACAAGGTGGGAACAAAACCTGGACTGGGATACGAGACCACCACAGGGTCCGACCTGGCACTGCCAGTCCACCGAGAGCCTCTATGCCCAGTTACCATTCCTGGAAGGGCACTGCTACAAGTCCTACAACCCCTCCCCGCCTAAGGCCACTTGTCACTGAGGACTTTTGTCCTTCTTTGTTCCAAATTTACTTGAAGTAACAACCTGCCTACCTAAATAAATACTTTAGGTGGGCACCTGGCCTGCCCCCCCCCCCCCATACCTCAGGGCAGGCTGATGGCACCCGGATGTCCCCGAAGGTGACGGTGGCCAGCTGTCCTTACCTGGTTTCCTCCCATCCGGTGACAAGGCCCCATCTCCAGATGTCCACCGTTGGTGCGTCCCATGCTGTCAATGCAGTAATTGGTTTCAAATCCCCGAATCTGGAAAAGGAGATGCAGGTCATTCATGTCCCCCTCACCAGTGACCCCCAGGGTGGGTGTGGGTGGGCAGGATGAGGCCGAGTGGGCGACAGGCTGGCATGGTGCCGATTAGTCCTCACTCGCCTCCCCTTCATTTCAGTGCCAATATCTGACATGTGCAGTGCTGGGGGGAAGAACTACTGGAGCCCCCACAGTTGGCATCCTATTTGTCAAAATGTCCGACTTGAGCTCTTTAGGTAAAACGAAGTGTTAGAGAAAGGCAGCGAGATCTAAACCGCTGCCCAGTCCTGCACCACACCCTTCAATACTCCAAGTTCATCGATAAACAGACTCCGCCGAGTGAACACACGGACCCCCAGTAGGAAAGTGAAGTGGTCACCACTGGAACACCGGACCCCCATCAAAGAAACGTCATTGAAACTCCTCACTCAGCCACAAGAGCTCCACAGTGACAGCCTCTATCTTCACGTGGAGGCCCCCTGGAACAGTCCAGCCCACCCAATGACCCCAAGAGCCCGATGACGTCTCCTTCGAGGGGCACACGACGAGCCCAGAAGAACATCCAGAGAACTGCAGGCCTCATGGCCCGGACCCCACAATGAGAGAGAAACCAAATCTAAGAGAGACCAGAAGATCTTCAAGGCTTGTGGAATGATAACTGAAACTGTCCAGATGGCACAGAGCCCACTGGGCTTGGCGTTCAGGGACATCCGAGGCCAACAGGCCTGCAATCGGCCTTAAAAGAAATCATGGAGGACATCAGGTGGGGTGGCTTTGGCAGACATGCCAGGGCTGTAGGAGCCATGAGTTGTGCCCGTGACCAGACAAAAGGTCCAGTATTCAGTGATGACCTGACATTTTAGGTGGTCTTGTCAAAGTTCTGACTTTTTTACCAAAACTACCGATGTGCGTTTAGTTGCTGCAACCAAATGTTAAAGCTATGGGGGCAAATACTTTTTCACATGAGCATTGGAGAACTTGAATAAAGAAAATAAAGACAGAAAATCTGTTTGCTGTGTCCCCTCGGGTCCCTTCCTCTGAAAAGGCATTCTGGCCAAATGTGTGAGGTCATTCATGGAGTAAAAAAGACCAAAGCAGAGGAGATGAAGGGGGGCACATACTTTCTCACAGCAATCAACTTGGGTGACTCGTTTGGGGTCGGCGTGGTGGGCTGGTGTCTCTCATTCAAGGCAATGGCTGGTGCTGTGCGGCTGTCCCCTTGGGCCACCCCCTCGGACAGACGGCCACTTGTGACACTCACTTGTTAAAGGGAGGGCTCCTCAACTCAGTGACTTCATTACCACAAAACATTTGACCCAAGCTGGGCTCTCAGGGGTCTCCCTTTTTTGAGGACCACCACTAGCCGGATTCTGTGGACAAGAAGGTCACCACTTCACGGCCCTGGCACTTGAGGGCAGGGCAGTGGGTGGTCCAGGTACTAAGGGGATCAAGCAGGGTTTGGACTGAAATTTGCACCAATCGGGGAGCAGCAGCCCTTTGGCACGGGTCTGGGGGTGGAGCCGCACCTAACATCCTGATGCTAAGCTGTCACAATAGAGGAGGGACCCACCCACCTCTCCCCAGTCGACGTTCCTCGGTGGCAGCGGGTAGTGCAGCGGGATGTCGTAGGCGATCTCCTCCATGAACCACTTGAAGCTCTTGCAGTTGTGCTCCTCACGGAACTTCTTCAGCTCAGAAATATCCCCGTAGGCGAGAGCTTTCGTTTCTGGCCGACTCGCGTAGAAGTAGTCCTTGTAGTCGTCCCACCAGACCTCCACAACCCGAACGTAGTTCTGTCAAGAGATGGAGAGGAGAGCGGCGTTAGCGTGGGACTCAAGCGTTCAGGACCCCCAGTCGGCGGCCATCACTCATGGAGAGCTCATCACCATACTGTTTACCAGTCTTGACTTGTGCCCCCCCCCCGTGCCCTGGCGGGTCCAGCGGCACCTGCCATAGACGTTACTCGTTTAACACACCGCTTACCGTCCTGTGAGCACGAGGAGATGGAGGCGTCTCTGTCCCCAAAAGAGAGACCTGAAATATGAGGGACAGGAGCGACCCCTGGTGTGAGACCCCCAGAGACGATTCTGTCACAATGAGGGGATTTAGACGGGGATATGCAAGTAACCCAACAACAGCAGGAAATCACCGATGGGCCAGAGGAGCTTTTAACAACAACAGAAGACGACGAGGACGACGGACGCTACGGGACACTGAGGCACAACTGGGGACCTCGGGACACAGCCAAGAGAACAAGAGTGTCCTAAAGTCCTGACAGAACAAACATGAAAGTGAAAATAAGTGACATTTAAGGGACACGACTGCAGGGGTGCTCACGTGTGTGAGAGGGCAGAGGCAGGAAGCCTAAGAGACCTCCTCAGGGGACAAGTCCAGAAATTACAAGAAAAATAAATTAACGTTATAAACCCCCAGGGGGAGACAAAAAAAGGCTCACGAGAGTCACCACTGGCAGAAGGCGGCCGAAGGAGATCCCCTCTAAATGTCACGGGAGGTGTGAGGTGAACAATCTGGGAGAGGGAGCACAGGGACCCAAGATGGCGGAAAGACATGACACAAAATGTCCACACCAGGCCCAGGACCTCGCCAGTCTGCCCAAAACAGACCTCATTCCAGGCAGCCAGGTCCCAAACTCTAGAGGCAGGCTGTCCGGCCCACACAGGCCCAGAATGGGGCAGTAGCTTCAAAAGAAACAACCAATCAATTAAAAAATGGGAATATTCTGAAATGGGAGAGGAGAAACAGTAAACCTCTGGCTTGAAAGGACAAAAGCAAAACAATCTTCCTTCTCTTTTGGTGAACTTCTTTAGTTATTAAGGAAGAGCAAAACTGGCAAAGCAAGACAGAAGAGTTTGCCTCAGACTGGTAGCCGGTCCAATCCGAAATCCGAAATCCAACACCCGACCAAGCAGAGCAGTTTAGCTACACAACAAACCGAAGTGAACTCCGGACATGCGAGGCTGGAAAGGGATGATGATGATGTCACGGTGACCCCGGCCCTTTGGAGCTCCACCCACAGAAAACGGCTCGAATATGCAACTAGTCAGCCTGTGTGGGGGTCCACCGAAAGTCAAAACCCAAAGTGCCCACCCTAGTGCCCACCCTAGTGCCCATCCAGGCCGGTTTGCTGTCCATGGTTTATCACTCACCTTTAAGGTCGGGGAGGAGCCCACATGAGCTGGAGGGGGATTGCCTTGCCACCCATGCAGACGGTATATGTGGCCCACTCGGGAGCAGGGCACGAAGAGCAGCTGCCCACCACACTGCCAGATCTGCATGAAGAAAGAGGAAAAGTGACTTTAACAGGGCAATAAAAGACAAGATATGGCAGTAATGGGGCACCACAGGAGCAAAAGGCACTTAGATGGCAGACTTCTAGGCAAATGTGGTAAGAGGTAATACGAGAGGCACTGCACACTAGACAGATGGCAGCTGGGTGGGAAGGGTGCCATGAAGTTAAACACACACACACTCAGTGTCCTTATTCCTCCTCCTCCTCATCCTCTTCCCCCTCCCCCACACTCGCGTCCCCCCGGTTCACAGCTCCATCTTCCATGACCAGACTCACAACTTACCAGACATTTTCATCATTTAAGAGCCCTCCAGGTCGCCCGGCTCTCTGCCCAGCGCCACCAGTTTACCCACCTTGTAGGAAATTTCAAAGTTTTCTCCACCCCAGATCTGCAGGCCCGGGTCGTAGAGTTTCAGCTCAAAGAAGAATTCTCTCTCGATGGCAAACAAGCCACCCGCCATGGCCGGGGACCTGAGGAAAGAGGACATTTCAGCAGTGTGTAGGGGCCACAAGACGAGTGGGGGTATCTGGCCCGCCGCCACCGTCAGCCTGCGGGGGAGTTCAGGTGCCCCCCCCCCCCTTCTGGAAACAGAGACGAGACAGGACAGGCAAAGCGTGAGCAGGTGTCCCCCACAGGCGGGCGCGCGGGCAGCGGGGCAGAGCAGGCGGTTAGTTGTGCGGTGGTTAGTAACGGGGGGGGTCCCGTCATGCGAGAGGACATGCAGAGCGGCAGAGAGGCGAGGCGGCCTCCACCCCGGCCGGCCGGCTGGCTCATTACCGGTAGGGCTCGGTTTTAGTTATTCTCCTCTGCTTCTCCTTCATGGTCAAGGGGATGCGTTTCCATAGCATGCTCCAGTCCCATGCTCCTCTGGCATACCCGTCTTCGTCACCACCCCCTTGGGCCTGAATGTCGTACGTGTTGCCGCTAATGGAGTCAATAAGGGGCACCGTGCAGACGGTTCTGCGGGTGGGCGGCCGGCCGTTTAGTAGGTCAGTGCACACGGGGGGACACATGGGGAGAGAGAAGACATGAACACACAGGCAGTGTAAGAGCAACATCAGCAGTTGTTTACCGATAGGCTTCCGTTTTATGCTTTCGCTTAGCCTTTTCCTTGCTGCTCAGCGGCACCCGCTTCCACAACATACTCCAGTCCCAGGCCCCTCTGGCAAACCCATCTTCATCGCCACCCTGCTGGGGCTCAATGGTATAATCATTCCCGTCTATGTAATCTATTAAGGGCACCGTACACACCGTTCTGCAAGAGACAAAGCAGCGTTAATCGGGCGGCCAGGCGTGCGCCGCTGCGTCCCAATTCGCCCCGCTAGCCTCTCTGCTCTGCCGTGCAGGACGAGGAAGAGTCCAATCTGTGCCAATGGCGAATTGGGACACAGTCGTCGACAAATCCCACCCCAGAGGTGCCCACCCTCACAACCAGCTCCAATCCACCCACCCCTTCTTCCTCCTTCATAGTGCTCAGCAATCCCTGAATCAGATCCTGGAAACGGGTTCAAGGGAGGGCATCCTGGTTCTGGCACACCTGGGGTTACCTCAATAAAGTGTCTTTCATGCCCATCTTCATGATGCCAATGGCACGTAGTGGGACCAAAGCACAACCGGAATGAAAATCACCCCAACTCCATAATGGCCCACCAGACTGGACAAGAGGACAAAAGGGAGAATCGAGTATGGCGCCCGACGCGACTTCACCTGCACGTACGCCAAGACTCCAAATGGACCTCTCAAGGCCCATCATTCCCCATGGGGCAGCCAGCCGGGTCTCTGCTTAACTGTTGCTGTTCTTTCTGTCACACAATGGCTGCTCACCTGAGGGTACCTGACTGAGCTGTTCATTGTGTTACGGTGTGGCGCCATCTGTCCAGCTGGCCAAACCCAATTCTTCATTTATTTGTTTCAGCAGCAGCCAACTGGGCTTGAAATGCTTACTGTGAGAGGGCGGGCTCAGAGCGAGTCCCCTTTTTTGATTGGTGAATAGTTGCCACATTTACTAAAGACACCTCGGAATCACACTGCCGATGAGGAATTCGGAGCTTCTTGAAAATCGTCGCTTCACACGGTCACTCTGAGCCACTGGGTCTTCCTGCCTTCTTGTCCGACGAGCACAGTCAGAATTCTGAGCATGCGTCCGAGGCTCAAGCTGAACAAAGCGCATGGGTTCACCCAGCAGAGGATTCACCAATCAATTAGCAGCCCTCGCTAGAGCCCGCCCTCTCGATTGTGACAACTCTCCAAGCTTACGTCAGGCTGTGCTTAGTGTCGCCAATATAGTTTTGTTATTGTTAAAGAAGAGCGGTCACGTGTTTCTATCCATTAATAACGGAAAGAATTCTGTCATGCGAGAGCTTGAAATGAACTGCGAGGATGCCGAAGAGGCCGCTGGTCTAGGTTTGTGCGGAGGGAAGAACTCCAAATCCCAGCAACCAACGCGATGATTAGTAGGACGGGCTGCTTACGAATAACCTCGGCTCGCGCCGCCTCGTTGACTCCTGGGATTTGCAGTTCTTCGCTCATCTTAATGGTCCTGCAGTGCTGTTACGTCACCATCTCGCTCTTCTACGGCGAGTCGCGCCAAATTGGAAGCAGTTTGTTTCAAACGCCCACGTGACAGAGTGCGTTTTACTATTAACCCATAGATGCGACAGTGCCACCACCGCCTGCGCCCGCTTGATCTTCTATTTTAATGTGCCATTAAAACAGTTATTTCGGGCTGACATTTCATCCTACTTAATTTTATCCTCCTACTGTTAGAAACACTTGCATTTAATGTAAGAAAGGTGTTTTTGTAGAAATGGCAACTGTTAAAGTGGATAAAGATATATAAACATTATCGGGTCGAAGTGAAGTTCCATATGAATCCACTGCGCGTGTACCAATATTGTCGCGCAAGCGCAGACTTCAAAAGCGGGTCATTCGAAAAGCAGGACGTGCCGTCAGGAGTGCGTCGGGCCGCCGCTGTAGGCGTTACGCTGTCAACGGGCGCAGTCCTCGTCGTGGCGACGCTAAGAAGACTTAGGAGCGCAAAGTGCCAGGACAAGTGCCAGGACAAGTCGGCTAAAGAATGCGGACGAACGTGTAAAGCGGCTTTGGAGGGGGGTGGACACTGTCTGCAGAAGCCCTTTTCTTCACCGGCGGGGTCATCAGCTTGTAATCCAACACCCAGACGTTGGGTGGCGTTTGGTCGGCAGGTGTCGCTGTTTGCTAATGGCAGTCATGCGCACTCGCGCAGCCCGATGGCCGATGTTTGCTGTCACTCATTTCATGTTTTATGGAAGCCGCAGCTTTTCATGAACGAGTCGCGATTCATTTTATATCTCTGATGACATAGGTGACACTGATGTCACTCGTCTTACATGTGAGTTGATTGGTCCTGCTGTGGCCTGGCATTCCGTCCTGGGTGTGTCCCTGCCTTCAGCCATCAACGACTACCACTCTAAATTGGACCAAAAAGACGGGCGGGCTGCAGACTACAAGCACGACCCACCACAAGGTGACCAGAGCAGCAGTGGGCCGACTGTTGGCCAGACCCTCGCAGTCAGGATTTGACAGGGGTGGGTGGACAGGGAGGTGCCATTCAGCAGGTCAGGCATCGTATGAGGGCCGTCCGTCCCCCCTGGGTTTACCACCTGCTGTTTTTTTTTTTATATGTGACCCTTTCTGAAGGTTTCAGCCCCGTTTTGTGGTCCACAGCAGCGACTCTACAACGACCCCTGGGAGGGTAAGAACAGGACGTTCAAGGGGTGGACAGGTAAGGCGCTATATGTCAAGAACGTCTGCCAGCCCCTTTCTTCAAGGACCCCAGTAATGTCATCACATGCTCCGGTGTCTGCTGGGTGACAAACGTCTCTGAGGTGCTGGGGTGTGCCAGGAGCAGAAAACATCAAACTGGAGTCACTGGTGTCCATGAACCTCACCGCACTGGTGACTCGACAACCAGAAGGCAGGAAATAATAAATAAATCAAAACATACCTGTCCTTTGTGATGGGGGCGATGAGGGGGGCATACCAGTTAGGGCCAACTTCACAGTGAGCATCCAGATAGATCAGCACCTGAGGACGACAACACCAGAGACTCGGATTGAGAATGGCAGTGTGAGCCCCCCGGCCCCCCAGAAACACTCTAATCAATATGGAGGGTGAAAATATCCAATCGCTAAGTGCATCGTCACCGCCCGACATTAATACCACCAATGCACTGGCACAGCGTGGGGAGGCGCTATATACAAGTGTGGGGTTTGAGTGCCCCTGCACCGCCCGAGCACAGAAGGGGGCTGCGGTGCTGCCATGCCTGTAGGCACACTGGGGCTGGCGTTTTGCAGTGTGTGGCGTCTCACTGGCGTACATTATGGGCTGCTCTTCACTACTGAAAGGCGCTATACACAGCTGTGGAGTTTGGGGCTCATGACGCACACACGTGAGTGCAGTGCTGCTCTCCCAGTACTATGGAAAGGCGCTATATATATACTGCAGCACAAACTGATATTCCAGCTCCATCCACTGAGTGCCCCCCAAGGCAGTGCGATGGCACCGATAGAAAGGCGCTACACGGAGCTCCACCGACTGCCTCTGCAGCACCAGCAATGTGACTTCACGTGTAAAACGCACTCCATGTGCAAAGGCGCTATATCACATCACTGGGCCTAAGGGGGTCCCCAAACCTCTTCACTGCCCTGAGCACACATCTCAGAAAAATGAAAGCAATTCTCTTCTACAGCCCCCTGGAGTCGTGTCCCCCACTCTAAAGGCGCTATATAAAAGTGTCATGTTTGTGTTGTGAATGTCGACTTGTGTATTCATTCACTGACTGATCAGAGTTGGTGGGCTTAGGAGACCACCCCCCCCCCCCCCTTTTAGACTCTGTGAGAGCCGATTGATCCTCCTGAGTTTTGAGGTCTCCCGAGGGCCGAGTAAGGCACTATATAAAATGAAGTCAAAGGGTGGGCAGACAGCACGGAGAGCGACACCCCGACCCTTATGCCAACCTTCTCACCAAATTCCAGGGTGCGCTCCTGGACGGGTCTTCATTTTAAACGGGGGGCTCCGTTTCTTGTGACTCACCTGGCCGACGGTGGCCTTCTTGGCTCCGATACTCCGCGCCTGGATGAGGCCTTCTCTCCTCTCGTTGCGAAACAGCTTGACCAGGCCGTTCCACTGCTTGATGTAGTCCTCCAGCCTCTCCTTCAGGTGGGCTGCGGAAAACAGAAATGGTGGTCACGACACCTGAGGAGGAGAAAAGAAAAAGGCCCCGGCATCCCGACCGGAGACAGCAGCAGCCGCCGCCGCCACCACCGCGGTGCGCACAGATGGAGCTCCGCTGCGCCCCACGCCATTAGTTTGGTTGTACTGCCATCTGCTGGCTTTAAGTGGCATTACAGGTAACGTGAAGACTCAACCAAGTAATGAAAATGCAGGACGCGCAAGAAGCTCAAAGTGTTGTGCCCACCAGCCCACAAGAAAGAGTCCACCCATCCCCAATAAAGTGAAATGCCAACGAAATCACCCCATGGCCCAGTGCAATGATTGGGGGCACAGTTACCCACAGGACTCTCCGCCACGCTTTGTGGGGCGGTCTCAGGGTAGCCCACCAACGGTCCATAAGCCCAAGCGCAGACTCGGAAGAGCACCTTAAGCTAAAGCATACATCTAGCATCAGGTAGGTTGGTGCCAACATTGGCAATGCCTGCCCCTGCATAACCCACTTCAAAACTGGAGGACTAGTAGGCACCGTGCCATGCATGCCAGGCAGGTACACCCTGAGAATTCAGTTCTTCACAGAATCGTCACATCGCTCTGCTGACAGTAAACTGAGGTGTCAATGGACTGCAGGCACAGGTGGCACTGCCCACCCCACACTAATGGACTCCACGGACACCGAGTGCCTGTGTGGACGGACGACTGAGCCAAGACTCAGTAAGGTTAAAGAAGAGGGCGACACATCCACAGGGCTCACCACCAATGGCGCTACACAAGGCGGGAGAGCCGGGCTGGACCAGCGGTCACACGGGGACGTCCAGCTCGCCCCCAGGGCCACCCCCGCCCCGCCCCCTCCTTACCTTTGTTACTGAAGTCGTCGATCAGCACGATCTCGGCCAGGTAGCGCCTGGGCGTCCTCTTGATGACGCTGTGCACCGTCCTCATCAGCGTGGACCAGCCCTCGTTGTGGAAGACGATGACCACGCTGCTGGTCAGGAGGTTGTCGTCATAGTGCCAGTACTTGCACCTGCAAACAAACCGACAGGGACATAAGCTGTGCCCAGCTGGACAATGAAATGAGACAAATGAGTGGGCACTGAGGGGGTCCCGCCAGTCGTGTGCCTGTCATTCTGCCGCTCAACTCCTATGCCACGAGACAAACAGAAGTGATACCCGACGACGTCTTTACACTAAACTTTTTAACTTTTGCTGCTTGCTTGCCAAAGCGTTAAAGTTAAATGTGGCAGATAAGGACAATAATAAAAAAAAAACACAACTAGTGTGGAAGTGAAAGGGTTAAGGGCACAATAGCTGCAGTACCCAGGATGCCCATCTTCCCTTGGTGGCCGGGCTCATCCTGGGCTGTGATGTGTATGTCTAGAGGTTACACAAGCGGAGTGCCACTCAGTCTGTGCCCCACCCTGGGATGGCTCTCTGAGGCCAAAGTGCCCCCCATGGACCCTGCCAACCTAAATGACTGCCTGGTTCAACCACTTGGCCGACCCAGCCTGGGCCTTCTCTTACCTTAGGAAGTGCTGGTGTCACATGTGCACTGCAAGGACAAACACATCATGAGGTAAGATGACAGAAGTGTCCCCACAAAGCGATGGCGGAGTTCACACACTAGAGGGCGACGTAGTCAGGAATCACTGCATTTCGGGAGAAGGTGACAGAAGATTCAGGATAGTGTCATTCTGCTCAGTCACTGTGCCACCAGACAATGGTGACGTGTCACAATGGTTCAGCACTGGGATTCGGGAGCTCCACTGGACAGCCAATTGGATTGCAGGTTTCTGTCACCTGGTTTACTTGACGTCCCACAACTGTGAAAGTGACAATGTCCTCCATGAAGGAGGTCTGCAGCTGGCATCTACCGGACATGTCACGTGTTGATTGGTTAAGAGTTCAAGTTAAGAGTGACACTCCAGGGGACAATCATGTGTGTGGCAGGGAGATGTGTGCCCACCGGAGTGTTCATTTGTGGTCTGATGTACACAGAGAGGGAGACGAGGGCAGCTGGTGGGGTCCACATGAACCAAAAAGAGTGAGAAGAGGGGCAGGCAGATGGATGGGAGGCCACCCTCCGGATGTCAAAGACGTCACCAGGGGTCCTCATCACAAGAGCCCCTTTGACTTCTGCTGTGGTGTGCGTGTGTAGCCCCCCATCACACCTTTCAATGTACTTCATTTCTGAGGTGCCACCTGAGAAAGCGTCATGTGGCAGAGAAACCAGAAGACCACCCATTTTACAAACCCCACGTCAAACCAGAGTGCGGTGAATAAGCCGCCGTTATGCCCGCGAGGCCGCGTCTGGTGGTCTCCGACGTCACTAAACCACATAAAACACACAGAGACATGCCTTGGTGCTGGTGCCACCTCCATTTTAGTGGGCATATTTGCTTCACGTGGCCAATTCTGCCTGCCCACCGGTCACTCTGCGTTTGAATTACGAGGTCAGGTGAAGTCACCTGACCCGAGCCACACACAGGTAGCTGGGCTGTCCTGCTAGTATGAATTACAGACGGGACTGGGCAGGGGGCTCAGTGGCATAACTAAAAAAAACAAATGAGGGCCCCCTGGGTGTGAAAGCCCGACTGCCATCGATGGGACACATCAAGCACTCGAGTGACAGAACAGAACGGGCCCATGGGTCACAATCGAGCTTCATCCCGATGTCAAGTGGGCAGCGCATTATTAAGAGAGCACTGCTGTCATGCAGGCCTACGGGCACCAGTGCCACCGCTCAGCCTCATCTGCTGGCCCGGCCAGGGTGGTCTGCCCATCTTCTTACAGGTTCATGTGGATGTCGGCTCACTTTCATTCCTTAAAGCTCCACTGACATGCGTCGGACCCCCGAGTCCGGCCGACTTGACGGGGTCAGCGGTGTGATAACGCAGCAGAACCCACCAGTGTGGACGAGGCCCGAGACCCTTCATGTGGGGCAGCCTCAGGGGGGGTGAAGTAGGTGGGCCCGGGAATCACCGCAGATGAAAACACAAGGAAATAAACAAGGCATGGCATCCAGTCACATGACCGGCACCCGGCACACTGGCAAAAACAAAATGGCCGCAGCATCCCAAATGAAGTGAACGAGGGTAGCGTTGGCCACGAGGGGACAGACCGAGAGTGTGTGGGTGGGCTTAGCCGGACCCTTTAGGATGGGAAGGAGTTACACAATGCAATACAATTTACTGTCCTAGCGCCCAAAATCACACAAGAAGTGCCACAATGGGCTTTAACAGACCCTGCCTGCCTCTTGCCAGCCCCCCAGCTGTGAGAAGACAAAGAAAAACTGCAAAGAAACCTCCGGAAAGGCAGTCAAAGAGAGACCCCCATTCCAGGTAGGCTGGGCGTGCAGTGGGGGTCAATACAACACAACAGAAGTCATCCTCAACTCTACTTGGAGCTGGGCATGCCTAGTACCCTCAGCTGTGGCACCACTGCCAGCTGGGCACCTTGTAGTGCATGAACTGAGGCTGGACTGGGCAAGTGAGGAGACGGCAGCAGCTTCTTGGCACAAACTTTAATATTTCCTGTTGTGCAGAAATACGTCGACAAGGCAGCTCAACGTCTCCACAACAAACAAACAAACAAGTGGCATGCAAATCCAAAGGGCGGACAGTACGGGCATCCCCAGGGACGCCCTCCGTAATGCCAACAGGCATCTGATCAGTTCCAGTGCCCCCACTGAAGCCCCATCATCCACCTCAGCAAACTGCTCCTGTGCCACCTGGTTTACCTCGGACCCCTCGATGACACTCACACCTTAAAGCCACCCTCTGGACATGTCACTGATGCCAGGCCTCTCGTCCCAGGACATCTCCTCCCTGCATAGCCGCCCTCGACATTGTACTGGCGCCCCTTTCTCTAATGTCCACAAGTCCTCTCTCTCTCTCTCTCGAGTGGTCCGTGTCCACCGCTCTCCTTACGCTTGCTGTTCTGCACTTATCTTCTTGGCACACCATGCCCGCCTTGCCCAATCCAGCACTCTCTGGTGCTTTTCTCTACCGCCTCAGAATCACTCATCGCTATGTCAGTTAAGTTGTCACCAAGTTGTGCACCAATTGGCAAATGGGTTCAGCCGCCTCTCTGATTGGGCACATGTTAATCTGGTAGAGGAGGATGATGGGAGTTTTTGTATCTTGG
The DNA here is from genome assembly GCA_026402145.1 of Polypterus bichir lapradei. Classification (NCBI taxonomy): domain Eukaryota; kingdom Metazoa; phylum Chordata; class Cladistia; order Polypteriformes; family Polypteridae; genus Polypterus; species Polypterus bichir. The sequence goes on along the minus strand of JANRMT010062823.1, from coordinate 26,102,483 downwards.
AAGGTGGCGTGGAGTGAAGAGCCAACTGGTGGTGGTGTGTTTTTCAGTGCTTGTCCTGCAGGAGGCGCCCCTCTGAAGCCCTCCATTTCAATGGCCCCCAGGACCCTCCACATTAGCTTCACTTCTCCTGCTCTCACTGTTTGTAACGCCGTGTGTTGTGCGGGCACACGTGGCAGGGAGGGCACAATTCTTCAATTTCTAGACTCTGCCATCTTTACCCGTCTCCTGGCCGATTGTCTGCAGGACGGTAACTTGAAGGATCTGCCTGCGGCTTCATGTCGGCATTCGTATCCTGAATACAATAAACAGCGGATAATTACTGTGGGCAGAGCGTTCTTAAATGGCCGTTGTGCCACCTGTGGGTGTGACGCCATGGCTTCAGGGCTGCAGAGAAGGCGGTGCCCTCATCTGCTGGAAACAAAAGGGCAAACACACTGCAGCCCTTCAGTCAAATTCACCAAAGACGCAGAGGCGAACTGTCACAGGAAACGCGAGTCAAAGCCACCGCGGTGGTCCCAGCCGTCTGCCCACATCACGCCGTCCTCCTCGTGGACATTTGGGGACAGTCGTGAGAGGACTGAGCAGCCGACACCGCAGGTGGGTGTGGATACAAAAACACAAAGAAAGGCTGTCAGCACACTTTACAGTGTAGGAGAAATTTGACGTTTGTGCCCATCCATCTGCAGTCAGCAACTCGTGACAAAGTGACAGAATGGTGGGGACAATCTATTTAAAAGGAAATGGCAAACAGAAATCCCTTGATTCCTTTGCTGGGCCACTCGGCTCCATCCACTGTGGTTCAGTTCTCTTGTGGAGCCCACCTGTCACCATTTGGAGTGGCACACGTGGACCCCGGCAGAGAAGGTCCCTTAACTCACACTGCATGTTGGGACAAAAACCAAACCATGAAGTCCAAGGAGCTCTCATATGCAGAGGAGGCAGAGATCATCAGGCCAACCAATGAGCACAGGGGCCTCAAAAGTCTGAGACCACCACGACTCCTCCTTCTAACGGGAGTAAACTGGCCAGGAGACCCTCGGTCAGTGAGGAGACCACATTCTCCCAGGACTTTAGAAGCTTTCTGCTTAGATGGAAGGACCACCGTGTCAGCAGCACACTTTATGGTGCAGTGGTCTCTCTGACACCCCTCCAACATCATTCCCCTTCTGAGCAGATGACACGCAGCGAGTGCCCCTGACCAGTGGCATCTCAGATGTCCCCAACCTTTGGTTTCATTGATGGGTCCAGCAGGGCAAAGGACAACGGGGTCCTCAGGCCAACAGCAGAGCTGTCCAAGCCTCAGAGGTCTGGGCCTGCAGGGGGTCCTTAATGGTCCTCAGATTCCTCACCCCTTAGGCGGAGCAGCTGGATGCCCACCAATGTGGGGCTGGACGAGACTCAAAAGTTCACAGTGCTGGATGCCCGTCAAGCTCTGTGGGCAGAAGCCCAGGTGGTCAGGGACTAGCAGATGGCATTAAATTTAGCCGTCCCCCCCCCCCCCCCACACCTTAAAAGTGGTGGTCTTCATCTTTATTTTTCATTCCAGTTTGCTGTGTCAGGCAGGCACTGTGTGTCCAGTCAGCGGCCACCCTAATGGCTTTCAGGGGCTACACTGGAAAGGCGCTTTACAAAGGACAATCAGAAACACGAGAGTGTAAAAGACACAAATGTAACAACTCGAAAGGCTCCTCGACCCCCCTTCGAAATCGGACCCTGTCTCTGGTGGGCCTGCCATGTTTGCAGAGGACCCTGGGGGTACAAATGTGGGAAGAGTGTGGCCGGTCAGTTCAGCTCAGCTAACTTGATCAGGGTCTTATTAGCAGAATCAAGCGGGTACAAGACATAGAAGACAGAAGGGTCACCACTGAGGACCCCCGAACCTGGGGACTCGCTGCATGGGGCTCAACACACACTGCGCTGCTCCTGCCTTGTGCCCAGGGGAGGCCGGGATCGACTCCAGCCATTGCACGACCCACCCTGGATAAGCGGAGGGATGGAAAGAGTCTGACAGCACTTGGTGCCCCCGACCATGAAGACCCTCTACGCCAGGCATGAAGAAACCAAAATGAAGGATTAGCAGCTGGCCAGTCCTGGACATGCCAAGGGCTCTGAATCTGAAGAGGAGGGCAGCTGAACTGGCCTGGCATCCCCTGACTGCATGCATTAAGGCCACCAGGTGGCGCCAACTGTAGGATGCCATCTCTAAAATGGCTGCCCCACCGGAAAGGCACATATGAGGTCAATTGGACCTGGAAAACCGGCACACAGCACAGCCACGAAGACCTGAGACTGAAGCCATCCCACCACCAACCAATTCACATGATGCCCATCCAGTTCAGGGCACCAGAACTAAAATGCCAACCTGGCCTCAGATCCACAGCCATCAACTTACTGAACATTGAGACCTGAACACCCAAGACCTGCTCAAAGGCACTGAACCCAAGTCTGTCCTAACAGCTGAGGTACAATGCAGGGCACAGCCCTGGACAGGGCACCAGTGCCCACTCACCCACATGCACAAATGCCCATCGGGCACAATACGGGCAGGTAGCCAACCTGAGAAACAGCAGTCTATTCAAGGAGGGACTCTGTGTGACAGCAGTGAAAAAGCCACAAAGAGTCACTGCAGTCAACGCCACTGGCACCCGCCGACTGAATCAACGGATGGATTAGGACAAAGACGTGGGGCACTAGGGGGGCTTAAGGATAAAGAGCTTCAGCCAATCAGAGCAGACCGAGAGGGGCGTCCCGCTCAGCCTTCAGCGTTCCCTCCTCCTCCTCCTCATTTTCAGCTTCACGTTTTTTTATTTTTCCATTTGTAATCCTTTGCGAAGCGCAGTTGGCACCGATGGCACGGCCACGTTCAGACGCCCTCCTGACCGCTCCGTCTTTAGTTCCCGTATTTATTATTTCTTCAATTACAGATGACATTGGGGTTAATAATTTATGATAGCAGAACACTTCTGGAAATTGAAAAGCGGTTCTCTACTTTTATTTCGGACATTTTTATGCCTGATCCGTCGTGGCCGGCTGAGATACTCCGCAACCCGGATGACAACGTTAGACGCGGGTGGCGAGCGAGACGGACTTAGACAACAAGCACATCGCCCACCACTGCCTGGTATCCTGATGGCTAATGTCCAGTCGCTGGATGACCCGAGTTACTTTCCAACGCGACACGAGGGATTGTGACATTTTCTCCACGGCGGTCTTCATCCCACCCCACGCGGACGCAGGCACGGCTTTGTCTGAACTCCACAAAGCAAACACCCAGACTTGGCACTCATCATGGCAGGGGACTTTAATAAGGCAAACCTCGGACAAGTAAAGCCGAACGTCCACCAACATGTCACGTGTCCAGCTAGGGGAGCCAGAATTCACATCCAGCGCTTGGCAAGTCCGACCAGAGCGCCGGAATATAAACGAAGCTTCATTCCTGAAGCTCCGGTCACGAGAGAGGCGAAGCGCTGGTCTGCCCAATCAGAAGTCACGCTGCAGGACGCGCTCGATGACGTACACTGGGACACGTTCCGAACAGATGGCATCAACGAGCTGGCGGAAGCGGTAGTTCGCTTTGTCACTATGCTTGCTGATGAAGTTGTCCCCACGGTGAGAGTTAAATCTCGATCCCAACGAGAAACCGTGAGTTGACAGATCGATCCGCACGGCAGTAAACGCTCGAACCGCTGCTTATAATGGCGGACTCACTACTGGCGATATGGGCGCCAACAAAGCGGCTTCAAACGGCGTGTGACGTGCAGTGAAAGTCGGCGAACACCAGTATCGGGCACGAGTAGAGCTGCACTTTCAACAGGGTGACATACGGAGCGCGTGGCACAGACTGTGTACCATCACGGAATACAAAGGAAAATCTCACGCCCGTTTTGCCAACAAACAATGAGGCCCGGAGGACCTCTAAGGACCCATCGACTAAGACCTTCCGCTCTATGCCATCTTCCCAGGGTTTTGGCGTCACGGGAGACGTCACGTGTGACAAGCGCAGCGGAGTAAGGGTCCGACGGGAATGAGGTGGACCAAAAGTCCTAGCAGTGCCCGCGCTTTATCGCCACACTTGATGCGTCTTCTATGTGACACACAGTTCCATCCAACCGGCTGGGAGGAGCCATTTTTGTTGCTCAAAGACCCCCTCGTCTCTTCTGCGTGCTGCCCATCCCCGTCCCCCCATTTTGCTACAATGTCATGGCACGTTAAATCCAACGGTGGCGCGACTTCCTGCCAACTTCTACCACTGCGACGCTGCGTTCACGTGACTCAACACTAGATGGCGGTGTTTGTGGCACACTAGACAAGCAAATGATCCCTTAAAATGCCCTCCAGGACCACCGGCCCCCCTTGCTATGCATTTCTTTCTGCTGGCAGACACATTTGAGCGGTGGGTGTCAGGCTACGCCGTCGTCCTATGTGGATGACGGCTCGACGAAGAAGTGGAGATCAGCCGAAGGGGACGTGGGGGGCCGGAAACACTGCAACTGCGGACCAGGGCTGGCCGGCCCACCTGCTGGAGTAAACCCTCCGTACGGCGACTCTTCAGCGTACGCGTCACGCACGTTAAACATGATGGCCGCCAGGCAACTGAAACTGTCGATAATTCAACGGCCAACATGTGACTAAAACTAATGTGCCATTCAGTCAGAAGACGAGGACAAAAACGAAACCAAAACCCACCAATGGCGGCTCAGCTGGGCTGCGTCACACCCTGTGGATCGAGACGCTCAGCAGATGTCCCCAAAGATGCACCACCAACTCAGCTCCCGAGGAGCAGCCGTCACCGAGGTGACCTCTGAAGTCCCCCACCTGCCTGCATGCCATGTGGCCCCACGTTCCTTCTACACAATGGCACCATCTGCCAGTCGGGCACACTACAAGTGTTCTGAGGGGGAGGTTGGCTGGCTTGACGGTGGCATACAAGTAGCTGCTACAGAACAGCATACCAAATTGAACCCATGCCACCCCTCGGTCAGAAGAATGTGAAATGAAATAAACTCAACGTGAAGGAATGCCAACTCAATAACGGGCATGAAGGCGGAGGGTCACTTACTCGTCGTGCCGCAGGTCACTGATTGTCCGGTCCAAGGAGATCATGTCGCTCACCACCATGTTGAATCCAAACTCCTTGATGCTGGCTTGGATTGCGTCTTTATACTCAGGGCCCAACACATAGGCCTTGGCACCTTCACCCGGTCCCCCTGGCACGCCCTCTGGCTCGGGTTCCTTTGACTCAAAGTTCCCAAGCTGGCCGGGTTTCAACACGGGGTCCGGGTACTTGTGCTTCTGGACCTTGAACGTGATGTATTGCTTCTGCATGATGTCCCGCTGGTCGACGGGGTCCGCCTTCAGCGGTGGGGCGGCACGGTTCTTCTCGTCGTTCTTCAGCCGGATGGACTCGAGGTCGACTTCGACACCTTCAACTTGAGGCCACGGAATCACAGGCTTCAGCTTGTCCAGCAGGTTGTCTTTGGCATTGGGTAGGAGGTCATTGGTGTCTCTTCCCTCCTGTAAGGCAGTTAAAGCAGTATGTTAGAGATGGCAAAGTTGGGCATCGGAGAATGGCGGCACAGACAACTTGGAGGAGCTATGAGTTCAAGTGGTGGACCAGGGCCAGTAGGCCAGATGAGACAAGTGAGGCACCATGGGGTCGCAGTACAAACCTGGAGAAGACAGTTGGGAGTCATGCCCAGGTACTAATTACCGGATCCTGGCATTCAACTGGCAAAGGGTGAGGTGGGGCCACATCATTGGCCCATCACCTCCAGCCCAATGGCATCGCAGCCTTAAGTCCTGCAGTGGTCTGCAAAGTCCAAGCCAGTCCAGTCCAAGGTGGACTTACACTAGTTGGGCCTCAATAAGTTAGATGGCATCAAGCTAAAGTGGGCATCTCATGGTCTGCTAAGTCCCTAAGAACACGGCAAGCATACAAGGGCAGAGAATCGAAGATGTCAGGCCTTCTGCTTAACACCCCAGCACCTTTGGACTTCAAATCCCCCAAATGGCCCACCTGGCACAGACTTCCTCCTGGGTGGTGCTCAGCACCGCTGCCCCCCCAGCTCAAGGGTCAAATGCCATTTTATTCTTCTGCCATTGCAGTCTTCCTCCCACATCCCAATTGGATATCATGTGAGTGGGCCCTGCGATGGCGTGTGAGGACGTCTCGTTTTTTATCAACGATCTTATTAGTGATTTTATTGCCCGAGTGAAACGTGGCTAAGCTCAGATGGCGCGGCTGTTTTAATCGAATCTGCGCCTCCGGATTACAGTTTTACTCGTGCGGAGCGCCAGGGAAAGAAGGGCGGCGGCCTGGCAAACATTTACTCGAGCCGACTAAAGTGTAAAGACGTCCGTTTTGATAAATTCGAGTCCTGCGAGTATCTCGCCGTTGTTATTCACGGAGATTCTCACGTTCAAGTATTATCCGTGTACAGACCTCCTAAATCTCACGCGTCTCTCTTTGAGGAATTCTCAGACTTAATGTCAATTTTAATTAGGAACTGTAACACTCTTCATAGTCGGCGACTTTAACTGTCATATCGATAATCAGTGTGACGACCTAAAAGTAAAGGAATTCATGAACCTCGTGGACTCTTTTGATTTGAGACGCTCGTCAGTCAGCCTCCACATAAAGCAGGTCACACGTTAGACTTGGTGGTGACTACTAAAGGACTAAACGTTAACGTGAAGCAGGTCATCGATATTCGTCTATCAGAACATTAATATTGAAATAATGAGAGAAAACACTCATGAGAAGCAGACTGTTAGAAAACGCTTTAAAACTTCCAAACAGTCTAAGCCATCAGTCCGTTTATAGTGCCGACTACGAGTAACAGCGAGGATAATAAATAGTAAGGTGGAAAGATTTAATACTCAAGTGAGAGCCGCTGCTGACAGAGTCGCACCTGAGATGACAGGTAAAGAATCTTCTAGCATTGACACACCAAAGAGCGTCTGATCTTAAGAGAACACGCCAGAGAGCTGAGCGTCAATGGAGGAAAACTAAACGGAGTATCCACTGTGAGATATTAACAGAACACAAGAACCTGTCCGTCGTGAGAGGCGCCGCTATTAATCTAAGATTATAAATCACAACGCTAGGAAGTCTGATTCTCTACGATTGATCGTCTGCTAAACTCAGAGGTCACTCAAAGGACTGCCTCCAGAATACCTCCAGTGTAACCAGTGAGGCTATCGCCGTATTCTTCAGTCAAACAATTCAGGACATTAGAAATAACACAGCATATCTCCCCAACACCGCACATCCTCCTAAACCCCGGTACTCCGTAATAAACAAATTCAATTCTTTCACCAGGATAGATTTACATCAAATAATCTCTCAACTGAGACCCTCCACCTGCGTCCTCGACTCAATACCAACAAGTTATGTCAAAGAAGTGTCGGGCGTGCTGATTGATAATATCCTTGACGTAGTAAAGTCGTCATCAGATACGGGGGTCTGCCCAGACTGTCTTAGGACTGCTGTAGTTAAACCCCTGGTCTCGACTCCTCTGTTTTTGAGTATTTTAGTCCCATCTCTAACCTGCCGTCATTCTGCAGTTAAATGACCACCTCAATAAACCTGCTATTCCTGATAAGTTTCAGTCGGGTTTTAGAAGAAATCACAGCACAGAAACGGCACTCGTTAAAGTCGTTGATGACTTGCGGGTCAATGCAGACAGAGGCCGTCTATCTGTCCTCATCCTCTTAGATCTGAGTGCCGCATTTGACACCATTGATCACAACAGTCTTAGAAATCACCTTAGTCAATGGGTGGGCCTCTCTGGCAGGGTCTTACATTGGTTTGAATCCTACCTGGCAGGGAGAAAATTCTTTGTGAGTTGTGGTAATCACATCTCAAAGACCCCTGATATCCGATATGGTGGTCCACAAAGCTCTATCAGGGTCCGCTGCTCTTTTCAATCTACATGCCTCCGTTAGGTCAGATTATCTCAGGGCACAACGTGAGCTACCACAGCTATGCTGATGACACACAGCTGTACTTATCAATAGCACCTGATGACCCCGACTCTCTTGATTCACTAACACGATGTCTGACTTGTATCTCAGAATGGATGAATAGTAACTTTCTCAAGTTAAATAAAGAGAAAACTGAAATCTTAGTGATTGGCAATAATGGATACAATGAGGCTATTAGAAATAAACTGGATACTTTAGAATTAAAAGTCAAGACGGAGGTTAAAAGCTTAGGGGTGACTGTTGACTGTAATCTGAATTTTAAATCGCATATTCATCAGATCACTAGGACAGCATTTTTTCACTTAACTCTTTGAGGGCTGAATATTTTTTCCAAAAAAGTTTCTGAAAAGCAAAGGTTTCACACAGAAATCAACATAAAACGTCTGTTGCTGAATGCTGTAGCTGCCAGTTTGCCAAGAATGTGTGGCAGGCTTTCTGCCAGGCTGTCTTCACTGGTCGCTGTGCATTGTAATCTGGTTTCTACCTCTTATCATTGTTATGTGGCAGTCCTCCTGGCGAACATTGCCATAGGCGTGCCAACTACATGAACCAGTTCAGCACCACAATTAGCTGGGGACCAGTCAGCTGAAGCTGGAACCTCACATTCATTTTCAATCAAAATCGGAGTCTGACAAGTCATAGTCCAGTTCAGAGATAATAGGCAAAACTTCATCCACAGAGTATTTTGCTTTATGCATTCGCTTTGATCTCTCACCATCATGTTGGTTTGTTTGCGCCTTACTACTCAAACGAGCGCAGGAAATCTCGGTCAAACCAATGAAGCTAACTTTCCTTCGAGCAACGAGAGTCCAACTAAAACATAACGGTTGGTTTTGTCACAGTTTACAGTTGATTACCATCGTCAACTCCTCCTTTTGACAAAAGTCGACATCAGCCCTGAAAGAGTTAAGAAACATAGCAAAGGTTAGACCTCTTATGTCATTGAAAGATGCTTGTGACGATGCGGGTCCTGCTCCCATTCGCTCCCATTCGCTCCCATTCGCTCCCTGTAACCTTTTCGCTTCTTTTATACTGCGAGGGGCCATAGCAGCTGCAGCACATCAGCCACAGGAACAATCACGGGGGATGTGGGGAGTCCCTGTCCTGTGCACTCGGTGAGAAATGCCCTCACCACAGATCGCCCCGTGGCTTGCTACGGCCACTACGCCCCCTCACTAAGCCGCCGCGAGTGCGCTGATTATTTATTTTAAAAAACGGCCTTTGCTGAGCGAGCTGTGGACCCACAACACCACAATGCTGAGAAATGAGTTCACACGTTTGTTTTCAGTCGACTAGATTACCGTAACGCACTCCTCTCAGGACCACCCAAAAAAGACATCAATCAGTTACGACGAGAGCAGAATGGAGCCGCTAGAATCCTCACTAGGAGAAGAAAATCCGAGCACATCACCCCAGTTCTGATGTCACTACACTGGTTGCCTGTGTCATTCAGGATTGACTTTAAAATTCTGCTTATGGTTTATAAAGCCTTAAATAATCTGCCCCATCTTATATATCGGAATGTCTGACAGTTTATATTCCAAATCGTAACCTCAGATCCTCAAATGAGGGTCTCCTTAGAATTCCAAGAACAAAACTTAACAGAAGTGGTGAGGCGGGCGGGCAGGCGGCCTTCTGCTGTTACGCACCTCAAATCTGGAATAGGCTGCCAGTAGGAATTCGCCAGGCTGATACGGTGGAGCTCTTTAACACACGGCTGAGAACTCATCACTGTAACATGGCCTTCTCCTAACTTCACTTTAACTTAATCCTGATACTCTGTATGTTCAGTTCATCATCATAACTATTCCTGGTGGCTCTCAAATCCGTACTGACCCCTACTCTCTCTTCTGTTTCTTTTTCCTGCGCCACCACCACCTGATCAAAGCATCCTGATGCTCCAACATTGATGGACTGAAAGGCAGAAGTCCACGTGACCATCATCATCATCATCATCATCAAGTCCTTCCGTGAGAACCCTAAACACAAAGAGGACTGGTTCATTTATGTGAGGTTGATTGTCCAGAGGGGGCTGGTCAGGTGGTCTCGTGGTCTGGAATCCCTGCAGATTTTTTTTTTTTTTTCTCCGGCCGTCTGGAGTTTTTTTTTTTGTTTTTTCTGTCCCCCCTGGCCATCAGGCCACCTCACTCTTATTCTATGTTATTTAATGTTGACTTATTTTATTTTCTTACTGTGTCTTTTATTTTTCTCTTTCTTCATCATGTAAAGCACTTTGAGCTCATTATTTGTATGAAAATGTGTGACAGAAATAAATGTTGTTGTTGTTGTTATCAAGAGTCAGGTGACAAATAGTGACAGGCTGACGCCACAATAACACAAAGACGTAACTGAAGAATGTGCAACAACCTGTCTGGAGCCCTGCAGGGCACCTCGCCTCGTCTGTTAATAATAATCACTATGCTGGCGTGGCCAGCCTCACCCGCTGACCTCCTGACAGATGCTTTCAACTGGAAATTTCATGGAAGGCCCAACTGGAATATCACAGTCTGCACCACCAAACTCCAGAAGTAGCCTCTGGAATGAAATACGGGATTCCGACACCATGGATTGTGTCATCTGTGATGCCAGTGTGGTACAAACAGAGTAGCTGTAGTCATGAAGCCATAAAGTGAGGTCATGAACACCACAGAAAAGCACAATACACACCCGGACACTTGCTATGCCAGCCTCACACCCTGGACACCTCATGGTCTCTCTTCTGCTGGACGTTGGCCTTCTGCCACCCACTTGCCTCGCCCCTGGTGCTTCATGCTAGCACTTGAATCACCGCACCCTGGGATAAGACCATCTGGGGCTCATCAGCCCACCTGTCTGCACTTATGGTGCAACGTTAACCAAAGGTGTGTGGCAACACGAAGGCCGAGATTAAGAACCAGGCAAGTCTGCAGGCATCACCCACCACAATTACAGAGGGCCACCGATTTCACAACCTGCCACACGGGCGGGCAGGCAGGCAGACGTGCCTCATAACAATGGCAGCAAGCAAAAACAAAACCCGCAGTAACGCAGGCGAAAACCCCACAAGCCACCAGTGGAGGGCGCCTTAAAGCCTAGAGCTGTGGAGCTGAAAGGCGCTATATAAAAAGACCACAAACAGTCGGGCAGCACATCTGCCAAAATGAACTGGAGACACACAGAGGAGACAGAGAGATGGACAGATATTGTGAAAGGCGCTATATAACAGATACACAGGAAAGGCTCGGTCTCTCTGTGTTATATAGCGCCTTCTTTCAACGTAACAGAAAGAAATGAAAGGCAGAATATAACACATAGGTAGACATGAAAGGCGCTATATAACAGGTAAATTACCCTTGAGAGCCAAACGAAAGGTGGTCTTGCAAAGCAGGACACAGCTAAAGAGCACAATGGCGAGTGGGGCTGAGCTGCAGGTGCAATCCCACGCATGACCAGTGGAAGGCGCCAGGGGCACCATGTGAACTGAAAGGCGCTTTATTTAAAGACCATTGACAGGAGCAGTGAGACAATGAACTGAAAATGTCACCTTCCTTCCTAAATGGTGTGACCTGCTCTGCAAAAACTGCAGTCAAGATATGAAATGTGTGGCAGAAGACACACCCTGGGTGGGATGCCAGTCTCAAATGTGAAAGGCACGATAGACAGGCAGTCAAAACAAAGAAAATACGAAACACAGCATAAGGGGCAGGTGGGCAGAGTTGCAAGTGCAACCCCACACACTACCAGCAGTAGGCGCCAGAAAGCAGCCCCCAAAGCACCTAGTACTGTGGAATGAACGAAAGGACGGGGACCAAAGCGCCACGCAGGCAGCATGTCTACCAAAACAAAGGGGGTCAGCATTATTGGATGCCATGAACTGCCCTGTTAAGACTGCACTGGGGATATGAAAGGCGCCATATAAGACACAGACATCCACCAACACACCATCAGAACCTGCTGTTTGAACTGTGCCCAGGGCACAAGTCTGGAGGTCACCCTGGACGGGGTGCCAGCCCAGCATGAATGACAAGAGATGGCTATGCATGGCACTATCCCATAGATACCTACATATGAAAGGCACTATATGACTTGAGAATTGTGGTGCTGTCAGGAGACACGGCCTATTTGTCAACATGCAGCCCAAGCCAGACACCCTGGGTGGGATGGCAGTAGAAAGGAATGACAGACAAACAGACAGAAATGAAAGGCGCTATATTGGACAGACAGAGAGCCATGGAAGGCACTACACAATCGCTACTGTAGTCAGAGAGATCAGCGATTTGACTTCTTCAGTATATACCAGGTAGATGGGCATGAAAGGCGCTATATTAAGAGCTTGATATGATGACTGGGGGACTTCTCGTTGCCCAAAACAGGTGAGCTCAGCCCTCCTTCAATGAAGGAGAGCAAAATACGGGAGAAGGCTGACTGGACGATGGACTTCACTTCTCGTTCGCCTACTCTGAAAGGCGCTATATCATTCACTCTCTCCACTCACCGCACTGACTGCTCAGACAGGTTCACACTATAAAAGGGGCTGGAGGCGCCATCGCGGCTTCCTCGTAGTCCTTCACTCCTTGTGGGTCGCGGGTGCCACATCCTGTCACAGTGGGGCCCACCCCCGGAATGGGCACACCCGGCACACCCTGTCGATTAACTAAACGTGTGCACGGGAGAGGAACACCGGAGCAGCCCGAGAAAAGAGGCGTGCCAGCTTCGTACCGGTCCTGGGTGGTCTCGAGATCGCTCAAACGTTAGCAGCTCGTAATGCATTTTGTCCGATGAGCGATTTAGTCTCGCAAGCCTTCGCGTTCCTCGATCGCCACCTGATGCCCACCTTTGGACGCCAAGCGTCCAGAGAAGCCGCGAAGAAACCTGGAGAAAGCCGAGGGGATCCGGGAAAGGCCGAGAGGAGCCGAAGCCGAGGGCCTTGTAGCGCTCGCGCAGCCTCTCGCTTTCCAGCTCCGGCTTCCGGGTTGGAAGGCACGGCGTGCCGCCGCCGAACAGCACGAGTAGTGGCCGGTGGGGGGTAGGTGGCGGTCAGCACGGCGACACTCAACCGCCAAGCCGCACGAGAGAGCGGTGGACGCGGCCCGATTACAGGAGCAGAAGGACGAACGTGAGGCACGGCGTCTCTCCGAGAAAGGGACGCCGGCGACAGGCGCAGATCACCATGACAACGACCCGGACCGAATCAAGCCTCCGCTCGGCGAGGAGACGATGGGCACGCCGCTCGGGGGGCTGCACTTACCATCTTGGCGTAGGGCTTCCCGTCGGAGTCTTTGGGAGCCAGCGATGACCAGAGCACCAGCAGCCCCAGGAAGGTGCCCACGACGAGCAGGCTGCGCAGGAGGAAGCCGATCTTGACCCTCATGGCGAAGGGGCTGCCGTGACGAGCCCTCCGTGTCTGCGTCCTGCCGCCCGCTGCTGCCTCTGCCGCGCTGCCTCGAAACTTTTCCGCCGCCTCCTCCTCCTCCTCCTCCTCCTCCTCCTTTGTCGCCCTCCCCGCCGCCTTCTCCTTCTCCTCCTCCTCCTCCTCCTCCTCCGAGTTGACAGAGCCGGGTGCGCCGATCTGATCCGAGCTGTCGCGTCCCCACCAAGCACACAAGGATGTGCTCGCGTCACTCAGGAAGTGCTCGGCTCGGCGTCGCAGGACACTTTATGAGACCTTCGAAGAGAGGAGTGGCGCTCGATCACGCCCATCGCACTCTGCGTCCAGGGGGATTAGTGAGACGTACGTGTGCTTGAGCTGAGCCCAAGGGAAAGCCGCGGTGCGGTGATATAGCGCCTTTCAGCATGGTGGAAATAAGCTAGGCAGGTGGCGGGGCTTACGGGGCTTGAGCTGCGCCTGAAATGAAGCGCAGCCGCGATACGGACGGGACAATTCAGAAAGTATTTGAATAAACCGGCAAAGCAAGAAGGAGGGAGAGACCCACCAAAAGCGGCCGAGTCGTTGGCTCAGCGGTTACAGATCTGGCCTCACGTCACTCGGGGATCTCAGTTCAAGCCCCTCCGTATGTTGGGGGGGTCGCCTCCCTCGTGCACGGGGCATGCGTGGGCAGGCCACGCCCTCGAAAAAGATTAGCAATTAATGATAAAAAAAGGAAAGAGCGAATGGGGGGCGTCCACCTGCTCGGGCGGCTCTTCTTGGGCTGTGACGAGACCCTACATGACTGCCGGGTGCCCGTACTGGATTCTTGTGGTTACCGAGAAAGGCGCTATATAAGAGTAGTCGAATTAATAAACTCGTGTATTTTCTGCCGTGAAAGGCGCTATACTGAAGAGCGTTTGAACTTTTACACTCTAGTGCGCTTTTTTGTTTGTCATGAAAGGCTGAATGAATAAACTCCTGCTGATTCCTGTGAAAGGCGCTATAATTAGGAATGGTCGAGTTACCGAAGTACTGAACGTGGCTCGTGTCGCGGGTGCGCCGGTCTTCCCTCTGCGGGGCTCGCTGAACCTGCGGCGCAGGCGCCATAGAGTATAAGAAGCGCCAGTCCCTTTCTGTCAGGCGCTATACACGCACCCGAATGCCCCTCTTCTTCCTCGTCTCGTTTCATTCGCTCGTTAGCGCAGTCAATGAAGCGCGCAGCCCCGTCTTGACACGTGAACAGCGCGAGCTATCGCGACCTGCAGGTGGTCTGGCAGAGAAGAGCCATTCAAACAAAACGTCGCAGTGTCGGGTGGGCAGGGAGACAGAAGGCAGCAGCGGAAGGTCACTGGGCCTGCCTGGCATCGGGTCATTAAAGGTGGCTGAACTGGTCATTCAGGGCACTGTGCACCTGTGCTGACGTGGACGGACTCGCCTCGCCTCCTGTTCCGGGCACGCCTTGCACAAACAGCCGCGGAGCGCGCGGGGCTCCGGCTTCCTTTCGGCCTGCCAATCCGCCGCTGTCAGGTCAGCTCGTGTATGACGCGGGCAAAGCCACACAGGTGCCACCAGAGTGCCTCCTGTGCAAAGTGCCGCCCCGTCGACCCTTCCCGTCTTTGGCACCTTCGCTTTAATTCGCAGCATCGCCTCTGCTCACTCGGTATGAGGCTGTTTGGGGGGCTTTGGTTTTGGTCACTCCTGCTCCTGCTTTACGAGGTGGACCCTTTCGAGTGGAGATGTCTGCTGTTTCACTGTCACACATTTGTCCCTCGTGTCACCATGGCAGTTCTGGCCAGTGGATGCCTGTTCCTGATCCCAGTCTCCATTCCAGTCAGACTACCGTCTCCACTTTTCAATTCCTTGCAGAGCCACTTGCCACTCCTCCTCCAGTGTGTCACCCGAGGCTCATTCCGCACCTTGGCATTCTTGTGTTCTTTCTTAATCCTACTGCCTTTGTTTCCTTGAGGCGGGTTCTCCTAAACACCATGTCAGCTCACTTTCACCCCTTCGTAAGAGGGGCCGCATTAGATGTGCCCACCATGCGCCGTGACCACACCCTCTAAGGCCAGAGGACAGCCCAGATGTGGACGCCATTGTGGTCTGGACGAGTCTCCTTCAGCGCCGGCTGGCCTTGGTGTCCTGTCTGTGTGGAGTTTGCATGTTCTCCCCACATCTGGGGGGCTTTTTCTCCAACAAGCGATTGAGGTGCTCTGAGGCCTCAGCCAGGGTTCATTCCCGCTGATTATTGTTGGTCAGTTTGTGTTCATCGTGTTAGGGTTGTTTCTGATTTTAGGGTTGTGTTTTGTGTTTGGAGGGTGCGGCCCCCCAAGAGGCGGGGCCATGGTGACATCACTACAGCTGCACCGCCCCCTGCCTTTATATGGCAGCTGTGCAGAAGGTCCTATCCGTGCGTCACTGAAGGTTGAGGGGTGCAGATCTGTAGTGACCGCTAAGAAAGGCAGACAGGAGGAAGAGTGGAGACCAAGCAAACTTCAAAGTCTGGAAATCAGGAGAATCGCAAGTCAACAACAACAACAACAACAACAACAACAACATTTATATCTATAGCACATTTTCATACAAAAAAAAATGTAGCTCAAAGTGCTTTACAAAATGAAGAATAGAAAAATAAAAGACACAGTAAGAAAATAAAATAAGTCAACATTAATTAACATAGAATAAGAGTGAGGTGGTCCGATGGCCAGGGAGGACAGAAAAAACAAAAAAAAAAAAAACTCCAGACGGCTGGAGAAAAAAAATAAAATCTGTAGGGATTCCAGACCACGAGACCACCTGACCAGCCCCCTCTGGACAATCAACCTCACATAAATGAGACAGTCCTCTTTGGATTTAGGGTTCTCATGGAAGGACTTGATGATGATGATGGTCACGTAGACCTCTGGCTTTCAGTCCATCAATGTTGGAGCATCATGATGCTTTGAGTAGGTGGTGGTGGCGCAGGCCACCAAGTCGTGAAGCTTTGTCCCCCCTCAGATGCAGAATGGCCATCGAGAGGACCATCAGCCTCGTCACCAACTGACCCCTAACTTGTGACCCTAGAGGCCACGCCCAAAGCAACCAGGACCCGTGTCCTCAATTAAAAAAGGGAGCTGCCGTCATCAAAACAAAATGGCATCCAAAGAGATGTTAAACCAAAGGGGGCGGAGCTTCCATCGGTGGGACCCTCCCCTCAGCTTGATGAAACAAAGTGGGCGAGTGAGGAACCCCGCGGTGCCTTCAAGGACCAGCTGTCTGCGCGCCATCTCGTTGAAAGTGCCATCAGCCCACTGTTATGGAGTGAAGCCCCCCAGGGTCCTGTGGGGGGTCTCAGTGCGGCCTTGAGTATGAAAATCTCTGAAACGAAACCAAGAGGACTTATAGAGCTCTGGAAAAGTCCAGAAACAATCGAAGAGAACCCCGAGATTTCTAACGCTTGAGTGGCTGCGTGTCGTGGTGTGGACTTTTGGTTTTCAAGTTTTCTGGAATTGTTTGCTTTGCTTTGCTTTGCCATTTTCGGCCTTCCCTTTACTTTTGTCCTTCTTTTTGTTTTATTTTTTTGTAATTAGGGTTCTTCCTCAGTCCTGACCTTTAATCCCGAGGTTTTGAAGGCTTCCTCTCCCTTGAGGGGTAATTTGGGGTTGAACTTTTAAAGCCAGCGCCCCAGTTTGAGCCTGACAAGGCCTTGATGCCTGGCTGCCCCTTCCTGCCCTCCCCTCACCCTTTTCAGCTGCTGGCATCACATGACAGGTGGTCAAGTCAGCTGATTGGCTCAATTTAGACTGGCATCCCGTCCATGGCTGGGTCCTGTCAATCCTTTGAGTCATGAATGGCATTTGTCAGGTTGGGCATTGTGGCATACTGGTCACAGCTTTGGACTTCAGACCCCCCTACTGACACTGTGTGGCCCTGAGCAGGTCACTTCACTTCACCTCCCTGAGCTCCAGTTGGAAAAACCAAAGAAATGCTGCAAGTCACCTCGGATAAAGACGTCAGGCGCATGAATGACAAAGTGACGGGCGTGCCACGTGACCTGGCGCCCCTACAAAGTCTGCTCATCGTCTGCCAGCTCCTCCTCCATGTGTGTTCACAGATAACGGAGGCCGCCATCTTCAAAGGCATGCGGTGACCGCCTCTGCACAGTGCCCATCACTTGGGGGTCTTAATTATATTACATTCATTTATTATGTAGAGTAACAGGAAGGGGGCACACCCAAAATAATGCCAAGGAGGTCAAAAAGCTCGGCACGGGTGCCCTTATTCTGAATGAAAACTCAGAACGATGACCACCCTGATGTGACTCCGGGCCTTCTGTCCACCCAAGGTGGTGACCTGCCTTTCTCATTGTCCCTCCATCTGACTTTTGTCCCCACTCACCTCCTTTACGCTGAGGAGAACATGACTGAGATTCGTGGAGCACTGGAGGGATTTCAAGTGAGCAGGGGGAGCCACTGGACCCCCGAAGAGAAGAAGAGGGGCCAATGAATCGAGGAGCCTTTAGGGACAAACCTCCTAAACTCAGGGGGCTTCTCTTCCAATGCTTTGTGTTTCTTTGGATGGAGCTTCGTGCTTCATGAGGCTTAGAGTTACATTTGGACAAGCTGGGGATGGACGATGAAGATGACAGGTGGGATTAAGGTGGGCAACACATTTTAGGTGCGGACCCGGTGTGTGCTGGCACCTGTAAGGACCTCCAGTCAACCTGTGAACGATTTTAACAAACCCAACTCCTGACTGGTGTGTTTGGAGGAAAGAACATCCGACGTGTGCACTGAAAACGAGTGACAGGAGGTGGAAACGACGTGGAGGCGGGCATCTCAGAAGTGAAGACTGCGTAGCCGTGGGGAGCACGTCGCTGACAAGCGGCCATCGGCCACTAAAATGAAGAAGGGTGGGCTGTCATGAAACCCAAACTAATGGATTCTGGGGGTCTTGATAGAGCAGGGGGGACCCTCGGGTTCGGAGTGTGTAGCACGAGCACATCTCCGGCAGGCTGAGTTACTTTGGTGAGTAACTTGGGAGATGTTCGACTGCGTGAAACACCAGGGGTCTGGACACCCACTGAAGACTGAGGAAGAGGAGGAGGAGGAGGGACTGGCAGCCTGTCCAGTGGGCTCCTTTCACTATGAACACAACTGCACTTCAGGTGTGCTCAGCACTTCATCAGAATCACAAATCGGGGGCCGTTAGCGGTGATGGGGGCTTAGGAAGCGTGGAGGGGCTCTTGGAATTTCATGCTTTGTAGTTGATGTGAGCTGCTGTCTGATTCATGCGTTCAGCATCGTGCCAAACGTCTGTGCCAGGCAATACCACCTTGGGGCGAGAGGGGGCGCTGATGTTAACCGTCTCCTCTCTCTCCACTGCAGTTATGAGAAGATGTCCCAGGACGGTGTGGTGGCCCCGCACCTTTCAATCAGGACACCATAGAAATGAGGGGTCCTCAGGTGGGGGTGTTCATTTAGGACCTCATCGGTGACCGAGCTGCCACTGAAGTGCCACACCTTTGGGCTAATCTGATGGTGTTGGCACTGACCTTTTTTTTTTTTTTAATGATACGAAGGGGTTACCCGGTGGACACCCCAACATTTCATCTGGCTTCCCTGGTCTGTTTCACCTGATCACAGCATGCACAGTGTGTGTAAAAAAGGAATTTGTGAACATGTGAAGTTATGTCTCATTATTCAAAGTTATTGTCTGTTTTTACCTGCATTGTTATCACTCTTTAATTTAATATTGTTCTTTAGCAGTATGCTGCTGCTGGAGTCTTGGAATTTATAAAATATCTATCTATCTATCTATCTATCTATCTATCTATCTATCTATCTAT
>JANRMT010062823.1:25991695-26077862 GCA_026402145.1 Polypterus bichir lapradei | reverse complement strand
ATCTATCTATCTATCTATCTATCTATCTATCTATCTATCTATCTATCATATAGCGCCTTTCACTCTATCTATCTATCATATAGCGCCTTTCACTCTATCTGTCTATCTATCTATCTATCTATTATATAGCGCCTTTCATTTCTATCTATCTATCTATCTATTATATAGCGCCTTTCACATCTATCTCTCTATCTATCTATCTATCTACCTATTATATAGCACCTTTCACATCTATCTATCTATTATATAGTGCCTATCTATCTATCTATCTATCTATCTATCTATCTATCTATCTATCATATAGTGCCTTTCATATCCATTTATCTATGGTACTCATTACTTTGTATTTACCTGAGAACTTGTCACTTGCTCTGATCCACCACAGGCACACCGGTGGCGCTCGAGGGCTCTGTCAGCACAGCCTGCCCCCTGGTGGGTCATACCGGTGAATCTCGCCATGATGCGCACTGCGTGAATGCCGCCCTGTGCCCTCTGGTTGTGCCCTGTGGGTGCCCTCTTTGCCCTGCAGTGCAGTTCACAGCTTCTCCTGATGGGGCCCCTTCAGCAGTAGAGACACAATTGTAAAGTCCTTTGGATGAGATCTGACTGTGGACAGACGCTATATAATCACCGGAATATCAGCTTGATGTCCATCAGTGACCCTTAGTGACTCACTCAGCAGCACCTTGGCACACCGTGTAAAGGCACTATACAGCCACAAGGCTTTATTCCTGTTCCTGGTTTGTCCCTGCATGTCATGTGACTTGCCTCACTTAACTTTGCACGAGGGCTGGAGATGTGCCTGCAAAGCACCTTGGGATGGTAAGGCTCTATATAAAATGTCAACGTTGGCATTGTTTATCTCTGCCAGTTTACCCTGCCAGTGTGACGCCATGGCAGTATGGCAGTAGTTTGACCGCTTTGAAAGGCACTATATAAAGCATGTATCTTTGTGACCTTTCTGGAGTCTGAATGCCACCACTCGGTCCTGATGTCACTGCCGAGGTGATTGACAGGTCAGGTCATTGTCACCTGTCCATATAGAAGTGGCTCATAATGTCCCCACAGGTGTGTTTGTGCTGCTCACTGAATGGAAAAGCAAGGATGAAAAAGTGGTGCCCGCTGTACCCCCCTGGCCACACTGTAAAGGTATCCATTTATGAGATGAAAGTCAACAACGGGACAGGAAATGCCAACTGCAATACAACACAGGACTTGGGAACCTGAGCATCCCTCCATTTTCTTACCTGCTCCGGGTTCTGGCACAAGGAGCCTTTTCTGGCAGCTCTGGGCGCAAGGCAGGACAGCCGCCCTTCATTCTTATCCTCTTTTTCTAAGATGCCCATCTGGTTTCTGAATCTCTCCATGAGGGTGATGCCAGTCACGGATAGGAGATCAGTCCGTCCCTGGGCACACTAACACTCGTAATAATGGACCCAGTTGTCATTCATGCAGGTCTTTGGCCTGAGGCTGGGACTTGAACCTGGGTACCTGGATGGGTGAGGTGGCAGTACTTGCTGATGTGCCACACTTTATGGATGCACATTTTCTCCTATGTTGAGTTTTATTGATGAATATTTAGGCACATCCACAGCATTTCTCTGGTGCCCACCATTTCACCACAGGGGGGCGATTTTGTCATCAGTCACCTAATTGTGTGGCACGGCCTTCAGTAGTTTCTATAAACTGAATAAATGGCCGAATGGAAGAATGCGTTTTCATTGGGTGGAAAGGCGCTATACAACATGAGACCACCAGGGGGCAGGCCACAGCCTCATTTCCAGTTTAGGTCTCGATGGCACCAGGAATGACGTCAGATGGATGTGGAGGTGCCCTGGAGTTGTAGAGCGCCTCCCACGTCAAACACCATCACAAGGCGCTTTGTAAAATGGACCCTCACGTCCCCCAGAGCAAACACGTTAGGATGGCATCGTCTTGACAGTAAGTTAAACATAACTAGGGAGAGAGACGTCCAGGGACGAGGGGCACTACGGGCATCCAAGTAAAGCAGGGGGTCACCCTGGGCAATGGGGTCGCTACACAGCTGCACTGACCACTTCAGGGTCCTGAACTTCAAACACAGTGAGTGGGCATCATACGTCTGCCAGCTGAGCCCTCCATATAGCAGCACCCTGGAGACCTCCTACTAGTGTGACCCCAGTGTCCTCCCAGAGTGACTGAGCTATAAATAAGTGGGCGGAGTCCACCGTGAAAGGCCACCATTAGAAAACCTCCTGTGGTGTGCTGCCCTCTAGTGGTCACCACGAAGTGGCGCTGACTGACACCGTCCTGTCCTATAAGCTCACAAGGGGAGAGTCAGCTGGCAGATTAGGGTGGACACGCGACAGGCGGACAGACAGATGGAGCCGTTGATGTGACACTCGTGTCATTTTTTTATTAAACCGCAATCCTCTGCTCCCTTGAACCCGGAGGCGAGGGTCCGTGAGGAGTCCGCCGTCAGTTGTGCACGCCGTCTGCGGCGCTCCGTGTGCAAAGCCTCACTGCTGTCCGTCCGTCTGTCCGTCTGTCTGTCCGTCTGCCGTCTGGGTCAGCGCGCTCGCCGGACATCGGCTCGCTTCTCTCAGAGCCCGCCGGCTTCACGAAGGCCCGGAGGCGCCGGGAGGTCTTTGTGCGTCTCGCCGGCCCGCCGGCTTCACGGACCGCGCGGCTCGTTGAACTTCTCCAGGACGGAGGCGTTGCTGTGCTGGAAGATCCACTGCTGGGTCTGCGACTGCGGCTCGCACCTCCGCATGAAGATCTTCTTGTCCAGGGGGTTGCAGTCCATGCAGCTGTTGCTCACCGGGTGGTACAGCGTGTTGTCCTAAACACAGAGGCAAGAAGGTGACGTGAGGTGGGGGGGGTTGGGGGTGCACTGAGGACCACCAGCACTAAAAGATCGCATATCAAACTGTGGCAGGATGATGGTGGGTGGGGGTCATGTGTCAGGTATATTGACCAATCAGAAGTCAAACAAAGATTGGAGTGGCACCTGGGTATTATGGCGCTTGTGAAATCACACAGCTTGGAGGTGCCATATTGGCACGAGCTGCAGGACCCCGAGTCAGAGCCTGACATGCTGGCAGCCTCCAGGGAGATGAAGAAACCGAAATGCTGGCCAACAAGTCAATTCTGTGGGCAGGGGTGCAACCTGTCGAATAGCTGGGAGCAAAGATAGTGACCCCCCTCCATCTGTGAGCCCCCCAGCAGATTAAAGCCAGCTTTGAACACAAAGTCTAGGAAAATGTGTGCAATTGAGGCAGTGGTGCCCCCTAGTGGCTCTGGATATTGAGGCTCATGTGTGTCGGGTCTGACCTCACACAGGGGTCTTTGAGCTAGTGAGACCCCCTAGTGGCTAAATGGTGGCTTGGACACTGATCTGAGGGGGATATGAGGACACACGTGTGACACTGGCACAGAGAGACCCCCCTAGTGGCTGAGACACCGGATTGTAATCTGACCTAATACATATGTCAATATGATAGTGTGGCCCCCTACCATCAAACTGGCAGTAAGACCCCCACACCGACCCCACCCAGTGGTTTAGGGAATGATGTCAGGGAGGCCCCCACAGGGTTAAGACTCTGTACTGTGGACAGCTTGAGCAGAAAGTCTGCCCTGATGTGTGTGTGTGTGTGTGTGTGTCTGTTATGGTCTTAGTGAGGCCCCCTGGTGGACAAAAGCCTGTCAGACACCCAGAAGCACATCTTTATACAGTCTGACTAAATGTCTGCCATTGAGGTAGTGCTGCCCCCTAGTGGCCTCGACTTTCAATATTAACAAGCCGAATGTGTGCCAAGTCCGACCTAATACGTGTTTGTATGCTAG
This sequence comes from Polypterus bichir lapradei, assembly GCA_026402145.1. Lineage (NCBI taxonomy): Eukaryota > Metazoa > Chordata > Cladistia > Polypteriformes > Polypteridae > Polypterus > Polypterus bichir. The sequence continues at coordinate 26,074,037 of JANRMT010062823.1, read as the reverse complement.
TGTGCCCCCTACTGGACAAATTAGTGGTCAGTGCCTGTGGCTCGGGCACTAATCAAAAGTAGGTGTGTGTGCCCATGTTTGTCATTGGCAGTGAGACTCAGACACTGCCACCTGTGCCAACTGTGACGTAATGCACATATAATGCAGTGAGGCCCCCTAGTGGCCTCGCCTTTGAATGTTAACCATCATGTGAGTCAAATCTGACCTACTACATGTTGTGGTGCTCGGGCACTGATCAAAAGATGGTACGTGTGCCCATGTTTGTCACTGACAGGGTGGCTCAGACTGCCAACTGTGACATACTGTAATGCATATATCATGCAGTGTGGCCCCCTAGTGGATGGGATGCTGGACAGCAGTGGACATGGCAACGCTTCACCTACTACTACAACTACACTGGCGTATATCAGTGTGCGAATGAGGCCCCCTAGTGGTACGACATTGGACTGCGACACTCAGGTGTGTACAGTGAGATGTCACGTGTGGGAGTTTGGCGCTGAGGCCCCCTAGTGGTTGAGACCCTGAACTGTGTCCAAGTGTATAAAGTGTGAGGTAATGTCAGTGTATGACTGAGGCCCCCTAGTGGCTATGACTGTAATTTTAATTCCCCCTCTTTATCTTAAGGATGGCTGACTGGTGCTTGATGCCACACGGCTGACCAGCTGCCACGCTTCAAATGACTACTGGGGTGCCAACTTGCACTCAGGTGGCTCTCAGTCCCTAAATTCAATTCCAGAGCGGCGCCTCACACTGCCCTGGTCGTGTTATGACAATGCAGGATGGCAGAACTTTTGCTCTTATTCCTGTTCCTGTGGTGGCCCCTCTGAAAGTGGCCCGCCCAGCATCACCCATTGATTACCATTCTGTATCGCCAGTGCTGGTTGCCTTTCATGCCATGGCAGTCGTACAGGGTGACGGGGCTTGTCGGAGAGATGGCATCGAGACAGAACTTCCTGGTGTGCAGCGGGTCGCCGGGCCGTATGTCTTCTCTCCAGCCAAAGGTGAACGTCTGAGAGAAAACAAGAAGGACATTTCATTGTCAGGGGCTGCAACTCGGGAAGATGTCACCTTCACCACTAGAGGGCCTTGTCAAGCACACAAGGGTCCCCATATGTCACAATGGAGTGGCAGTAGCACAAAAGCAGGTGCATGATGAGGCTGAGTGGCTCAGCTGAAACAGAACAGGGTGGCAACTGGCAAATCATGACAAGGGGACAAGGGGACAAACCTCTAAGAGCCTGCAAGAAAAGGAACTAAAAGGAGATCGGGGCATCTCAATGTGGCAGGAGAGGGTGGCACATCAATGGAACTGAGTGGGGTAGTCACAATAAATAGAAGGGACACAGGGGAAAAAGCCACCGGGGGGCGCCAAAGAGTCTTAACCGACATGCCATCTGGTTGGTTGCAACATCAGTGAAAGGCGCTTGATGCGGGAATGTCCAGACATCAAAGGGGCATCGGTCACCTTCACACATCGAGACACTTGTGGCCCCTCTCGTTGTACCCTCTGTGTCTGCAGGGTGGTATGAAATCACGTACTCTGGCTTATTTTATATAGTGCCTTTCACTGTGACACAGTCAAAAAATGCTTAAAAAAGCAAATGAGAGCATCACACTGTGCATGAGGGGCAGAACTTGATGGGCACATTCGGCAAGGCACTATATAAGTGACAGCAGATGGGACGTGAAATATGAAGAACCTGGCAAGGCCTGAGGCCACTGGTGCCATCCTCCGTGCTGACCGTTTAAGGCGCTATACAGCATACACACCAGTGGGCTGAGGAGAGCTCTACTGGAAGAACACAATGGTTGCTTTTACCATCTGCTCGTTCTACAAGGCACAATATACGACACAGACATCTGTGTACCGAGACGATGGCAGCCTTCTGGTCCCCTCTTACACCTGGGGCCGCCACCAAGTTGGTCTGTCCTGTCCTTTTTCCCATCTCGTGTGACATGTCGCTGCCCCGTGGTAGCAGTAAGTCAGAGTGACAGTCTGCTTGTGTCCATTACGGCCACCTCTAGCCACCTGGAGCTGATAGAGAATCCTGAGGGTGAGCCACGCGACTCCAAACTGGCAGAACGCTATAAAGTGACGAAAGGCAGTAACAGGGACAGCCTGCACTCCCCACAAAAGGCAACAGTGGTTCCAGGGAATGCCAGCCTGTCTGCCAGAGGATACCCGCTCTTCTCCTGTCCGAACAGGTCACAAACACTCCGATCGGGACACATCGGCCCACTGCATCGACCCCTTCTTCGACTTCAAGGGGCTCGCCCCTTCGCGGGCTCCCCTTCCTGCCTGCCGCGGTCCTCAAGCACCTTCGTAGACGGAGCCGGCGCTGCACGCAATACTCCAACCGTCCACTAGATGTCACTGCGCCCCCGTCTGTCCGGGTGAGCGCCGCCAGCGCGCCTTACCTGCTCGTGTGACCAGGTCCGCTCCAAGCCGTCCTTGACGCACACGTCCAGCCTCACCTCGGTCCCCGTGGCCCCGTGCTTGCTGTCAACGCACAGGCTGGCGGCCACATTGCGAATCTGCGGGGGACAAAAGGCGGCGCCGTCAGTGGAGGAGCCGAGGAAGGACCGAAACTGCAAGGGGTTGGACAGACGGCACCCCACGGCGGTGACAGACGGAGAAGGTCTGAGGGTCTGCCTGTCGGGAATGAGGCCCGGTGGGAGAGAGGACAATGTGTGTGTGTGTGTGTGTGTGCGTAGGTGGGCTCGTGCAGTGATGACCCTGTGGATCAACATGAGTGTGTGTGTGTGTGTGTGTGTGAGTCAGTGCATGTGCCTAATTTGTGTCGCCTTGAACCACATCAAGGCGCTATATAACACTGATAAGGCTGTGCCTTGTAAACTGGGCATATCAGAGTGCAGCACCTCCTGCTCCAGCCACACACCAGTTGGACCACCGGTCACCACCGAGCTGGCATTGCCAGGCACAGGCACCCCATCCAGAGCTGCTGCCCGCTTTGTGGCCAGTGCCATCTGGACAGGCTCTGAGATGAAATAGGACTTGACTGATGTGCCTGTGGGGTGGCACAGTGGTACAGGGGTCCATGCTGCTGCCCCACAGCTACAAGGTCCTGGGTTCAAATGCTGGCCTGGCACCTCCCTGTTTGGGTTTTACAGTTTCCCCTTCCTCACCTCAAAGACTCCAGTTTGGGCTCTCTGTGTGCCCTGTGATGGACTGGCACCTTTTACAGAGTTGATATTCACCGTATCCTGGCACTGGCTGAGATGGCAGCACTTGCTATGTAATGTAGGCATGTGTTGTAAAAGGCGCTATATAAATCACTGACTCTGTCAAGTGCTTCATTACCTCTGTGACTGGGCACATTTACTCATCGTGTGCTGCCTGGGCCTCCCTGCCAGCATAGGGGGCTGCCCGCCTTGAATGGCCACGCGGATCATCGTAATGGTGGGAGGTCAGGATTACTTGGAGATAAAGCGCCCATCCACGCTGAACATAATCGGCTTTATCTGGGAAAGCCCCTCAGGTATTAAATCTTAGGGGCGCCAAGGCCAGCACTGCTTTAAGCAGATAAGGGGCTTTACCCACCAAGGCTGGCAAGAATCCTTGGAGCAGGCTGAAGAGCTCAGAGGCAAATTGCAAAGCTGGCCAGACAGAATGTGAGCCGACCTCGCCGAGCGGCCACTTTAATCCTCCATCGCCAACCGAGACTGAGCCACTGCTTCATCAGTGTGGACAAACTCCAAAGTCACAGGACCTGCCAACATCCTCAGGATGGGCGTCACAGCTAATGGCTCTGCCCATGCAGCCTGGGGAGTCAGAGTGCCACTAAAAGTGCCCACAGCTCCAGCATGCCTCTCCATTGGTCTCTTTTCTGCCCCCATTTGCCTCTGCCTTTTGGTGCCAGTTCTGCTGAAGATGGCGTGTGGGGCAAAGGAGGCAGAAGGGCTGCCAAGGCAAAGTAACATTTCGCAGTATATGAGGATAACCTGGGTGGGCACTGTCACTCATACAGTGATTGGTCTAAAGAATGGACGGTGGGCTTTATATATGTCACTCATCAGCTGACATTGATGAGCGGGTTTTGCACATGCCACTCACAGGTGACAGGTGGGGTCTGCACACATCCTTAAATAATAGTGGGCAGGGTTTACATGCATCACTCAGTGCTGATGGGTGGAGTCTGTTAATTTACTCATTGATCTAAAATGCTGCTCAGAAATGATGGGCGGGGTTTTCACACATCACTGGGAATTATAGGCGTGGCCTGTACACATCACTCAAGGAAGATGGGAGGGGATTGCATCAATCACTCATTAATGATCAATAATATTGGCACTCATCAGTATATCCAGTGAGAGGGTGGCACGATGGCACAGTGGCTCCAGGTCACAGTCTTTGTAGACATTGCGTCCATGTTGCTTTCCTCCCGGACCCTCCAAATACAAATGTGTCAGGCTAACTGGTGACTCTAAAATGGTCCTGCAGGCATAAGGGTGCTTTTTGATGGTCTGGCCCATCTATCTGGGTGGGATGGTTCTTTGTACCCGATGCTACCAGGGCAGGCCCTGACACCCACCACCCTGTAGCAGGTTTGATGCGAATGGAGGAATAAAACCAGTGGCTCAGGGCTGTGCCAAAGACCCTTGAAATCAGGGTGCCAAGCGGGCACTGATGCCACTTCTCCAGCACATTGACTTTGACTTCTCTCGTGCTTTAAGAGTTGTGGAGCTGCGGAATCTTTAGAGTGGACTCAGAGACCTGTTATGGTGGGCTCAGCAGCCAGGGACACTTTTGATGGTCACTCAGTGTTTATTTCTTGACCTCCTTAACGGTGGATTCCCACATCGACAGCCCCCTTGGGTTTAAAGAGGGTGACTATGGAGGCAGAGCTTTGCCATCTTTGCACTAAAATGGTGCCAGTGTAGTGTCAAAGTGGGCTGGCACATGATCGACCCTTTAGCCTGGTTGTTTTGGGTTGGCACTCTGCAATGCACACTGTGATGCTGCTGATGTGCAAGGCGCTATATAAAGTAAATGATAGCAGGTTTAGGACCCTGAACTGAAAACGGATGGACGGATGGGCAGCATTGAAACTTGTTAAAAGGCGCTATAAAAATGTGGGCGGTCCACTTTCCTGACCTGCAGCAGACCCCCACCTTACTGTTCTGCAGCTGCAAGCCAAGCTTTCTCCTGTAGATGGCGCCTCATCAGTGTCCCAAATGACACCTCCATTGTGCGCCTTGGCTGAGCAGGTGACACGCTGGAGGGGTTGTGACAAAGCGGTGACAGTCCTGACGAAGCGCCTCACAGCCACTCAGACGCATAGCCCTCGGCTCCACTCTTCACTTCTTCTTCCTCACTTATCGATTTTCCAACTTGACAAATGAGATAAGGAGCAGTTGGCCTAATGGGATGGCACTGGCGCATCAAAGTGTTATGGATGGTGCCTGCCATTGTGTGTGCCCGGTTACAGAGAGACTTCATCTGCTGATTACTGGCTTAAAGAAAAGTGTCAGTTCTGATGACATATAGCGCCTTTCACAGCAAATGCCACAAAGTAGATGGGAAGAAAAGCCAAAATTCCCAGACGTTTGTGTTGTATGGCGGTGCCCAACAGAGGACCTCATGTGGCACGGTGCAGGACACGACAGTGGATCAGCACACACACACACATCTGGAGGACAACTCAAATGTGTTGTCATTGGCAGAAAGGCACAAACAGAATAGGTGACAACTGGATGTGGCATTTAAACCCTGGGCACTAGATATGTGTGGTGGCAGCACTTGCCACTGTGCCACCCTGTCACCTTTGTATATTTCATATATCAGCGTGCTTAAAAGCACCACCCAAAGGACTTGCTTAACCCGGCCATGAGTGGTGAGTGGCACATGATGATGCAGAACCTGCCCTGCCCTAGAGGGGATGCCAGTTAGTGGGCACATTTATAATGGGGAGAAAATGGCTGCCAATCTCACTGTTGGATTTATGGGTGCTTTGCACATTACTGGGCTGAATGACATAACATGTGACACCTTCGTGATGCACCATATGAACACCGAAAGTGCTGGTGTGGCCGTCACCGACCCACCAGGCTGCACAGGTGAGGTGGGACAGCTGGCATCCATTAATACGCCATGACGTGTGTGACACGAATACAAAGCCAAAAAAGGACAGCAAACTGGCAAGGTGATGTCTCTTCTGTGCCCACCCAGGACCGACCCCAATAGTGGTTAGAAAGGTCCTTCCATTGAGGGTGTATAAGGCGCTATATTGCATTTAGAGCTTTCCATCCATCCATCCATCCATTATCCAACCCACTGTATCCTAACTACAGGGTCACGGGGGACTGATGGAGCCAATCCCAGCCAACACAGGGTGCAAGGCAGGAAACAAAACCCAGGGCAGGGCGCCAGCCCACCACAGTAGAGCTTTTCAGTTTCTAGTGAAATCCCACCGCTAACACCAACGTCACACACCCTTCACTCTTCTGAGTTCCTCATTCCAGCTGGCTTTCTGCTGATGTGATCCTTGAGCCAAAGGTCAGCATGCCAGCCTCTGCCCTTCTGTGCCTAGACACGCGCCAGACAGAGTACAGCCACAGCCTGCCACTGCTTACCTCTCCCCAGGCTGCAGGGGGGGGCTCCACCGGCGGGTAGTACTTGGGCAAGTCCCAGGCCACTGCTGCCATAAACCACCTGAAGTCTTTGCACCCGAGTTGCTTGCGGAGCTCCTTCTGTGCCGACAGGTCGCCCGTGGACAGGTGGCGATACTCCGGCCGCCGCTGGTAGATGAACTCCGTGTACTCGTCCATCCATGTCTCAGCCACTCGCTTCAGGTTCTGCAGCAGAAAGGAGGAAGATCAGCGAGTAGTGCAGAAGATGCCAGCAGGAGCCAGAGCAGAGAGCACAGTGCAGTCCCAGTGACCCCCGGGCCAAACCTCCTCAGCTGGCAGGCATGCAGTGGGCATTGACAACATTCAAGAGCAGCATACTTTGGCCAGATGGACTTTGCTGTTTAGAACGCCTTTCACAGTGAGACAGCGGTAAAGGTTCACTCAGTAGGTGCCCAGGCTCAGACTGTGCCAGAGGTGAGACAAGCCACATCATAAGGGCAGATTTAAAGCCCATTTGATGACCAAATGGGCTTTAAAGGGGCTGCTGTATTAAAAGGGTCACCACAGCTGCCCTAAAGCCAACCTTGAATGTGCCCACCCAGCACATGGGAGTGACAGGCATCCTTGGCGCTGGCTTGGTGGCCATTTATACCAGTGACTATCACCCACCACCTTACCCAGTCAGATCAAGATAATAGGGTGTGTGCCACTGGCACTCATTCCAGTCGAGTCGTCACCCACCTAAGCTCATGCCAGTCTCTTTGTTGGGATGGCAGGATGCAGGACATGACCTTACTTCAGCTGCTATCCAGTCGATGGGTATGAAAGGTCAGCGTCACACCTTTGGCTAGTGAGGTCACTTCTCTAGCCAGTGGCCTGCAGGATCACAGATGGCACCAATCTGCCAGTCGATTTGTGTGCCCTCTGCCACGTGGTGGCTTTCTGACTTTGCTCTGTACACTGAGCTGACAATAAGTGCACTGACTGAAGGGGGCAGCAATGTGAGGGGGTCTCACCTGCTCCACGTGACATGCACCTATGGACCCCCTCACCCTCGCCTGTGACCTGGCCTGGAGGAGCCCACCTGATGGATTTAAAATGTCACTTTGAGTGTCCTGTGCCCCCCCCCAGCCCCCCAGGACATAACCAGTAATGACGTTGACAAGACTTACTCGGGCCAGGCTGGTCCCTGATGGCACCTTGTAGGGCACGTACTTCCTGTAGATGTGTCCCACTCTGGAACAAGGCACGTCGTACATACTGCCACCACACATCCACACCTGTGGGCAGAAGGGGGCAGTGTGAAGTAAGCACTGGCACCATGGCACACCATACGGGCAGTGGACTGGCACACAGAAGGAGACTGGAGGCCATGCTGCTGTCAGCAAACATGAAGGCATGAAGGTGATGAAGGGAGGGAGCTGCCAGGCTGTTAAGTCCTGGGCACTTGCTGGGCCAACTCACGTCACCACAGCCCCCGCAGACCACCGACTGAGCCACCAGGCTGTTGAAACAGAAGATGTTCACGCTGTAAAGTCAAAGCCAGGCTCTGGTGGTCGATGCCCCAGACGGTAAGCAGGCGGCACAGCAGCAGCACGTTGGCTTATAAGCAGTGTGCCTAAATGAGCAGGTGGCATGAGCTGGCGTGGCCTAGTAGGGGGTGCCCTTAGATAAGCACTGACTCGCTTCTGCTGGCAAACTGAGTAACACGAGCTCACACACCGCAGGCTTGAATGAAATGCGGATTTAAACTCATGGCGCCCAGTGAGGTGGGGCGGGGGGGCAGTGAGGTGGGGCGGGGGGGGCAGTGGGTCAAGCACTGCTTCACTCCTCATAGCCCACTGACCGACAGCGACTCACATGTGGAATCCCTCGTCACCCAGCAGGGGGCACACTTACACTAAGAAGTGGTATGGTGAATGCAGGGTGCCCAGCAGGAGGCACAACCCTCCCCTCCTTGTTCATTGTGAATCACTATTTACAAAGGCTGGGGGCAGACCACTCTACAGACCTATTAAAGCCCCCACAAATGGGCTGGGGGGGGGGTTCATCTGGGTGGGTGGCCCCCCTCAGTGTCCTTTCAGAGTTGGACTGAGCAGCAGGACCCTCAATGAGAAGAAACACAGAACAAAGCCATCACAAAGCTAAACGTGAGAAATCCAAAGGAAGTGGTCTTCCGGACCCCCAATGGATGTCTGCTCCCCCCTGAGCTTATCTAGGAGTCGATTCATCAAGAGATGGAAAACCAGAGCAGCGATTTCATACGATAAACTCAGTGAGCGCCAGCATTCACATTGGATGATTACAGGCTCCGCCCTCATTCCAAAGTGCCCTCTGAGAGAGAAAGACGCTATAATGAAGGGTGACGATGCCACCGCCGGGCAGCAGGATTTCTACACAGTCACCCTCGAGGGGCAGCCACCATCGAGAAGGCAGGGATGAGCAAAGGGAGAACACCAAGTATCGAAATGGACCTCAGCACACAGACGCCTGAGGCCAGAGACCCCCAACATCGAGAAGCTCCATGACTGCTAACCCTCATTGGCCCCTTGTGGCCATTAGAGGAACTACACTTACAAGCTAAGGTCATGCCCAAGCTGCCAGCCTAGAAATGGCACAGCCTCTCTTTCACTATGGAGCATCCACACTGGCATGTAAAGCTGATTCCTAAGAGGGTCTCTCTCCATCACCCATGGTGGGCACATCAACTGTTGGCACATTTTCCCTAAGCAATTGCTTGTACTGGTACACCAAATGTACTTACTGTAAGTGCAGAGTTTCTAGGAAACAACACTACTCTGTGTATTTTCCTGTAAATGTTGAAAAAATAAAAAATTATTGGCACCTGTCACCGGAGCACTGATGGCACTCAGAAAAGGTGACAATAAAGTCCTTGAGACCTAAAATGTCGTGAAACTGAAAAGAAGGAGAATTCCTACAAAAGAGCTAGCGCCCCCTGGTGGACGTCGATATCTCAATTCAGGCTCACTAAAGGGAGAAGAAATGCACCGCTGGGGGTCCCTGTACATGAGACACTGGACAGTGAGTGGCGGACGTCTGGGGGTAATGAGGACAGGCCACCCAACACGTTCCTAATGACCTGATGGTGACCCAGCGTGTGGCCCCCTGAGGACCAGACTGTAATTCACAAGGTGACAGGTTTTGGGACCCTGCATGACTCGTTTATCTTGGTGACCCTCACACCTGGGCTAAAGGAAAGGCGCTATATGAAAGGTGATTTGTCGTCGGCTCTTGTGCTGTTCACGCGTGTTGTACAAACAGAACTCCAAACTGTACAAATGTAGGTGAGCCTTCACCACTGAAAGGCGCTATATGAAGGCACCTGACTGCAGTCTCAGTGCCCACCACTGACTCACGCTGTGATTTTAGGGAATCAGCTGAGCTGCCCTTTCACTGAGTACAAGTGTAATGAACTGTGTGGGGGCGTTCACTATGGAAAGGCGCTATATGAACGCACTGCACTGCCAGTCTTCTCTGCTCTTCCCTGTTGTGACCCTGAGTGAGTCACCTGGCCTGCCACTCCTCCTACCCTTCAGTGTGCTGGTACAATGATGCCATAGAACAACAGCCTGGGGTGGTGTTCACTCTGAAAAGGCGCTATATGGAACACCTTGGCTATGGTTACAGTGCCCCCCAGGGATTTGAAGTAATTGTCCCACCTGCCCATTCATTCACTGAACACACAGAACATCACACTGGAGCAGCCTGGGCTCACCACTGAAAGTCGCTATAAGAAAGCACCTGACTGCACCACTGGCTGCCCATGGGATCCTGCGGGACCACCTCCGCTGTGGAAAGGCGCTATATAAAGGTGTGTGACTGCATGGACCCTCTCTGTGAATGGACAGAGTCATTCAATAAACACACGATTACAAACCTGGGCTGCTGCTTACTATGGAAAGGCGCTATATGAACCTGCACTGGGGGTCTAATCCCTGACCTGACACTCAATTTGATCAAAACTGCCCTGCTATGGAAAGGCGCTATATGAAAGCACAAGATCTCGCCTTTCGCTTGCAGCTTAAACACCAGGGTGGTCCTTCTTTTCAAGTTCTTCTGATGTGCTTGTCACCCTCTTGGGGTCTCGGCTGATTTACCCCAATTACCCCTATCCTGTCCCCAGTTCTGCCACCATGGCATGTGCCCATCCAGATGCCCATCCTTCCAAGCAACTGGGTTCAACCTGTGATCTTGTGTTTAGTGAATCAGGACTCGGACCACCTGCCGTCCAATTCCTTGCTGGACGTTGTTCCTGGTGTAATTCGCACAACAAAAGGAAACAAATTATTTAAAGCAGAGAGGAGCGGCGCGGTGGGCATGTGGTGCCACCGAGGTCAGTAAGACGCTGAAAAATCAATCAGCAGAACAAATAAGAAAAAAACGAGGGAGGGGATGCGTGAACTCGGCCACCCGTTGCCATGGTTTCCAGACAAGACACGATGCTCGGCATCCCAATTACAAAGTCGTCTAATGAAAAGTCTGCAGAGTGGTGGCGTGTCACCGAGACAATAAATGCCACTTGACTGCTTGGCCGTGTGACAGAGCAAATCGATGTGCCTGTGGCCTGGAGTGACACCTGTGCCAGTGCTACACTGAGAGAGGGTGCTGGGGATTGAGGAAACAAAGCGAATGGGCAGACCGACCTGAGGGTCATTGTGTCCAATGAGGAGAGTCCTTTAATTACCGTGCGCCCCCTAGTGTTCACAGTGTGTACATACTGGTGTGAGTGAAGAAAGAGCACCCTGTGACAGGGTCCATGACAAACAGATGACTGTCACTCAATCTGTATTGTACAGTGTGGCTTTTCTGAGTCACAAGGACAATGTAACTCATGGTGGCACTCGACTGGTTTGTCACTTGAAGGACAGGCAGACAGACAGTCTTTGTCACCTCAAGTCACCATGCAGTGAAGGACAGAGAAGTCAACAGCAGGGGGTATCGAGCGGGGACAGATAGAGTGAGCGCTCAGGCAGGCAGGCACAGAGACAGACAGACAGACAGACGTTGGCACTGCTGAGGTGGCACTTACCTTGAATGAGAGCTCATACTGCTCACCACCCCAGATTTCCAGCCCCGGGTCGTAGCCCCCCAGCTCCCAGAACCAAAGGCGATTGACAGCAAAGAGTCCACCTGCCATTACGGGTGACCTGGAGGGGAGAGACAAATACAGTGAGAGCGCCACTTGGCATCTGAATGAAGCATGGAGGTCTGTCACCAGCTGGGGGCAATAAGAGCTGGCGGAGCACAGCCGGGGTGCCACCCAGGTGACAGTTCAGGCAACAACCTCCAGCAGAGGGTCTTTGTAACTCAGAGTCATGGGCCCCCATTGGAGAAGAAAGACCCTTGTAAGAGGGCATCACAGACTGGCACAATGCACTCTGGAAGGGTGGTCCTTGGTTTGAGTGGGCTGGCATTTCCTGACTGGCAGTTGTCTGAACAAAAAGTGTGTCATTAATAAGAGGCTTAGGATGGGCACATTTATAAAACTTCATCCTGAAGGGTACAGCAGAGTTTGAGGGGGTGGCACTAGGACTTCATACCCATGGTGTCCCGGGTTCCTGGTGACTCTGAACTGCACTGATGTGGGTGACCATGGGTGGGGACATCAGGGGACTGGCATCCCATCCAGAGCAGGCTGTGGACCAATGAGCCGTGTTTGGAAATGAATGACTGAGTGAGTGAGAGCAGGCTGACCAGCTGGCCAACCACACACTCCTACACCAGCGCTGGACACAGGGGTTGGCGGGTAACCCTCAGTGGCACAGCCAGCTGCTCCTCCACAAAACCGGAAAAAAATTTAAACCTTGGAGGTCTTCATAGCACTCGGACCTGGAGCCAAGGTGACACATCCACTGTGTGCCATCCAAAGGCTTGGTGAGGACAAGGTGAGGGTCACTCAATGTGGCTGAGCTGAGTTTGGTGGAGCTAAGATGGACAGGCTGGTATTGTCACAGATGGAGGGGTGTGGTTTAATATAGTGCCTTTCCATAAAGACCACCCTGTCAAACAACAGCAGGCTTCATATGTAAAGTGGCAGGCTTAGGGTATGCTGAGAAGTTAGTGGGTGCCATCGACCTGCTTTATATAGCGCCTTTCACATCAGCCCTCTACTCCACTTCTGGCCGGGTTCAGGCTTTGGTGGTTAAACCTGTGACCCTGAGGTCGGCAGTGGCGCTGATCCACTAGGGGGCAGCACTGATCCTCCATGAGGGCCTCATTTTGTTTTGGTCTTAGTGGCCGGTGGGCCGACTTTGGGCGTTCATGTAGAAAGAGCTCTGAAGTCGGGGTCTCACCCAGCAGTTGAAAGTGGTGCCCACTTGTTTGAGGTGACCTTGCCAGGCAATCCCTGATGTGATCTGCTTGAGCTACAAATGAAGGGGAGCTTCATCATTGCACTTCATTGGGTTGTGCCCGACTTTGCCCTGTCACTTCAGTGCCTCTGTGAAGGTCCCTTGTCTTGACATCTTGCTCTATTGTGAGGGCATGCACAGTGTAAGGCGCTATATACAGTGAAGTGTTTCTTGGTGGTTTGACTTTCCTCATTGACCATGCCCACCTACTGGCATTTCACGAGCAGCTCATTGGCACTTCAGAGGGCCAATCTGCCTTGATGGTAATAACTGAATACTTCGAGGCCGCCTTCCATTAACGAGTTTTTCCCTCCACCGTAACCGGCTGTTTGATCCACAAGTCGCCTTATTCATCTTAATGAAATGTAAAGCCTACGTGAATCAATGGGCGATGAGGAGCAGCCCCTCAGCCCTGGCATGCTCAACGGCGCCCCCGCATGTCAAGGGACCAGTAATGAACCAGGGGTCACATTGTCTACGTCAACTCCTCATCTCACCCTGAGGACAGTCACGTGACAGTAGCTCAAACTAGAGTGGACACGACACACATGCCACCGTGACCCTGTCATTGAGAAGAGATGGCGCCTGTCATGGCCAAAGTGCTTCACGACACTGCAGGGCAAACCAGTTGCTGTGACCTCCACCCTTTCATCACCTGCCACTGCTTATTTTAGACCTGTGTGATCTGGAGAAAGGCGCTATATAAAACCACGAGAGCACAGAACCTCAGGCCAGAGTGACGTCACTTCAGATGCCATTGCAGGAATATGGCGGTCACCTCATGGTGCTGTTTGTAAGTCACGTTAAATATCAAGGAAATGAACAGGTGGGAACCAGGCGTCCATCGGTAACCCACTTATCCAGTTCAGAGGGGTCAAAGGGGACAACCAGTCCTGGATTAGACTCGAGGGCACATTGAAACACACACCCCTCACTTGCTTATATGGGACCATCTTAGACTCATCAATTCATTGTGCTGGCACATCTCTTAATGGTGGGAAGAAAACCCACCTGGGCACAGGGAGAACATGTAAGTTCCACAAAGACCCTGCTTAGGCTGGCATCCTGCAACTGTGAGATGGTAGTGCTAACCACTGGCATGACACCTCATAATGCCACCCCAACATCATGGAAGGCCAATCCTGATTTGCCATCATGGCACTGCCCCTTTAATTTATGATAGCCGCTTCATTGTCATAACAGCTCCACCTCTTCATCTTAGGACCGCCCCCTTTATTGTCATTCATGGTCCACTCTTTTTGTTAATGACGGAGCTACCCCTTTAGTTTAGGGCTACCCACTCAATACCATGACCTCTCAACCCTGATGTCATCACTGCTCCACCCCCTCAAAGGCATCACAGACCCGCCCCTTCAGTTCATCATAGATAGATAGATAGATAGCCCCACCTCTTTAGTTTATGACTACCCCCGTATCATCATCCCATCTTCATGCCATGAGGCCCTGACTGATCCATACTGCCATTTTAAAGCCCTCCTATCATTATTATGCAAGCTCCACCTCAATGTTATCAGAGCTCCACCCCTTTATCACTACCTCTTCACTATCTCATTCAAGCTCCACCCTTTTAGTTTATGACTACCCCTTCTTTATTAGTGATGTCATCACAGTCCCCGTCTTTTTAGGCTCCACTCCTCTGATCTAATCTTACCACACCCCTTTAGTTCAGGACTGTCCTTACATTGTCATGGCAGCTCTGCCCCAATGCCATCAGTCTTGACAGCCCATTTTGGTTTATGACTGCCCCATCATTAACATGACAGCTCCAGTGCTGATGCCATCACAGCCAAAGCCCTTCAGGTTCCACCCCTTAGTCCACCGTAACCCCACCCCTTTAGTTTATGATCATCTTGATTATCATGTCAGCTCCACCCCTTCAGGTGATGTCAGCCCCAATCTTCATTGCCATCACAACCTCATGCCTTCATTTTATCACAGCTCCACCCTCAAAGTCATCACAGCCCCGCCCTTCAGTTCAATGCAGCTCCACCCCTTCAGTTTAAGACGGCCCCTTCATTATCATGACAGTTTCTTATCCCTTTTTTGCCTCAGTTCTGTTCCAGCCATTCCCTCTGCTCCCCATCCACCCCTCCAAACATTTCCTGTTCAGAGGCTCCAGTTGGCACCTTCCCCAGCAAATCCCAACCCCAGCTGGCATTCCAAGAAAACTCAAGAGATAATAAAGTGAGGGAGTGGTGGGTCGCTGAGAAGCTCAGACGAGGCCCTCCAGATGCACGTGTACTCGGTCAGGGTGTGGTCCACTGCTGGACATGAGCAGTAGTTTGGGTTGAATGCCAAGCCCACCTTCCCATATCTCCTCTGAAGCCCCCGGTGGTATGGGTTCTTTGTCTAGTCTTGTCCTTTTCTCTCTCTGTGACTTACAGCCTGCTGGTATTGGTCTGCCCGGAAAGGCGCTATATAAGGAGTAACAAAGGGTGACAGTCTAGTTACAGATTGTAGTGTTTTTAATACTTACTATGGATGTGCCAGTCCAATGTAGCACCTGTCACTGCCAGGGAGCTGCCGATAGTTAATAAAGTGCCTTTGTGACGCCTCGTGAAGCTCCTGCTAACTGTGCTTTAGAAGACCCCCATGTCTGACATACAAGAGGTGACTGTCACAAGCAGGGGGTCAAGGTGTCTCTGATTGAGGGTCACGGTCATAAGCCAGACACCCAGTGTTGTTGGTTGGGTGCCACGAAGGCAGCCCGGCTTCACGGCAGGTGGCATCAGGTGTTAGAGACCCACCACCCACCCCACACATGAGAACAAGCATGACTTACTCAAATGGCTCGCTGGGATCAGCGGTCTGAAGCTCCGGTGGGATCGGGATTCGCTTGTAGTACATCTCCCAGTCAAAGGCGCCTCGCATGGCATCTCCGGCCTGCGCCTCGTAGCCGAAGTGGTTGTGGTCAATGACGTCAATCATGGGGCAGACAATCGTCCTGCGGTTAGCAGCAATCTGATCTGAACAGAAACGACACACAGGGGCTCAGTGTCCGTCCAGCCGTGAGCCGAGAGCGCCCCCTCCTGGTCAGTTCTCTATTAAAGCTGCTGGGATGGGCGGGTGCAGAAATAAGAACAATGCTGGTCTGACCTTTAACAAGACGCCGGTGGCACTATGTGGCACGATGTCTGGATTTGGACTATAGTGCCTTTATGGTGCACCAGCCCTGTCCTGTAAAACATTTTAAGGGGCCACAAGTCTGAACCCCAAAGGCAGAACTGACCAAAGTGGAGATGCCAGCCCGTCACAGAGCACATGCCCACACTCATCCCACTCACCCAGGCTCAGTTCTAAAGAACCCTTAGGGACAATTCATGGACCAGAATCTGAACCCTGCAGTCTGATATTAAACTGCTGTTTTCTAAGTGAACAAACTTGGTGCCATCTGGGTGGCATCTGCATGGTCTCCATGTGCCCATGTGAGACCCAGTAGGAGTCTGAAGGGTGTGTGTGTCTGAACAGGCCCTGTGGTGAAGTACTGGATGGCCGCCTTGAACCTGATGCCTCTGTGGCCTCTGGCTGTGAGAGCCAACTGGATATCAATTTATAGCGCCTTTACTCGTCCTTGAACCCCTGCCTGCTCAGCTCTACTCCCAAATCCTGACGTTGAGAACAGGATGGCACAGAGGCAGGAATCAGTCACAGTTAAGAATATGGTGGCAGTGATCGCCTGCTGCTCAGAAGGGGCGCACCTTTACAGGTGACACGTGGCTGTAGGTGCCATTTGACCAGTGCTTTCCGTAGCCACGTAGAGCGCCCTATATAGCGTCTTTCACCACAGGTACAAACGCAGACATCCATCTTGTATAGTCGGCCCCCTCAAGGCACCAAGCATTACGCTACTGCTTGCGTTTCCGAGTGGGCACCCACAGTCATACAATGTCACACTACCTCATATGGTGGCTTTCATGGCAGTCTTAAGATTTCCTGTCTTGTGACACAGCAAACACTGAAAGGGACAATCTGGACGAGCACAGCAATGAATGGCTTCTATAAAAAAACCTGCGGGTTCCTGGCACAGAGCTCACCTGGGGGTGTGGTGCCCCCTAATCGAGTCCTGACCACCTGTCCTCCTTCCTCCAGTTTGGTGTGCTTTGAATTCATAACAGAAGGGGGCGCCATGCTGAGGAGGCAACAGTCCAGAAGTGGCATAAAGGAGCAGTGAGGGGTCAGCGCTGACGCAGATGGACGTCCAAGGACACAGCATTGGGCACGTGGCAGGAAAGAGCTGTGGGTGAGGTGCCAGTCCATCACAGGGCACTCGCACACACAGCCATGCTGGGCTCATTCAGAGTCACCAACCACCAAGGAGGAGGATTTTGAACCCGGGCCTCTGGAGCTGAGAGGATACGATGTGGGGTGCTGTGCCACCAGGAGATTTCGATTGGTCAGATAGGTAAAGGTAGAGCAGATAAGACCACCTGATGCCCCTTCAGACCAGGGTGGCTCATTCCCACACTGCTGTGCAGGTGCATCGCTGGCAGAGTGCCAGTCTGGGTCAATGGGTAGGCCTGGCAGATGTGCCACCCTATAGCAGTGGCATGGCTAACCCTTTAGATGTCCTGTCTGTCCCCTGCTTTAAGGATTCCTCCGTTTCTCATGTTGATTTGTTTCTTGTGTTTGTTTTTGTTTATCAAGCTGAGCTCAAAGGCCCACCAGGGGGCACCACCAGGGGGCAGCGCAGGTGACTTTGAGTTCTTCTCATCCTTCCCTACCAAATCAAAAAGGCAAGTGACCTACGGGTAGGGGAGGCACAGGGTGGGACAGGCAGACGGAGAGACCACCCAGACAGCCACCCTGTCTCCAGACTTACCAAGCAAGGGTGGCAGCCAGTTGACGTTGGCCTCACAGTGAGAATCCAAGAAGGTCAGCACTTCCCCCGTCGCCACAGTGGCCCCCAGGAGACGGGTTCGAATAAGCCCCTCTCGTCTCTTTGTTCTTACGATCCTCACTTTAGGGAAGCGGGCCATGTACTCCTCCAGGGGCTCCTTGAGGTGGTCTGCAAGGGAAACAAACAAGAAAGGCGATTTGGACTCCGAGTGCCTTCACGGTACCACCAAAGGGGCAGTGAGCCCAGTGTGGAAATGGCGAAGGGTGGGCCTGGGTGGGCCATGAGTGGCCTGCTACTGCCAGGACTCAGGACACCCAGAGAAGGGCCATTGAAGGGCCGCAGTCACTGGAGGCTGGCAATATGGTGACTGCCCGAGGTCATCGCTGTCCACTGGATGGCAGCATACAGAAAGGGGGTGGGGAGTAAGGGAGAATCAACCAATCAATCAATCAATCAATCAGATGAACCAGAACAAGATGAAAACCACACCCACTGGCCCGTCACCTTAGGGGCTCATCTGAATGCCCTTTTTGTGCCCT
This sequence comes from Polypterus bichir lapradei, assembly GCA_026402145.1. NCBI lineage: Eukaryota > Metazoa > Chordata > Cladistia > Polypteriformes > Polypteridae > Polypterus > Polypterus bichir. Next base: position 26,055,678 of record JANRMT010062823.1, on the reverse strand, counting down.
TTTCTGGCTTCTTCCCGACCTCGCTGTCTCTTTTTGTTTGTTTTCATTGCACGTTGATGACATCCTCAGGCACAACCCTGACATGCATGCAGGTACAGTGTCACAGATGCCATCGTATGTGACACTTATGCCAGTGCTCGGATCCTGTAGGGCTGCTCATCAGGCGTCTGTGGGTTCAAATAATAAGGGAGCTTCATTTCAATGGATTATCACTTATATAGCGCCTTTCTCAAAGAGTTCAGACAAGAACAGACTCCCAACATGGCGGGTCACCTGGGAAGTCACCTGTTTCTAGCATGACACCTGGAATATGTTCAAAGAGGGCGCGATAACTCGGGTGGGAGGCCACCAGAGCACCAGGCAGGACCGCTGTGAACTAAGACCCTCTGACACCCCTGAAGGTGATCGATTTTCTGTCACCCCTTTCCCAGCAAAAATAACTGGAGAGTGAGCAACCTGCACTACTGAGCACCAGTATAACATCTCAGAAGTGACCACTTAAAAGTGTAAAAGTCCAATCTGCTCCCACCTGCCCGCCCACCAGCCAAACGAGCAGCATAGTCTGGATAAAGCAACCCCCTTTACATGGGACCACCTGAAAAAATCCAGGAAGACAAAGGACTGAAAGGGCCCTGGGTGGGCAAAAGGGGTGGACGAGAGAGAGAGAGAGATGGTCGGGGCCTGAGACAGAGACAGCCAGGGGTGGGCGGAGCTCCCTCTTCTGAAGTAAGGCGGAGCTTCAGTATTCGGCCCCCTGCTGGATGTGTCCGCCCTCCCCAGGCCCACCCCTGGATTGTAAATGGTAAGGGTGGGCTCTGGTGTTTCACCATCTCTCGAGTTCCTGGCACTGTAAGCACCCGGCCATTCCTCCACCGGGCATGATTTAATGGGTCACTCCTTGTCTGACAGATCTTTTAATAGATCTACGATTAAAGACAGACTTTCAGTCTCAGCAGTGAAGAAGACATGGGGCACTCGTCACTGTCACACGCAAACCCTGGATGTGACCCAAGGCTGGCATGTCAGTAGTTGTGACATTTTAGAGATCAGCACGGCGTAGTTGGTAGGATCTGGGATTCCCGGTTAATGAATGCTGCTAAGCAGGTTGTCTCAGGTCAGATAAGGAGAGTGTGCCCTTGGAACACTGGGTGGTATTCATAGTCACTCCTAGAGGGCACATGAAGAGCCAGATGGGGGTCCGTGGGGGATGCCTCTTTCCTGGGGTTCTCCTGAACATGAAGTAAGGCTCTATGATAGTTTGTACAAATGCAGAGCGACACCTCACTGTGACAAGCCAGAGCTGGCATCACCACTCAAGGTGAGGGGGCGGGGGAAGTGTCACCACATCCCTTTGTCACCTTTTGGAATGTGTGCCATATTCCGTTTGATGCTAGCAGGGCTGCATTCAGGGATCGGTCCCTTGACTCGTCGATGAGGTCACAATTTCTCGGCAGTCGTTCCTTCGTCTCTTTCATCTCATTAAGGTCTCTTCAGTTTTGCCCAGTGCTCCGTAAAGAGTCAGGATGGAGAATGAAGGGCATTACGCGGAGATCACGAGGTGATTATTTCAGGATTTGGAGATCACCAGCTCGTTAAGTGGAGATTGGCAGATAATTACCTCCGGATGGTAGGATTACTGCCGCCTCATCTCCCTACCAGGCCCTAATCACCTCAGGATTTCTGGATGGCAACCCTGGCGTCGCAACACTTTCTTATTTGCCCGTCGAGCGGCCAGCCTCTTGGTGAAGGACTCATCCTGCCAGGGCTCACGGAGGGTCAGAGGTGGGTCACCATGACCAGGACTGGAGGGGATGCCAGAGTCTAAGCAGTGGGCCACAGCTGCCCCTTGCCCATGAGGGTCTTCAATTGGTCAAGATTAGGGCCTCTCTGTATTTGGCATGGACTGACCCACCCTGTGCACCTCATACCCAGGGTGCAGGACATGACTCTGTCATCCAGACAGTCATCTGAAAATGAACCCAAAGGGACTTCCCTGGACCAGAGCAGACCCTCCTGAAAAGAAGACAAAACACAAGTAGAAGCAAATAGAGCGGGCAGAAGTGGGCAGAAGTGGGAGACACAAGGAGGACCCCTTCAAAGATTCTGGGGGGAGAAGGAAGGGACCTGGAAAATGAGGTCTTGCCTGCTTGTGTGCCCCCTGGCACTCTCCCACGCTTAGAGCTGCTTAAATCATAGACAGCCAGAGCTTAGATGCCAGCCCATCGCAGGGCCCCCTTGCTCAGACAGTTTAGTGTCACCAGCTCACCTAACACACTCCAAATGGTCAAAGCAAAGTGATGAGGAGGCTCCATGGCAGACCCTCCCAGAGGTGGCACCAGTTATGAGCCCCGAGAGGCTTCAATGTCTGGTGCCCGACCTTAGATGGAGATCGTGAGTTCTAACCCAAGCAGGGGCTGGGAGTGTGGCATGAAGCCACCCCTTTACCTGACAGTGAACCAATAGCATGTGCCAAGCAGTTTTCTTCACAGCTTGTGGCTTTTGAATGTTTTATTGATGCCAGTGACCGAAAGGCAGATGCCCAAAGGCCAGACAACGTGCCACATGCCTGCCCATCTCTACAGAGTGACCCATTCACGCCTGTCAAGCCTGTGCTTCGCTGAATGTCCATCATTAATCACAGTGCCCGTCATGTCGGCTAACCACGATTTGCATACTGGAGAAGACTGGAGGGTCAAGGGTGGCACAAATGGCCCACACTTCACATGCCCGTTCCTTCTCTTTTACCCATCGTTGGGATTAAATGGTCAGCTGCAAATGTGGAATTTCCTACTAATGAGAGAGCATCAGGCGCGCTGGTCCAGACTCATTTCGATTGGCTGAGGTGGCTCATCACAATTGGCCATGCTGGGTTTGACACCGTATGGCTGGCATTTCATTGGCTGATCTCCTCATCTCTGACTTGAGGATGTCAAGTGACACGACGAGGGACAGCAGGCGATGACGGGCTCCACAAGTGCCTCAGGACTCCAAATCTCCAAACCACTCGACTGCCCATTAATGTCCTGCTGGTGCCCATAGTGGTGTTGCCCAGGTGTTGCCAGTTAAGCTGCCATCTTCCATTCTGGTGTGGTCAGGGAGCCCCCTTTTGATTTGTGCTGTCCAGGGTGCCTGGGGGGACTCATCGTGTATTGGAGGTCTGGCCGAGTGCTCATTGGTTAGCATCTCTCACAGACATTGGCACTCCGCCCCTATGACTTGTGACCGGTGGCCCCCAGCAGGTGTCACAACACACAACTTAGGCATCATCTTTGAAAGTGCGCATCTCTACACCATCTAAAGCCTGTTCACTCCAACTTAAAAATACTGGAACACTAAAAAGTGACTGTGGACCCGAGTCCGTGCCAGGACTTGTACCCGGACTGACTGCAGCCACCACTTCATTTCATTCAAAACGCCGCAGCCAGAATCCTTACAAGAACTCCGAAGTCTGACCACATCAGCCCAGTCCCGGAGTCGTGACGCTGGCTTCCAGTTGAGTTTAGGGCGGACTTCAGGAAGTTTACTGTGCCACTGCGATCCAACAGGTGGCGCATCACAAACATTAGCACTGGACCAAATGGTATATGAAAGAGAAAGAGAAACCAGACGGACCCTGGACGTTAACGTGGGCGGAGGTCTACGTCGATTACTCGGGTGTCAACCCATCTGAGATGGCCAGCACATCTAGCGTGGCACACATCGGTAGTTTTGATCCATTTCTGTAACCCAATATCTAAGGTATTTTGGGTCTTTACAGGTGACACATGGGGACACTGGAGGAGTAGAGAGAGGCTCACACCACTCAGGACAACAGTTCCTACTCTCAATTCCAGGACAGGAGGCGTCCCACCCAAGGACTGATGCCACGACCCGTCTCCCCTCGCCTCTCCCTACCGAGTCACCTCACAGCCCCTGTGAGACGCGGTCATTGGCTCTTTAATTTGTCTTTCATTAAACGGGGTTACCCCCAACGGAGACCCCAACCCTTCATGGCTTTATTTTGGTTTTATTACAACACATAAACTTGAATTCTGTTTTTAAAATATAAATATACTAGCAAAATACGGGCGCCTCGCAGCGGAGAAGTCGTGTGATAAAGAAACATTTTAAAAAGCACGTAACCTGATTGTCAACGTAACTGTCTTGTCACTGTTCGGAGTGTTGCTGTCATCAAGGATTTGATTCTCCTGATTTCTCTCAATCAGGTTCGTATTTGGAGGACGTGTCGTGTTCAGGTTACATTCCGTGTTTGTCAACCGTGGTAAAGACAACAGGCTTCATTCATCGAAGTGTTCAGCGCTCGTGAATCTAAGATGTTTACCAGGCATTCCCGGTGTTACGTTGTGGATTTGCCTGCGAATATTTAGGGGCAGCGTGTCTAGGAACGGAATTTCCACTTAAGCTTTACACGATGCTCTCCTAGTGATATGTCCTCAAAGGCTTCTTCAGATTCAGAGAGCTCTCCCTTTTCTACTGCATCGATAAGCAGCTCGTCTTCTTAGCGGGACATTGACGTTTTCCACCGTGTGCCCTGTTTCCGCCGTAGCTGCACTTATGAATACGCTGGTATGCGTCACTCGCGTCATATTCTTTTGCTGCCGTCTCAATTGTGTAATGCGTTTTTCGTTCAGCGCTCTTGCTTGTTGTCTGCGTATTGCGTTCACAGTCAGTTCACGTGAGCCGCTCGGAGTACATACATCGAAGGTTCTCAGCTGTGCTCGTGCTGTCTCGTGCGATCTCGCGATGTCCACGGCTTTATTTAATGTTAGCTCAGACGCGGCGCTTCAAAGTTTCTCTCGCAGTTTCTCTGAGTTTGTGCCAAACACCACCCTGACCATCCCATCTTCGTTTGATAAGCACAGTCCTTCACCAGCAATTTTAACTCCGTTACAAAGTGATCAAAAGTCTCGTTTACACCCTGCGTCTTCTCATTAAACGTGTTTCTCGTGAATATCGTATTCGTCGTACGCATGACAAACGCCTCGTAGCGGCAGCCTGTCTATTGGATTGCTGCTGACGGACGGCCTTATATGGGCATGCACTCAATTACGTGGGAGGCATGACGATGAGGGACGCAACTCCGCCTCACACGGCGACCAAGCTAAGTAGGATTCAGTTATGAACATTACGCATAGAATTTCGAAATGAAACCTGCCTAACTTCTGTAAGTAAGCTGTAAGGAATGAGCTGCCAAATGTCAGCCTTCTACCTACACGAGAATTAGTGACGAGTGAGTCAGTCAGTCAGTCAGGGCTTTGCCTTCTATTAGTGTAGATACAGATTCAGATGACCACTAGGGGGCTCCTCGTCGTCACCCAGACCTGTGCCCTCTACTGGTTAGTCAGTGCACTCCATGCACCCTACACTCAACATCTGCATAAATTATGCATAAACAATCCTGATTTGCATAGCAAGTTGAATTAGCCGACGCCCACTCGGTGGGTTTGATTCCCTCGCTGGTAGTCACCCGCCGAGCTGCCGTGTTTAAAGACTCGTCACATACGATGCACCCGCCGGGGCTGCCAGCCGTGTCTCAGGTTCGCATTCACCATCCCCCCACCCCCCCCGGTGACACGTTTCATAAGATAATTGAGGCGTCCGCCACTTACTTCTGATGACTCTGCAGTTTGCGTCGGAAGCTTCATGAATAACAATTGGAGTCACAGTGGCCGGTTTGCATTAAGCTGTAATGGACATCGAGCGGAGCGCAGCGGAGTGGCGCCTCGCAACATGAAGGACAATAAACCCCGCCCCCCCCAGCAAGAAAAGCTTCAGGGACTCGCGGGACGAGAAGGCGACACATGGAAATGCAGCGAGATGACATCCGGCACTTGGACTTGACGTGTCAACCGACGTCTTCATCAGAGGTGCCTGCTCAGTCTCGGGTGCGCTGGCATCGATGGGGGGGGGGGGCGCTGGTGGGCTCTTTCAGTGTCACTCTGGGGGAGCTTCAACAGCTGAAGGGTCCCAAAGGGAGTCCGAGGGGGGCACTGGTGCCCCATACATACACAGGTGGGCACAGGCAGTTAAGGGCGCTCACCCAGGGCTGCCCAGATTAGTACACAGTAATGGCCGTCATACTGCCATAATATCAGCACTGGTGGGTCACGAAATCAGGGTGGGCTTGAACCTGGCACCCAAATCATTTTATATAGCGCCTTTTCAGTAAACCTTACAGGAATACAACAATGGCCTCCGTACGTCTTCTGTCTCAGCTACTGATGCACACATGGAGCCATCGGGGGCTTCACTCTGCTTACAGTATACAGTATAGCGCCTTTCCACAACGATGGCCTTCATTATTTATAAACTGTCAGCCCTGGAAGGCTAAGTGACACACACAGGTCACACATGACGTCACTGTGGGGACTGAAACTTTTATAAAGCGCCTCTCAAACATCTTCATGTCCTGCACTGTGAGCGCAGTGATGAGCCTCACTCAGCGTCTAACTGGCCTTTGTCACTTGATGTGGTGCCTTTCTGTCAACCACCTTGCACTGGCAGACTGGCCGTGACTCAAGTGGCCCGATGCTGTGATATGACCCTACACCCTAAGTGGCAATGGAGACCCCCACAATGACTCATCACCTGCACATGCATGGGCATCACTGGTGGAGGGAGACAGGCCGGTGCCCGCCAAGATGGCACAGGTTGAATTTAATTACGGTGGGCTTTCCAGTGTCTCTGCTGAATGAGGCGGCCGCTCCCGTGGGGTTACCAGGATACGACACGAGGGGAAGATAACGAGGCCTTTAATTAGCGGCACAATCACATCAGAGGCGGCACTCGACTCGCTTCATGTAATGAAATTTGTGGGATGGAATGAGAAGTAATCAACTTACGACGAGCAAAATTGAATAGGGACGTGCGGGCAGGCGGCCGGAGCCGCGTCACACCCAATTACCGAGCCATCCGTTGTTCACGGGGCCGTGTGGCCCGCTGGTTTCATTGCTTGTGACAACATTTAGATTGCTAATATTGTCCTGTAGACGACAGGCAAAGCGACACTGTGAGAAGGCGACTCTGCACAGTGAGGGCTCAGCCACTGCGGTTTAGGTGGGCATCTGATGGGCTGCCCTGCCGAGCTCTGGGACACTCAGGCTGCCCACCGGTGACACACACTTTAACCCCTTGTGCCACTCGGCTTCAAAATCAGCTGCTCTGCCTTGTCAAAGAACACTGAGGGCCCCCTAGTGGTTGTCGAGGTGAACTACAAAACTCAAGATTGCCGCTGACGTCCTGCGTGAGCTGCCCAAAGATGTGTGGAGAAAAGTCATGGAGTGGTGTTCTCTGTGAAAGGCACTGTATGCCACCACAGGCTCTCCACTGAATCTGTGACTCTTCCCAATAAGTGTGATGCCCACCGAGAATGGCACTTTATGGACTGTCTGAAGGAAACTCATCTTGGTGTGCAGCTATGAGAGTCACGGACACAGAAACGTGATGACGTTCACGATGAAAGGCGCTATAAATAAGGAGAATGTTACACATCTGCCTCCACCAATGTTGTATGATCTCACATTGTAAAAGAAACGTCAAGCCCCTTAAATCAGAGATTTAAACTGGGAAAGGAAGGCGCTATATAGAAGTACAAGACTGCTGGGTCATCTTCAGGGCTCTCCACCTTACGCAGCCCTGAGCGACCGCCCCCTAGAGGCCGTTTTCCTAATAAAGCCCCTCCCTCTCAATGCAGCTGCAGCGGCTTACAACAAAGTGACCCACAGGAGGGCAGCACTGAGCCACAAAGCCAGACCTGCCGAGCCATCGACGGCCATTGAAAGGTGACCGCCTGGCCTCCTGCTTTGTGTGTTTCTTTGTTTGTTTTTGACAGGTCACCATTAAAAAACATTCAGGCTCACTGGGGGGGCCAGTCCTGATCGCGGATTACCCGGTGCACGTGTCACAGATGTGCAACTGAAGGATCTCATAAGGGCACAACTCTGAGGGGCATCGCCGCCTGATCTCCGGACTGGGTGATTGATCCATCAGCGCCACCCGGAGGGCTACAACACGACTCGCGCACTTCGGGTCGTACATTTAGCAGCTTCAGGTCTGCGCATGCTTGTCTCTTGGTTGACTTATCCTGCCATCCAAATGCCACCTTGTCACCTCCACTGGCTCTGACGGGTCATCTTTGGAAGTCAAATTGGCACACGCCGACTCTGTCAAATGTCTGCATGTGGGCACACTGGGTACAGAAGATGGACAGAGGAAGTCATCCTATAGATACATAGATCTGAAAGGCGCTATATAATAGATAGATAGATAGATAGATAGAGTGAAAGGCGCTATATAACAGATAGATAGATAGATAGATAGATAGATGAAAGGCGCTATATAATAGATAGATAGATAGATAGATAGATAGATAGATAGATAGATAGATAGATAGATAGATAGATGAAAGGCGCTACACAGAGACCTCCTAATGAAGCCCGTGCCTCGCACACGCGCAGTTTAATTCGTCGTCATGAACTTCTTTTAGTTTCTTCTCGCGTTCCTCACACTCAGTTAAGCCGGATGACGGTTCAAATCAGATCGCTGGGTTAGTTCGATTCCCTCCTGGGTCCTTCAAAGCCGCTCGCTGCCTCTTCCGTTCTTGGTCCCCTTGATGGCCGCGGCGCTCGTTAAGATTCCACAGGTGACATTTTCCCAGCAGATGGCATTTTAAATGATGGCAGGATGTCAATTGGTAATGGAATGAAAAAGTCCCCGAATCGATGCAAACAAATTTGCGTGACGTGCAGCATCCATCTGGACGCGACGTCGGGGGAGTTGGGAGGAAGCGTGTCACGGCCCCGGTGGTGACACCTGAGGTTGATGCCGTCTTGTTTGAACACCGTCAAGTTGGCTTTTAGTTTCTTGCCATGTCGGTGAAGACGGGCAGCTCTTTGGCAAGTGACATTGAAGTGTGTGAGAAGAAGAGATACACTAAATAAAGTCATTGAAATGAGCCCGCGTGCAGGTCAGGGCGCTATATAAAAAGAAGTGAGAGATGAGAACAAGCAGAGGCACCGCAGCCGCTCCCGTTTTTAGGGTGTCGTGATGCATGAAGAGGACGCCACCGCGCACTGTATCATGAAGGTCCTCGTTGGCACTGCGCACAACATGAGTGACGTGGCACTCATCGTTTGACATTTGATGCCAGTCTCCCCAGTTCAAGTCCAACTCCTGTTAGTAAATGAAATGGCAAGAAGCTAAACTGAGAGATAAGGCAGGTGGTCCTGTGAGAAGATGGCACCATTGCTCTACTGGCATTTCACTTCATCGTCCATCTGAGCAGAAACCCTCCAGCAGGCATCCCTCGGCTGGTCCACTAAGGATGTGGTCCTCCATGAGGAAGGCGCTATATAAATAATGTATAATTCTTCTTATTATTGAAGGCTCTGTGTCACAGAGACACAATGACTGGTCGGCCCGTCTTCAGCCCACATGCCTCATCACACCCTTTGGCCGCTGTTTCCTTCTCACTGACTACTCCAGTCATGCATGCCAGCCTGCCAGACTAAATATGAGGGCTCTCGCCAGTCCTGACTGATGACGTAACGCTGTGTACGACTTGGTCAACGTCCTCCACACTGATGGTGATCTCGATGTGGTGACGAAGTCAGGCTGATGTGTCTGGCAGTCTCATGAACCATACCCAGCATTTGCTTTTAGATGTTCAGCTGAGTCATGAGCGCCAATTCAAATGCCACACCCCTGCCCATGGGCACAGGCTCAGCATAATTAAAATGAGAAGAAAAGCATCTCAAATCGCGGAGCAAACCGAGTCAGATGTGGGCTGTCAATGGCAGGACAGCCTGCTGGGCGCAAAAGGGGTGTGGCTGACGGAGGATCAACTCCCTCTTAAAGTGCATTGGTCAGATCTGATTGGACGATGCCTCCTGTCTATCAGAATAGACTGCAGTGTCATCCCGCAGGCCAGAGGAGGCAGCACATTAAAGCCGTTGTAACATTGCATGACAGAGAGTCCTTGAGTAGGTCAGATGTGCTCGTCCCCAGGCCACATCGCTGGCCATGTCAAATTTAGCACCTGCATGGCGACATTGTAGCCCTCTTTTTGTGAAGCCAATGGCGTGCTGCCTTTCAGAGCCTGCACTCTACGAAGGGTTAACGGGTGCGGCGACTTCTCCGTCTGTCATGGTAGGTAAAACACGAGACATCAGACAGACGGTGCGTCTCTTCTGTCCGGTGGTTGCCACATACGCGTGTTCCTTATTCCTCGTTGCTCCACCACACGCATTGTGCAATCATCTCCTGTCAGCTGTCACACAAAACTGCCACCGAATAAACACAAAGTCCAACCTGTCACTGAGTCACTGGGGACGTCACATTAGGTGACCTCTCTGAGGCTGTGAACAAACACTGCTGGTAAAGTCATGAAATGTGACATGGCCTTAAGGGTCAAATCAGGCCAAGCTGGCATATCACCTGTCATCTGTGTCAGCCTTCATATGTCACCTGAGAGTGTCACCATTCTCAGCATCCAAGCCAGTTGTGCTCTGTGAGGGTCTCTCCTCAGGGTCTTCAGTCTCGGAAACGAGAACAGAATGGCAAGTCAGGACGTTTAGGGCAGCAAGAAGTTGGGCGTAATGGAGAAGAAACGCGTTGAGCCCAGCTGGATTTGTGAACCTTCATGTTGAGACTCTGAGATTTGAGGAAACACAAATGAGTGCCATGGTGTCCCTGGGTTGGCCGTCATCTCCCTGGTGCTGCATCCCAGCCCGGCGAAGGGTCCCTAGAGGACAGCAGCCCCCTTTAGGTTTCACAGCACCAGGAGCCGTGATGTGTCCCCACACTATTGGGGCTTAAGGTGGACTGGACTGTCAAAGCACCCCATTCAAGAGGGGTCCAGCTGCAGACCTCTGGAGCTCTGTGATTCAGGGGCTCGGCTGAACGGCCAATCAAACTGCATGTTTTTGGCACATGATTTCTGCACTGTATGACGGAGTTGGTACCTGAGAGACAGTTCTGCTACATGAGACCCCCCACGACACACCCACTCGATAGTCATCATGACCCCGCCCACAAAAAAGTGGGTGTGCGCAAAATATGAAAATGACTGGCCAGTCACGTGACATCACTGGCAGAAATGGATGTGTGCCATCTGATTGGCTCTTCAACAGAGAAGAGCTCTGGGGGTCTCAGCTGGACTCTACTGGCCCATCCAGCTGCAGGCTTCACCTTCCTCCCTGTCAGGCATCTGGGATGTAGTGGACCCAGAGGCCAAACCCCAGGGCATCGATGGCATCCTAACCAGTGAGGGATGGTGGCTGGCAGCAAGTTGGCAGGCTGGCTGACCCCCTAAGGTGACCTCACTGAACCTCAATGATCCAACGATTCTGTCCAAGCAACCAGCCTTGGAGACCCCAGGACTGGCAGGAGATTTTGGCTGGTGAGCTTCTAGCAACCCCTCAGGGTCTCATTGAAATGACATCCATGTATTGAGAGAAATGTGCAGGACAGCATAGGAAGGTGCAAAAATAAAAAAAAGAAAAGAAAACGAGAAGGAGAGATAAGTTTGGAATATTGACCAGGATGAGAGGTCAGTCAGTCATTGTCTAGCCCACTTAGTCCTGCACAGGGTCAAGGGGGTCTGCTGGAGCCTATCCAAGCTGGCAAAGGGGGCAAGGCAGGAACAAACCCTGGACAGGGCACCAGTCCACGATGAAAGGTGCTATAAGAAAGCTTCTCGGCCTCTTGGCTAAGATCAAGTGTAGTATCTGCTCTTATCAGTTTAATATCTGATACATCCCCTATCTGGGGACCATATATTGAATTGATATTTGGAACAGGGAGATGGAATAGGGGCTTGCTCCGTAAAAGAAAAAAAAAAAAATAAGAAAGAAAGAAAGAAAGAAAGATAATACTAATGGTCAATACTTTTCTAATCTTGTCTATCATTAAAGGCACTTTAGAAAATATGCAAGGAACAAAGAAAGGATAAGTGACACTACATCATTTCTGAATAAGGGCAGCAGGGTGGCGCAGTGGTAGCTCTGCAGCCTGGCAGTAAAGAGACGAAGGTTCGCATCCCGGGTCGTCCCTGAGTGGAGTTTCATGTTCTCCCCGTGTCTGCGTGGATTTCCTTCCACAGCCCAAAGACACGCAGGTTAGTTGAACTGGTGATCCTAAACTGGCCCGAGTGTGTGTGTGTGTGTGTTTGCCCTGCGATGGACTGGCGCCCTGTCCAGGGTTTGTTCCTGCCTTGTGCCCTATGCGAGCTGGGATAGGCTCCAGCAGCCCCCGAGACCCTGCTGAGGAGAGCGGTTTGGAAAATGGCAGGACATTTTAAAATATTATTCATGATGAAAGGCGCTGTAAAAAATATACCAAAAGAAGAAAGAAAATAACACTACTAAATAATGGTAGAAAATCGTCCAAAACAAAAGAGAAGAAAAACGAAAGAAGCCCCTGAGAGTGCCGGACGTTTCAAGAGCGTCCTCGTCCTCCCGTGATTTACGACCCCCAGGCCCGCCTCAGGCTGCTCGTAAATGAACATCTCGTCGCGCACTTCAGATGTCTGGTGTCACCGTGTGTCACCCGACTCCTCGGGTCCTTCTTAATCATTTGGCAGTAAAAGCTATTTTTGTGCCCGCACCCTCCCACCCCTGGGGTCCCTCGCGCAGTCCTTTAAATCGGGAGGCCAGCGGCGGGCAGCGGCAGTGACAAAGCGCGTCTCGTGCCAGTCGGCACTGCGCCACTCCAGACTGGAAGTGCGACTGGGATTTGGGATGCAAGGTGGGTCGGGCCGGATGGGCTGCAGGACCCCTGTCTGTTCGGAATGTGAGGCGCGCTCACGCGCACGCGCACACGCACACGCACGCGAGCGCGCCGCCGGCCGTGCTTCTTGCCCAGTGAAGTCGGCGGGGTTTGCAGCTCATTCATCAGTTGCAGTGATGGAGCAGCTCGGCTGTGAAAGGCAATTAATCTGCGGACTTCCAGCTTCTAATTTTAGTCTCGCCGCGCCGTCCCTGGGCGCCGAGCCTCATCTTCTTTGTCACGTCGACTTTTCCGCCTTCCCCTTTTCTCCCACTTTATTTCTTCATTTTGTGTAACGATAATTCCGGGGACATTTTCATTATTAAGCGCCTTTCCTCTCGCCGCCCAGACAGAGAGCTCGCGGTAAACGAGACGCCTCCACGCGTGGCACACCCACCCCACCCACCAGGACCAAGAGGCGGGACGCACCATCCTCTAGAAAGCCATTCCATCCGTCGCCAGCAGAGGGCGCTCCTCCTCCTAGAACGGCGAACGAAGGAATGGGGTGTTAAGTGCCGCAGCCTCACAGTTTTGGGTTCACGATCTGCCCGGGCACCTTGTGAATGTGTCTGTTTTTGCCCTTTCCTAGACAGATGCCCCCCCCCCCCCATCCAAGGCTCCTTTGCCTCATTTTGTCCCTCAGGCCCCCTTAAGCCCATTTAGATTTGTCTGGGATGGCCTTTTAGATCAGGGGGTCTTCTCTGGGGTCTCGTCATAAATGATACAGCATCCCCTGGTGGACCCCTGTGTCCCTGCAGCCCATCACTGATGTTTAGATGGCCGCCCAGAGCCTCAGTAGTTGATGTCTCTGAAGCCAATGCGTCCCTTAATGTATGTTGTCCCCACACTACTGCCCTCTGCTGGCATCCAGTTGCCCACATGTGGTCTAACTCTGCCACTTTCCTGTCCTATACTATCCTGCTGTCTTTGTTGCCCCAGCTTTCTAGTGCCAATGGCACAATGGCAAATAAATGAACACAATGAGGCAGTGGGCAAAATGGTGTGATGAGAAGTACACAAGCCCACTGTGACCTAATTCATGAAAGGTGACCAGTGAGGGCATCTGGATGGACCCCAGTAATAACCGATTACCAATGCCAAGGGAACAGAGGGGCACATTACACAGCTTTCCTTTGACTGAGACCACCAAAGAAACACTCCATGATGCACTGCATGTATCCTTTAGGAGGGGCATCCTAACTCGCTTAGTCCAGTTCAGGGGCACCAGAGCCTAACTGGGCAGCACTGGGTGCAGGGCAGGAGTCAACAGGGTGGAGGTGCCCACATCAACTTCCCAGATGGGCAAATCAACCCGAGCAGCACCTCTGTGGGGGTGTGGGAGGAAAACGCAGACGGGCACAGGGAGCAACACCAGCAGTCCACACCCTCAGTGCTAACCTCTGTGCCACCGTGACACTCAGCATCCAAAGAGCTTCTCAGGAAAGCGGCGCGTCAAGGTCACAGACTCGTGAGGGTCGGCGATTGTGGCAGCCGCTCTTCTCTGATCAATGAAGACAAAAGCGAAGCAGAGATTTGCTTGGACTGGCCATCTGCCCGACTTCTGGCTGGGTGACAGCTTTGTGACAGGTGATGTGGCACCGGCTACCGGAGGCCTGTCTGGTCATTAAGGTGCTGTCTTTCAGATGCGGACATCTCACAAACGTGCTGGCAGGATAATCCCCTGGCCGAGCTCTGCAGATGAATTAAACATGCGGCAGGCGCCTGCGCCAGTCTGTAGGTCACCCACTGGCACAAACGGCCTTCTGCTCCTCTTCTTAGGATCATAGCTCCAATATGTGGCAGGGCTTGTACCCTGAACTCGACTTCCTCGATGCACATATAAACGAGGCAAGCACTGCCAGCCTTATATAGTGCCTTTCCATAGGCTGGCACTTTACAGACATCCTGCTGTTAAAATGTGCGATGGGTGGCTGTGCCAAGTCTGCAAGTCAGCCTTGCTCCCTCACCCACTGGCACACGTGGGCCTTCTACTATTCTTCTGAGGCTGATAAAGCCAACAGTCGCATGTGTGTGTCCCCCTAAGTGTGAGTTGTACCCGCAGTCACCATCCCAATGCATATGCACAAGGTTGGCACTGATATGGACATATACAACTCCAAGCTTTATATAGTGCTTCCATAGGCTGGCACCTTGTGGGTATCCTAATTTCTGCAGTGTGAGCATTGGTGTTATCGTCGCAGTGGGCATGGCATGGCCCCTTTGTGGTTTACTGTCTAGGCCACTCTGGGTCACACTGCCTCCTAGTGGTCAATGTGAAGATGACGCTGGCAGTCAGTGCCCGTGGCGTAGATTCACCATCATGGCAGGACTTATTTTATAAAGTGCCCTTCCACGGGGAGGTGGAGTTCCACAGTGCACATGTGAAATGACTCAGTCGGGGTCACATGTTACATTTGAGTCCTGGGACCACCAGGGGGCTCCACTTACTGCCCATGTCTTCATGTTGTCATATTTATCTTTGTATCATATAGCGCCTTACCCTGGAATCCAAAATGCAAAGCAAAATGAAGGAATGTGAATATTATGGGAGATTGGAGGCACATTAAGTGGAGACCCTTGGACAAGTCCCCTTCCCCACCTCTGGCCAAAGCGAGTGACACATGGCAGCATCCCCTCCTTCGGCCATTGCAGCCCGCTGTCCTCTTCGGCCTCCACATTCACCTTCAGCCCTCTGCCTGCCCTGACCTACTGCCACCTGAAGAGACCCTCGTCTGTCTGCTGGGAGGTGGAATGGCAGGAAATGTCACCTGATGTCCCCTGACTGATCACAGATCTCCTCCTGCCTGTCTGCTGCTCTCTTCTCAGGGCTGAGGGCACCTCGTCATCCTCAGGCTCCCCGTTTGTGTCAAATGAGCTGATTCTGAGGGGACACCTGTGGCTTGTGAAAGAGACAAATGGCCAAGAGTTGGCAGCATGACAGTTAAAGGAAGTGAAGCTAAAAGAACTAGTGTCAAGTGTGCCAGCCCTGCCAGTGCCACCCACCTCCAGCTGATGGGCACTGGAGGAATGCCAAAATATTGGAGGGATAATCTTTGGATTTGAATGACAGATTTAAAAAAATAAAAGGGGGAAAACAATGATAAAAACCAAGGGGAGGAATCAGGTCATCACAGAGGCTGGCAGAGTGGCACAAAGGAGGGCATCAGATCAAGGGAAGCTTCACCAGCAGACAAAGATGAAGAGACGAATGTCCATCTGTTCATTTCTCAGAGCTGCTTAACCTCGTTTAAAGCCCAAACTCAACAGCATTGGACTGAATGCCAGCCTACTGCAGGGCACACACACACACACACGGGCACCAGACTGTTAGTTAAGTTAATCTGCAGACTCTGGACAAATGTACAGAGACACAGGGAGAACACTCCAACTCCACATAGGTGGGCCAGAGTCTGAACTCAAGTCTCATTCTGGACCTGTCAGGCAGCTTGTGTTACAGTGCCAGTCCCATGGCAAGGGGGGCTTAATATTGATAGGAACGTGGGGGGCATCACCACGACTTATAGAAGAGGAGGAAACAACATGCTGCCATCTGCCAGCACACCAACAGAACCCGACGACAGGCAGGCATCACATGTGTTGTTGAAGTAAGCAATACAGCAGGGACACGGACCACCAGCCACGCGGGACCACCGCACGGGCAGCATGTTGGGACACGATCTCTGATGACTCGGGTCAGTTTGGGAAAATAAGAAAAGCACAATTGTGACACATCCAATGACAAATGTCAGTGGATACCTCAGGTAAGCTGGGTGTACAGGTGGGTGGATGTGAAAGGCGCTATATAACAGATAGACAGACAGGAAAGAAACTGGCATTCACATTCACACTGAAAGGCACTATAACGGGTAATTAATGCCAGGGCTGCCATCAGTGGGTGGCACTGCTGCCTCACAGCTTTAGTGACTCGGGTTCAGGCTGAGGTTCAGTGGCCTCTCTGGCTGCCTTGTCCCCAACTGTCGGGTGTCCTGCCCAGGTTGGCAACGGAGAAACGGGTTCAGAAAATGGCGGGACGTCAGTCGCTCCACGCGTAGACGTCATAAACAGCACGGCGCCCCCCACAGTCAGGGGTCTTCTTCCTACATCCTACTAGTTTGTGTTTGTGTCGCCCCCTGGTGGACTGATGCCAGGATTGGCTCTGAGCCTCCCTGTGCCCCCCACCCCGTGCCCCTCAGCTGCTTTAAGCAGGTTGTTATTAATTACTGAACGATGTAAACACATCCATACATTAATAAGCAAATCAAAGGACGTCAAAACCCGACACGAAACGCACCCCATAAATTAATAATCAGAAGTGCCGGCGCGGAGACCACCAGCTCAGTGGGATTTTCACAGAAAGTCAGAATCAACAACCCCCCCACCCCCAAAGTTCACTGCTCCTCTTCATGCACTGCCCTCGTCAGGACACCGGGGGGCTCCCTGCAGCGGAGACCACAAACGACATGGGGTCGTCAGTCGGGTGGCGCTCGGCCGGCCCCTCATTCTAGACCAAAGGCCGTGCTGTCGCCCCCCCAGGCTCTTGTCATCTTCCGGTCACAGTCTCGGTCACTCGTTCAGATAAATTACGAATGGCGTCTCGGCTTCACTCTTAAATGCGCTTCCGTTTCCTCTTCACGGGATTCCCGATTAAAGTCTCAGACTCGCAGAACTCGGCAGGCGTGGCTGAGACCCCCATGTGGCCTTCCCGGCTCGAGACCCGCCCATCCATCCAGCCTGCTGCATTGTGGGAGATACGTCACTAGCGCCCCCTACAGCGATCGAGTAACTGAAGGAATCAACGATCAGCCTGACGAGCAACGTGACAGTGGGGACAACGAAACACAAACGGAGACTTGAGGAGAAAGGCGCTATATGACAAACAGCTATTGAATGCACAATATCAGACACACACGAAAGGCGCTATATAATACATAGAGAGCTATGAAAGACACTTTATAGAAAAGAAATGCAACAGGTAAGCAGATAGGAGAGGCGGTGCATCAGGGGGTGACACTTTGATTTCACTCAGTTAGACAGAAATGAAAGACAATGGACGGGAGAGGTGACGTGAAAGGCGCTATAGCTGATGTCATCATATTAAATGTGGTGTAATGGGGAGGTTTGTTTCATTTATTAGATTCGATTTGTAATATTTAATTGGAGGGTCTTGAGTCGCTTTTAAGTGGATGCACTGTGTGACCAAGACTGTCACTTGTCATTTGACTAAGAGTTTACCAAAGGGCAGGCAATGACATCAGAAGATGTGACAAGAGGGGCGGGTGGGGTGTGGCAGCTGAATGAAGGCCAAGCATTTGAAGAAACCGTTTGAGACCACTTTAGGAACGGGGCTCCGTTAGATCGGCTCCTCTTCGTTTGATCCGTCAGCTAAGCAAACTGAAGGGAACAAACCGAGCAGTTCGCGCAGCGTGGAATTCTGGGATGCAAATAAACAAGCTAAAGCAGAGAATTGTGGGAAATATGCAAATAGCCGCAGGGGCTTAGAAGAAGTGCGCTAAAGTTTAGGTAAACTAAACGGCGTGTCCAAAGGAGGTGCGTGTCAGAAGACGTCAGTTGGGGGCTTTGGGGGGCTTTGCTGTTTAACTTCTACCTCGTAATTAGCTGCAGATACTTTCAGGGAGACAGAAGAGCAAGACCACCACGGTCGTCACCAAGCACCGGGGTGAAAAGAAAGCGCTCGTCATCGGGGTAACGCAGGCGCACTTATAAGGTGTGTGTGTGTGTGTGTGTGTGTGTGTGTGTGTGTGTGTGTGTGTGTGTGTGAGAGGGAGAGGGAGAGGGAGAGCGAGAGGGCGCTGGCACTGGCACTGGCACTGGCACTGACACCTACAGTGTGCCCTCCATGAAGAAGAGGACAACATCATGGTGGCGCATGGACTCTTTAATTACACGAACATCGCTCTCCTGCTTCTTTTAGTTGAGTTTGAAAGGCGCTATACTAGACATGAAAGGCACTATATAATACATAGATCAGAAGAGATGAAAGGCGCGACCCATTCAATGTCTTATATCAGATATGAAAGGCACTAAACTAAACAGTAAGACATGAAATCTGCTGAGTTAGACATGAAAGGCGCTATATCACATAAACAGATGTGAAAGGCACTATATAATACATAAATAGTCAGATGCTCATAGGCAGATAAGGGATATTACAGGCACTGTATTGGAAGTATAGAAATGAAATGCACTGTATTCGAAAATGCAGAAATAAAAGCCCCATATTACATCAGATTTATAGATGCTGAATTGTCACCAGCACCATCCCATAATGAGCAGAATCGACAGGGACAGGGTGGCCGATCCATGCACGGAACAACCAAGTGCCTCCCCTCAAGGACCCTCGCGATGCTGCAGTTCTGCTCACTGTGAAAGGCGCTATATAAAATGTAGACTGTGAGAGTGAAAGGCGCTATATACATTCCATCGAGATTGGTGGATTGTCATGGTGTTTGTCACCTGCACATCAGCCCGACACATGCACCAACTTCTTGTCCCCCACCTAATCTGCCACATCTCCCGCCCCGTTGTCCCCTCATCCTGAATTCCCGCTGTCCCTCAGATGTCCGGCTTCAGCTCCGCCTAAGCTGTTCCTGGAGTTTCTCTCGTCCTCGGTGTTAGCAGCACTGATCCTCCCCTCATGAAGCGCGAGACCCTCATTTTGCTGTTTTCCAGTGAGTTGCGCTCCAATGAGAGCGCAGGACCACAAAGACCCCATCAAGAGCTCAGCGGGACGGGCCGATTGGCTCATCACAGATCTCAGCTGGGGGTCTGGCAAATTGCAGAGATGAGAAAAGAAATAAAAGAAAGAAAAACAAACAAAGCGCCAAGTGCTCGGGCTCTAGAAAGTGGCACACTGCAGTGTCTCTGGAGGCTTCAGGGCGCTATATACACCAGAACAGCTGATCAGATGTAACACAGACTCAGCTCTGATGTTTAGTGACACCCATGGCACTCATCAGCCCCTCTCATCACCCTCTCTCACATTAAAGTCTCTTCTGTAATGCCAGTCCCCCCATCCTTCACACAGAGTGTCAGCGTAAGGCCACAACTTGTCACCAAGGCCGGGCAGGAGCCACTGCTGCTTAACATCTGAGGCACAAAAGCTTTGCTGTAATGGCAGATGTGACAACTGGCAAACTCAGTCTGGGCAGATATTAGGGCAGCAAACCAGGCTCTTTGACTCAGTGACCCTATAAGGCCATCTGCCCTTTATGCCACTCTTGTGACCTGATTGTTGCCAAATATTCATCCAACCCACTTAAAGCAGAGGCATAGGGCAGGAACCAGGGCATGATGCCAGTCTGCCCCCTCACCCACACTTGCTCCTGATAAAGGGGAGAATTTGAATGAAAACTCCTTTAATCCACTGCCAGCTTGCTATGCTGCCCCCTTGTGCACACAATAGCAACAACAAAAGGACTGGAGTGCCAGTGAAGCTAATTGTCTTCTATGGGGGCAGCAGTGCACTCGGGGGCTTGCTGAATTTCAGCTGAAGGTCACTTTAATGCCACCATTGGGTCGACATTAAAAATAGTTTTGGCCACCTACAGGCCAGTGTGAGTATTGTATTCTTGGCACTCAGGCCTGCCCTCTGACCTTTGCCAGCCAAGCCCAGTGTTTCCAGTCTGGATGCCCCTTAGTAGCCCCTTCACGCCTCTGTGGACCAACAAGTTTAACACAATGCTGGCAGGTATAGAAGGGGCACAAAGGGGGCACTTAGTGCCCATACACTTAAAAAGGTAACAGATAATCATGCCAAGGATGCCTGAAGAGTGAAACAGAACCAAAGGGGTGTTGGCATGAAGTCCCAGGAGCAGAAGACGGCACCCTGTTAAGGCCAATGGAGAGTGGTGAGAAGGTGGGCGAGTCGTCTATGGACTGATTGGGTGGCATTCAGCACTGACTGGCCCCCTCTGGATGTCACAGGAGGAAGTGCAATGTGTGCCCATCTGACCAGCTGTGCCCTTTGTGCCATCAGCTTTGTGTCTAATTCATCGCTCAGATTTGCTGTCCTGTCTGCACCACACATGAAGTTCTCACTCACAGATGCTTGTGGACTACAAAGTAAAGCCTCACCCAACTTCACCACAGCTGTGCCCACTTTGATCACCATAACAAGATGCCCATCATTTCATCCCCTGCCAACTCATGTGATTCTTGCTTTTTTGCTTCTGTATGTGATGTGAGGAGGACTTTGAAATGAGTTCATGCCCATAATGCACATCGTCATCACAAGTCAACAGATATCTCCAGTGATCCATACCATCCTGGCACACCTGGATAATACAAACTGCTCTGCCAGTCCTGTTTGTAGGCTGCTGTGCCATCAAGCTGACCACCAAGCCCTTTGGTTTAGTGTCTCCCACTGGCACTGGATTGCAGGCAGATGTCAATTTTTGGGGACTGGCTACATCACATCCTCACTGTTGACCCTCACCACTGACACTGTAGTGTGCTGAGCCCGCTGCTATGACTGTGTGCCCAGACACGATGCCCACTCCATTATTTAATTAGCTGATGGCACCACCACCATAATGTAAGATGGTTTTACCATCTGATTCTGTGGTGCCAGGACAACAATCTGACCAGACAAAGCAAGGAGCTGGGCAGATACTGGAGGAAACAGAAGGCAGAACACCCTGGCATCGACATCAGGGAAGGGGATGAGGAGAGGGTGAGCCGATCTTGGACTGAAGTGGGCACAACACAAGTCTGCCCTCATCTAGAAGTACCTTGGCTTCCTCAGACTCCTGACCAGAGCTCACATTTGTCCATCTTGGTACTTCCATTATAACTGGTGGCATCACATCCTGGCAGGGCACCTGCTCAGCCTAGGGCTGAGGACACTGCAGTGGGTGTTGAAGGTGGCAATCAGCATGCCAGGCACCCCACCGTCTTCTGTTCAGGACATGCAGAACACCCATGTCATTCACATGGGTGGATGGGGGGGCTTAGACGTGCGTCGTGGGCATCGCTGAGCTTGTGGACCCCATGTTTGGAGTTTTCATGCCTTCCTCTTCTCGGGTTTTGATATTTCATGTCTTTATTCATTGCAGCAACTGGTCGCGTTTGCTTTGGAGTTCATTGTTTATGGTTGCTATGTTGGTTGCTGGTCATGTGGTATAAAGGTCATCAAGCTCCGCCCACCCAGCAGCAGGCCACTACTAAAAGCTTCCCAGCTGTTCGCTTCATAAAGGCGTCTCCATGGCGATTGCTGTGCCGGGGTCTTTGTGACGGTCACCCTGACTGCTTTGTCCTGCTTTGGTTTTTGGATCTCATGGCTGTTTTTAGTTTCCTCTACTGACCCTCAGCACCCGCTGTCACCCTGGTGTTCATGACAGTCATAGGTGACAACGGTGACCAGTCAGGAGTGGCACTGTGCCCAACACCATGTGGACTGACCCTTGTGTCTTATTGTTAAAGGACAGCAGGACACCCGTAACTGGACTGGGTGGTGCGTCATTACCGTCACTCAGGTGGCCACCATAATGGATGGACAGAAGGAGACGGGTGTCCGCCAAAGTACACCAGTTGGCAGCATCCCTCTCGTGGTCTCATGGGGGCTCCCTTTGGACAAGGTAGCCTGAAACCTGAGGTTCCAATCAGCCACCCTATTGGGGTCCTTGGGTGCCACTTGAGGGAGGAGGCTCCCCTGTCTTCTTGAGCCCAGTAGTGATGTGTCTGAAATACCCCCGGGTCACACTTGAAAAGGAGCCCCTCAGCCTCAGCCCAGATGAAGATCAGAGGAGGACAAAGCCCACCTGGAGGGAGGGGTGGGGGGTCCAGAGGGGAAAATGCTGAGGGTTGTGCTGCTGCAGTGGGAGAAGGTGTGGGGATGGAATGGAACAGCAGATGTGTTTTGTGCTCTTAGGCGCCCCCTGTTGTCACTTTGTGGTCACCTGACAGGCATGTGGGCATCTGCGACTGGATGACGCCATATTGGTGCCATCTGGAGGTGGTCCACACAAGGAACTGTCAAAGGGTATAAGAGACGGTCCAGTGGAATGGGCAGCTCTGGTTGGCACCTAAGCAGATAGAAGTCACTGAAGAAGTGATGGGCATTTCAAAGACCCCCTTAGACATGTTCCGCATATGCAGGTGTGTTTTGGGGGTCAATGAGCAGAAGCTGACGTCCTTTTGTGATGTTACCCGCTTGCCCCCCTGAACTTATCAGTGCCCTCAAAGCAGAGTGCGCCGAGATCTCCACATGCTGGAATGTTCAAGGTGTGAAGAAATCATGAAATGGCAGTGGAGGACGAGTTACGAGGCTGAAGACCGGAGATGCCCCTTTGTGTGTGGCACACCCTGATCAGAGCTGCTGCCTAGCTGTGCCCGCTGTGTCTCCGTCATTTAGTCATCTAAATAACAATACGAGTAATGTGACCCTCATGAACTGTCAGCGAGCCTCTGCCATCTGGTTCTCGTCTCAGTGCCCTGCTGTGCCACTTGGCACCACATGGTCCTGCCCATGTAAGAGTCACCTGAGGTGCTGGGGCCTTGGGAGGTTCTATCATCAGAGTTGCTACAGTGGAATGCCCAGCAGGGTGCGGGGGTCTGTTCTACCCGACTGCAGACCCCCCCTCCACTGGCACTGCTGACTGATTTTTTTCTTTTCTTCTCCTCCACAGCTCAACCCTAATCTCAATGGCAGAGACTGGTGGGCACCGTGTATGCCAACCTGCCTGGAGGTTCTCAGTCTTTGAGTGTGTCTTTATGCGTCATCAGTCACCTCTGAACTTGTCACAGCACTCAATGAAAGGCGCTATATAAAGATACTCTGAACTGTGTGGAATTATGGAGCTTGGTGACTCCACTTGTGTGACCTCCCTGGACTTGTGACATTAGGGGGCGCTTGATCACCTCTGTCCACTGTTCTTACACAGAAGGTGACAAGATGGTGGCTGCTCGACTGTCACGTATTTTGTAGCCACGCCTGGTCTAACAGACAGGGTGTTCAGGTGGTCCGCAGCTCACAGCTGTTGGCACACCCACGTAATACAAGGTGGTCCGCACTCATTCACCCCAACGCTTTGACGCTTCTTGTTCTGCTCTTCACTTTCTCCAGGGTTCTGCTCAACAATGAGGTCCTCCATGGCAGCCCTCACCTCCAGAGCGCCCCCTTCTGTGGCCCACAGAGCACAGCCGCCGGGCAGCATTTGCCCTTCTTCTTCTTCCTCTCATATTTTAGTGTCCCTTGAGTCCTCTCTAAATAGGCCATTTGTCACAACAGGGTGAAGAAGACCTGAGTACGATGGCCATCACTCTAACAGCCAGTGCATTTAAAAGAAACAGTGGACCCCATTAAGTGTAATCCAGAGGGCAACCTGCCACTCTTTCTGGAGGCACTGGAGAGCGGGCCTGTGAGGTGACATTGGAGTGGGGGGGGGGGCGCCGCGTTACTGGAGTGGTCCAGCAAGAGCTGAAGGGACAAGTGGAACAACACCCCCAGATCAAGCTGCAGGGGGCCAGCCAGTCAAGTGACATGCCACCATTGTAGCACTTTCAGTTCATGGCCCCTCTTGGGGGGGCACTGCTTGAGTCCTGCTGGTGCCCCACGAGGGGCTCCTTTTGTTGCTGTCTGGCCCCACCCATTAGAGAGATGAGGACAAGAAGGTCAGACATGTCACCCCAAACCCTGGAGACCACACTGGACTCAGCTTGAAGGGCATCAGAGGTGAGGTTGGCATCTGCCAGGTGCTGCTGCTGCAATGGGCACAAACGTGCGAGGCAAACAGACCACTGATAGGGGTCACCTGAAGAGCTGGCCTGGAGGAGCAGGAGGTGGAGAAGGTCCTTCATGGACGTTCACCTCGGGTGGCACACTCCATGCCAGTCTGGCCGCACACAGAGCAGGAGGCTTGGGTTCGTGAGGAGCCTCACGTCTGACGAAATCCGCACCCCAGAGAAGTCAGACTGTCTTGTGGTGGTCCCAAAGTGGAGTGGCATGTGTGACTGGTTGAGGAGGGATCTTTAGAGAAGCACACGCCTGGGAGGTCCGCAGTCACACTGGGGGCAGAGACCAGTCCAGTGCAGATCCTGCTGGCATGGCCAGGTGATGCCAGGTGGGCACCCATTGTTAGGACACACACTGGTTGTTAAGGCTGTGTCCTCGGAGGTTGTGACCTGATTACGGTGACACAAAAATGTCTCACACGTCATTCGACCCAAAGTGTCCCATCAAGGCTGCAGATAAAAACAAGAAGACAAAGCACGACTCAGTCACCGGCCAGACACCTTGGTGGCTCATTTGGGGGTCGTCCTGTCACTTCTGTCCCTGACTTTGGTCTCAATGCACCGTCCCGCTCCTCCTGGTCACACCAAATCTCCAAATCTCTAACGGTCGGTGGAAACAAACAAAATGTCATTGATAGATAAGCCAGCAGGATCGATGACACGTGAGGGACACCCTGGTCACTCTCAGGTGGTCCGAGAGACCTGGCGAAATCGTAACAGACGAGGCCATGGGGGCTGAGCAGAGTTGCAGGTCCATGAGTGGCTCTGGCTGTGGCGGTGTGGGGGGCAGAGAGAGTGGCATGAGACCTTCACACAGGCACTGAGAGGACTTTGGGCATGGGTGACATCTTTGGTCCATTTGCCCCCAGACTTGGTGTCCCAGAAGTGACGCTTGGGGTCCATCAACCTTGAGCCTTCAGCACTGGGAGTGGTCCGGGGTGCCATCCAATGGGGGTCTACAATGGGGGGACAACACGCACATACTGGGAGAGGACAGCGGGCCACCTCTGTCCCCAAGTGACCGATTAGAAGGAATGTGAGCTGAGCCGCCGTTTTAGTCGGAGACGTTGGCGGACCACTAAGAACAACTGAGACATGGCAACCCAGTCGGCCCAGCAGAGCCCCCAACGCCGCTGTCTGCCGCTTTCACTCGGCTCACAAATCTGACAGCTCATCAATTTGTCACAGAAAGCTGGCACACAACCGTCCAGTCCAGCCTGTCACACACTTGTCACACGCCTCCCGCCAAAGCCACTCACAGGGGGATAAACGTCCACCAGAGACGTCGGATGGCTTTGGGGGCTCGGTGCGGGCTGCTGGCATGGCGGTCACTGCTGGGGCGAGCTTTGTGTGCGATCGGCTGCTGCCAAGGCTTCTGTCGACAGAGTCCATGGTGGGCCGTGAGGCGGCAGTCAGTCGCGTTCACAGACCACCCAAAACATGCAAAGTGGGGCAGTCGGTGCAGCTGAGGCTTTAGAAAACCAAAGGAGGAGGACAGGGACAGGGGAGCAGGAAGGAGAGGGACCCCCATATAGGGCCTGCAGCCCCCAACTCAGTGACTGGGATTCCTTACTCACACACACAACATGTGCCCTGTGTGTGTGCGTGTTGACCCCGTGCTGCCCCCCCACGTGCCGTCCTCCAGACACTTACTGGGATCGGACAGACGGAGGGACGGAAACTGAAACAGGAAGCTCCTGATGGTCCATATTTCTTGTCTCCCGCCCCCCCCCCCCCCCACCTTCTTCAGCCCACCGCCATCACCCAGTGGCTCGGCCCCCTTCAGTGGCTGCCGTGTTTAAAGCAAAAATAAAATCACCGGTGAGCACTGAGAGGAAACGAGCAGAAATGACCACACCAGGCTGGGCTCATGCTGGGAATGCTGGGAAAACCGCAGTCAGGAATGGCAGAGCTGTGGAATTGTCACCAGACTCTGTCAATGACACAGAAAGGGCCTCATAGGCCTATTATATAGCGCCTTGCACACCTGTTGATTTGTTATACGGCACACTTTCACAGGTAGGTGATTTGTTGTGTCTCTGCTGTCCCATCTTTTGAGTTCTTATAAAGCGCCTTTGACGTATACCTCTGTGGAAAGCCAGCCCCCTGGACGCAGACAGGCAGACAGACAGGCAGGCAGACAGACAGACAGAAAGACAGACAGAGACACAGGCAGACAGGCAGGCAGACAGACAGACAGACAGACAGACAGAGAGACAGACAGACAGACAGACAGACAGGTAGGCAGGCAGGCAGGCAGGCAGACAGAGACACAGGCAGACAGGCAGACAGGCAGACAGACAGACAGACAGACAGACAGAGACACAGACAGGCAGACGGACGGACAGACAGACAGACAGACAGGCAGACAGACAGACAGAGACACAGACAGACAGACAGGCAGGCAGACAGACAGACAGACAGACACCACAAAGCCTTAATCGCCAGCTCAGTCCTTCGTCCTCTTTCTCTGCCGCCTCTACTCCTCTCCCCACAAGCTCCGTCTTCCTCCTCCCGACTCCGGCTCATGACTAGAGGGAGGCGGCCCCTTTTATCTCCACCCAGACGTGCTCCAGGTGCCCCTTGATGAACTTCCTGTGGCACCTCCAGGTGTGGCAGAAGTGCTGGCGTCCAGGGCTCCTCACTCTTCTGGGTGCCCCCTGGTATAGGGTTGAGCTTCCAAGCTCCATTCCCGTGGCCTCCATACCAACCAGGACGGCTGTCCTCTCGTGATCCAGGGGAGGTACAGTCCTTCTCCCTGTCCTTCCAGGCGTCCCGGCTGGGCACAGTCCCCAAGTGCCCACCACACCTCATATAGCGCCTTTCTTATCCTTCACTAGTCAAAGTGCTGCATGCTGATTGGCTCACGTAAGTCAGAACATCACTGGAAACGAGATGACAAGGACCTCATTGTGAAGAAGACACGGACTGGCCTGCATTCTGTCTTGGATGGGTGGCACTCTACCTTTATAAAGGGTGGATGGAGGGAGCAGCCCCCCAGGGTAGTTGTGCCCACCCAATACTGCTATTATTATTATTATTATTATTATTATCTTATTTATGATTTGGCTGACTTCTTTTATCCAAGGCAGCTTACAACATCTGAGACACCATTTGTTCCATTTCTTTGGTTTTCCAGTTGAAGTGCCAACAGGTGAAGTGCCCGGCTCAGGGTCACAAGAGTCAGAAGCAGGATCTGAACCCACCAACACAGGGTTTGAAGTCCAAAACCGTAACCAGCACCCCCCTGGGGGTCTCCCATACTCTCACTCAAAGGCTGCCTGTAGTTCCAATGGGTGCCGCTGCTGGGATTCTGGGGAGCCACCGGCGGGAGCTTTGTGTGTGTGTGTGTGTGGTTGGTGTTTTGGGTTCCTAGTTTAAAGGAGTTTCCTTCTGAATTGGAAGGTCTTCCTGCATACAAAATGGTGGCTCTGGAAATACTCCCAGTTCTGGCATTAAGGAAGCTGCTCCACCTCACCAGTGAGTTGGAATTCATGAAAGGAGGACGACACTCACCTGGGAGGAGAAGAGGAGTAAAGGAATGTGGGGGGGGGGGCATGAAAGAAGAAGAATTGCTTATAGTGGAACAGCCTTATGGAGATCTCCTATTTATTTTAACCCAGGATTTGCTCCGGTGAAGTTATGACTGGGGTTTGGGCCCTGCATTGCCCCCTACAGGTTACAATGTATTAAGCAGCACCTTTCACATCCATCTCTCTATTATACAGCACCCTTCATATCTATCAGCTGTCACGTCACTGGAGAGGCCTGACATAATGACAGTAAGAATCTCACTGGAGATGTGACACCAATGATAGGCCAGCTGATTTGCCACACTGAAACCCCCTATGGTCAAAACCCAGAGGTGGATGGCGTATTTCAAAATATTCAGGGCTGATGAGTTCCCAAGGACAGTGTGGGGGCTTCATGATACCCTATGGACCCTTCAAATGTCACAGAATGCCACAGCTTCTAAAGAGTTTCAGTTCTGATCATTTGATATCATTAGAGACCAACTGCTACACTGAATGTGCTGCCCTCTGCTGGCCTGGATGATTTTCAACCTTGACAATGAAGGCTGCTCAGACTCTGTTCATGTTTAGCAAGTTGTCTGCCTACCCAATGAAAAAATCAGAAAACATTAAATTTTAGTTTACGTTTAGGGGACACCTCCATGCATATCTAAATACCCACCCCAGGACAATGACATTGCTGCAGTCACATCTCTAACCAGAGAGTGGACAACAAGATGTTGGATGATATGGTGTCCACGATGTATGGAACAGATGTCTCAGGTAACACAGGGATTAGGCCTCATCTGCAGTACCAGGGTCTCCGTATTTCAAAAAAGACACAGCAGCAGCAGCAGAGAAAGCCCAAAGGAGAACAACTGGGTTGATTCAGCACCATGGAGAGCATCAGAGAGTGGAGGAGCTGATCTAACAGAGAATTAGAGGACACAAGACTTTATTGGACTTTAAGAAGGCCAACGGAACGTGTGCCTATATAGCGCCCTGTTTGTGTGCAGAGCAAGTCGAGGGAGCTTACGCTTAGGTTCTATCAACAACAACGTGCATTTCTAGAGCACGTTTCCATACAAATGATGTCACTCAAAGTGCTTTACAAGATGAAGTAAGAAAAATATAGAAATACAAATATAAAATAAAGATTAGGAAATACTAAGTAACAAAGAATAAAGCAAGATCCGATAACAAAAAAATAAAAATAACGAAATCTGCAGGGGTTCCGAAGCCACGAGACCACCCAACCCCGCTAACATAAAAGATCTCAGTCACTCCTATGGCCCTCTAGTAAAGCGCTCACATCTACTTATTAGAAAAAGGCAAAGCAGCCGACGAGAGAGTCCAGAGCTGATTCAGGACCACGGAGAGCAATGGAGGAGCAAAGACTACAGGAGTTGACAGCCGGAAGAGATTTAAATTAGGGAGGGAATTGGAGACGCCGAAGGAAACTGGCATTTCACACACACACACACACACACACACACACACACACACACACACCTTCAGACAGAGAACCACAAACACATGGAATAAGTGACCAAGCAGTGACGGACAAACGGACATTGGGGACCCTCAGATCTCAATCTGATATCATTTTGGAGTTAAAAAAGTCAAGAGGATTGTCAGGTTTTGCTGGGCCGGGTGACTCGTTCTTGTCCACGTTGGATTTTCCTTATAAAGCTAAGGAGTGAGCCCTCTGAACTGACCGTCCATACTGTCTTTACTGTCCATAGTGCTTCCCAGTACAAATCCACAGTTCAACACACTGAAGTCAGAGGGGCGACTCGCTCAGGGTCACACCGTGAGTTGGAGGTGAAGCTGAACTGCCATCCTAGTGACTGACACGCCAAACCCTGAGCCGCTAAGACCACCCACTTGACGCTGTAAAAATGACTATGCACAGTACAACCTCAGCCGCCTGTGGAGTTCAATCCAATCATTTTAAAAAGCGGCACCAGCTGAGGACTTAGTGTGAGAGACCCCCCGGACCACCCAGCACCGGCGCAAATCCAGAGAAGCAAGCAAATGAATCCAACACGTCAAGAGGCCTTACCTCTGTCACTGAAGTCGTCGACCAGGATGATTTCGGCGATGAGATCATCGGGTGTCCGGTTGACGATGCTGTGAACTGTCCGCAGGAGGGAGGACCAGCCTTCATTGTGGACGGGGATGATGATGCTAGTGTTGGGCAGCTTTTCCAGGTAGAGCTTCTGTTTGCAGCTAAGGAGTGGAAAAACAAAAGGTGAGAAGTGGACATGGCACTCGCTTCAGCCCACTGGTGGGCTCTGAAACTGGCAGATAGACCCCATAGTCTTATCAAAGATGGGGGCACTGCTGCCTTACATGGTCTGGACACGGGTTCAGCATCAAAGCAGTTCCCATGTTTTCTTGGGTGGTCACCTGCGGAGACCCCAGCTACATGTTCCCATCCAAAGACACACGACTGGCATCCCCTCTACAGAGGGGTCTCAAACCAGAGCTTCGCACAATCCCACCTTTGGAAATAAAATCACAAAAATGTAAGAACTGGACAGGCGAGGAGGAGGTGTCTGATCTCCTTCTGATGGACTTGCTGGGTTCAGCTTGAAAAGGATGGGGTGAGCAGGAAGGAGTGGGCACAGATGACCAGGCTTGAAGTGTGACCTGAGGGGGCATAGAGGGGCACCGCTCTGTGCTGCTGCCGCCCTCCTCTGGACTCTTTGGTTCAGATGCCTGTTTGCTTTCAGGTACTGAGGTTTGTATATCTGGCTAGCTGCCTTCTCTACTTTAGACCATTGTTGGTGCCCTGTGATGCCACCTCCCTGAGTCGGGATTGGCACACAGACCTGGAAGCCACAGTGACAAATAATAATAATTCCAAAATAAGCGTCGGCAAATCCAAAGGCAAGGACTAAAGAAGACAAATGAATGAAAGGAGCGCAGGTAGTCATGTGACATCGGCCATGTTGTCCCCCATCGGGCCGTTAAGGCACAGCAGCCCCGCATTGTGCTGGCAGACTTTATGTGGCACGCGATCTCATTACTTTGAATGCCAATGCATGTGACAGCAAGTCGATTTCTGAACACATCACCCTGAGCCCACTATGTGCTTGGACTTTTTCGATGCTGCTAACCCACGCGTCGGTGCCACGCGTGCCCACATCCGTCCTGCGCTCCCACATTGAAATGAAAGCAGCGGCCTCTGCAGTTTTCTGATGTTCTGTTTCTGAACTTTTCCACCGTGCATCTCTCGGTGAACGAGTTGCGTCCTTTACTGATGACGTTTGTGTCATTTGAGTGCGACTTGTTGGTTTAGTGAGCCCATTGCGCTGCCTAATTCTCGAGCATATGCCACATATAGCGCCCTCATCTTGCATTTATACACCTGTACGACTCTGCTAAGGCCAACAACTCTGGGTGGAAGTCCAGCGGAGTTTATGAATTCAAAAACTGAACTCACTTCTGTTTACTTTAGTATAGCGTCTTGACAAGCTGAAATGTCGCCGCCCGCCTCAGAATTTCAAATATTAACAATAAAGAGTTCTTTACATTTATATAGCGCCCTTCTCACTTTCTCACTACACACGTCGCTCTCCATGCAGCACCCCGATCTCCTTACTGCGAGGCAGATGCCCCCTACTGGTCCGAGGGCTCACGACTTGCTGGTTTTGATGGGTCGTTCTTTTGGTATTTCGAGCCTTTTCCCCTTGATTAACTTCACCTGCTGGCACTGGCATGACATGGACGCCTCACACTGGCACAGTCCATTGTTCACCTAATATCAGGTGTAGCCAGTGATTGTCCTGCTATGAAGTTTTAAACCATACAAAACCCACCCATTATACGAATATGCTAAGCAGAGGAGTGGCATCACACATCGAGCAGGGACTGCAGCCACTTTGGTGACACATGTGGACACCGAGAAAGTTTGTCACAACACCGCTGAGTGCCATCTGACCACCTCCAATGGCCCCTGTGCACTCCCACTGGCTGCTGGTAAGTCCTCTCAGTAGCTGTGCCACGGACTGGTGCTCACACAGTCACTCGGACTGTCCTCAAATAAACGTCACCACTGTCACCCAGTCACTGCTCCATGAGAATCTCGGCTTCCTTCAATCAGATCACCGTGGTGGCACTCATTGACCAGGCCAGTGGCTGTTGCATCCATACTTGTCAGGTCTTGCAGTTTGTAAAGCTCAGAGCGCTGTGGTGGTCTTCTTTACCCCCTGCCCCCCCCACTGGCCCCTTTATGCCCCTTTCAGTTTTAGGATTTCCCTTCAGTGTGTCCCGTCCCTGCTCTTCTTCCCCTCTGTTCACATTCCACTTCTTCCTCACATTTATTTCTATGGGCCTCCATGTTCTTAAATCCAGGACAGCTGATAGAAACACAGAGTCAGCTCTACAGTGGGGTGGTGGAGTGGACTGGGCAAAGAGTGGGCATGAGAGGAGCACCTCACACTGGCAAAGCCGTCAGATGCAGAAGAGCAAAGAATGAAAAGTGGGCTTAAAGAGTGAAGGGAAAGACTGTGAAGTGCCTTGAGCATGGGAAAGGCGCTATATAAATATAATGTATTATTATTATTAAATTAGTGGACATGTTGATACAGATAGATAGACGGGAAAGGCGCCACATAATAAATAGACGGGAAAGGCTCCATATACTAGAAAGATGGCGAATGTGCCATACAATGGGAGTGATTCATTTGTCCCATGGGGTAAATTTATCATAACTGATGTAGCCAAGTATTGGGGGGCAATTACTTTTTCACACGGGTGATGAGTAAAGACGGTCTTGTTAATTCTCTCAGTTGCCTTCCTCTATCATTGCATTTTGTCTAAAGGTCTGAGGTATTCATTGTGAAAATTCCAGAATGTAAGGACCAGAATGGGGGCAAATACTTTTTCCCAGCCCTGCTAATGGTGGTCCTGACGGCTTTGCCTGCCCCTATTCCCATCTCCCCCAAGCCCCCATGAGACCATGAGATGTAACTCCTGGGATGAAAGCCACATGGATGGCCAAAGAAGATGCAGCCTGGCAGACTGGGCACCCATTGACGGGGGGGGGGGGGGGTCTGTGGGACATGGAGGCAGAAGGACTACCCACTGTGCCACCATACTGCTCGGCATTGAAGACAGGCAGCGTGACAGTCAGGCCCTGAGGGGACACTCGTGTCCCTGAGGTTTATTTTAATGTATTTAGGAGTGTGTGAGATCTGGGCAGATATTTGGAATGCAAATTGGAAGTCTAATTGTCATGCGCTAATTTGCATGATCACTAATGAGCCTCATGGGGACGGTAGGTCTGGGGGGTGCGTGAAGTCATTTATCATAATTACGATGAAGGACGAAATAAAAGGCACACCAGGATGGGCACAGGTTCTGTTGGAGTTAATCTGCCGCGCCCCCCAGGTGCCCGCTGACCTCACGATTCACTCGTGGAATGCGAACAAGACGGTGAAGAAGGACCCTCGCCAAAGTCGTCACTGTCATGCTTATCGTCTAACGTCTTCCACTGTGTGCCACCCAGTCGCCTGTTGTGTGTTCAGGTTTCAGCAGCTTTAGAAGGTGGGCAGCATGACAGTGGCACACACCACTTGGAGACCTGCGGTCAGCTGCCATGTTCTCCTGGTTTTCTGTTGTCCTCCATTCACTTTCTGGACCGTCTTATTTTCAGGGCCAGCACCTGCCTGGCAAAATTGGGCACGTGGGTGGTAATGCAGCTCAGGGGGCCTACTCGCTCACATCGGACAGCTTTGGTGCCACTGGTCAGTCTGTGCATTGACCCATCTGGGATACGAGAGTGAGGCGGGCCTACCTGGAGAAAGGCCAGGGCTTGAACTGGGAGCACTGGGGGGGCGGGGGGGGGTGAGCCACCATCAAAGGCCAGCTGATGACTCTGAACTGGTCCCAGATGGGTTCAGGGTGTGTGTGTGTCCATCCCTGGATTCCACATGCTGGCATCCAGAGACTTCATGTTAGATAGATGGGTTGAGGAGCACAAAGGAGGTTCAGCCGGACCCCCAAGTTTCCATTTATGTCTGCAGCTGATCGTGCGGATGGAGACGTGGCAGGTGAAGAGTCACACAGGGGACCTTGAGGGTTCAACACGATGACGTTGTTTGTTCCTGTAGCTGTGACCGTCCGTTTCGGTAACTGAAGAGGAGACTGAGTGACACTGGAGCCACTAGGGGGCAGCACTGTTTTGCTTTTTCTTCTTTTTTTTTGGACAGTTTTGTCAATAAACCCTTTAGTTGTGAGTTTCACTAAACTGGGCCAGGGGTTTTTGCTGTTCTCCTCTCCCTTTTTGAGTTGATGGCTCCTGGTGGCACATGCAGGTCACAAAGCCTGTCTCTTGAGTTTTTGTGTTTTTCTGTGTTTCGGGAGCCCTGGGTGCCACACTGTGCCCCTGAGCCCGCATCATCACTCAGCTACCCACTCTTTTTATTGTCAGGTGGCCGGTGGCCATCCAGGTCATTCTTTTCTGAAGGGTGACCAGGCTGTGTGAGGGTCACAGGAGGTCACTTTGCCCGGAGTCTTGTGGGTTAAAGTCCCCCAGCCAGGGTCTGCCCGAGGTGAGTGTGGGCGCTGATGAGGCTGAAGAGTGGGCCACTGTGGCTCTCCGTCTCCAGCGCCGGTCCCCGAGGACCCTGTGGTGTCCCTCTAATGGCCTACATTTGCACATTAATGTGACTCCTCACAATATACGACTCGGAGAATTCACTGACGCATAAATCCTGGCTGAGATGAGATTGAGATGGGCGCGCAGCCCGCCACTCCCTCCTCTCCCTCCTCTCCGGGCACAGGATTCTCCGCTGGCAGCGTAATGAGGACCAAATTAATTCAGCACTAAAGAAAACGAATGTCGCTGCTTAGTGGGGAATGAAGTCGACGCGGCCCCTCCAGGTCCATAAATTATGACCTGTGCAGCTCCGTCGCCATTAGAAATGGGAGCAGCGAGGGTCCTGGGGCCGACGCGGACCACCTGGGGCAATGCAAACTCTACAGAGGGCCACATTTGGAGGGAGAGACTCTGCCGGGCAATATAGCGCCTTTACACAGAGTGTGCCAGGCCTAGGTGGCGCATATAATGGCATCGCCCTGCGTGTTGACGTTTATCGACGTGTCACCAGTCGTGTGTTTACGAGCAGCAGTGCGTCATTACATGTGACAAATTAAACTGGATTTGATTTGATGTCTGGACACTCAAGGACGGGGGGCTCCTCCAGTGACAGCAGCCCACCCGCATGTCTTCTCAGCTGAGCCAACACTTGACTAACCCTACCAGGGCCCTCTGTGCCCTCCTCTCTGGTCCTTATGCCAGTCTGTTTCAGTCCCATCTCCCCTTATGATGCCAGAACACATCGGGCCTGTTTATTGTCACCCCCTGCTGGCATCTGGTGTCACTCAAGGAGGAGAATGGGGCCACCAGCAGTAGGCAGGAAAGATGGAGGGCAGAAGAGAAAGGAAGACTCTGGAAGTGGAGAAGGAAACACATTGAAGGCTCGATGGGCTGGTGCTGCTCCTGAGATGGCACAACCATTCCACTACCGTATTTTACACAATAACCAATTTGCCTCCCAGTGCCACACTCTGCTAGTTGGTTCTAGTGCCCCCTGGTGCCTGCTGTGAGCTGAAGCAGCCTCCATGGTGTGGCACGTTACTCAAAGTTGTGCTTCAGTGCTTGCTGTGCCGCTCTAAGTGGAGGGCACCCCCTGCATGGGTACACAGTGTGGACTTACTTTGGGTGTCTGATGTCGGGCAGCGAGCGGTCCAGCGCGATGTTGTTGCTGACGTGGATATTAAATCCATTCTCCCGGTACGCCAAGTCGTCACTCTCCTCCTCCGTTAGCGGGTATGGCTTTCCGTGCTCCCCTTTACCTACAAGACAAGGCAGAGGGCTCAGCATGGACTGGCACTTCAGATCAAAAAGGACATCGACAAAATAACACCCCGCCCTAATTTAAATATCGTTCAGTGTGATTGGCTGGAAAAAAAACAAGAAAAACAATCAACCTGTCAATCAAGCACAGTGAGAGTCGCTTTCTTCACATACGGCTGTTCTCACCTCTTACCAGTAGAGGGCAGTGGCAGCAGTGACACAGACTGGCACACCACCTGAGCTAGTCACATGACCACAGCGGAGAGTAGCACAGTGAAGGGCAGTTTGAGCTTCAGCCCAAGGCGGAGGGGTCCTCACACATTTATTTTAGCAGTGCCAAGCATGTGCGCTAAGGGGACACCTTCATGGCTCCTGCCAGGTGAGCCGACAGGGGGCGCCGTCACTAACATAACCTCCTTTTACTGTCACAGTCCAGAGGGACATCAGCTGGAGGACGAGTGACCTTACATCCCCGCTGACCCATGAGGCCCCGCCCCTTCTAGGGGGTCGCTTCTAAACCTGGAGAGTCACTGAAATGGGCGTCGACCATAGGAGGCGGAGCTCCAACTCTGAAGCCATCTCTTCTCTTTTCTTTTGGTCACAGCAGAACCCTAACATGTGGTTTGGGCTGGCACCCCAACTCTTTGGTGGTCTCTGTCTCCTTTATTTGACGCCACTTGACCTTCACTTGAATAAGTAAGATGGAGCACCGTGTCACATGTTGGGACATCTTGGTGTCCCAAAGAGGAGCAGAAACGACTCGAGCGAGAAGGTCTGAAGGCAGCTGAGAGCACAGCCAGCACGTCGAGGGCTCCAAAGAGGACGGGGGGCTGCGTCAATCCAGGCTGAAGAAATTTGAGGCCACTTTGAGGATGGCACTCCTCGGTGACAATGTCCTTAAACGCTGGCAGTCGGCTTTGGCTGTGCTGGCAATGTGAGCCGATAGAAGAGGCGCCGATCCAAGGGTCTTAGAAGTGATTCTGGCTGCCCGGCCTCAGCTAGTGGACAGTCGGTCAAGATGGAGAGCATCTGAGGGGCCAAACTGAGAAAAGTCTGGAGGACAGTCCAGTCATCATAGGGGTCCGAGTTGGTCAGATGAGGCGCTCAGTCGACTGAAGAGCTGATAGCTCTAAGCGTGGTGACCCTCTGGGGGGCACAGGTGGGCAGATTGAAGGCAGTGGTCCCAGGAAGCAGGCAGGCGCAGCTCACAATGTCCACCTCACCAGGGTCTGCACCTTTCCATTTGCTCCCAAGTCTCCACTTCCCATCTGGGCACGGCTGCCATGCCAGTTCATCACACAGTAAGCACTTTGCCCTGGCATGGAGCTGTGTGGAGTGGACTATACTGCCCTCTGGTGCCCACTGTCAGACATTATGCCATTTTGAGAACGGGCCACAGAGGGCACTGAACATTACTGGCAGGTCGGCCTCTTCAGTGTTGCCAAGGAAGATGCTATACGGAATTAAAATGGCAGAAGTGAGTGGGCAGAGAAACTGAATGTGAATGCAAAGGCCAAGCTTGCCCTAAAGCCACCACACCTAATGAAGATGGCTGGTGTGGGACCGCCGAGTACTCAGAAAACAAGACACTTGCAGAAGCTTTAGGGACCTCCAAAGATCTGAGTGCCAAGGGAGTCCACCACGTTCATCACATCCTTGGGTTTGTTCAAATCACGCAGAGACGTCCATTAAAGCCGTGATGTGCGCCACACAGAAGGCCGGTGGTATACGGGGGTCCAAGCTGAGTCCTTCAGGCTTCAGGAGCAGCCCCCTTCCTCGGGGCCTTCAAAAGAGAAGAGGAAGATCGCGAGAAGAAACGGCGACAAACGTCATGCAGAATTCATCAACCAGAAACAAAACCCATCTGTCACCAAGTGCCACCAAACATGTCCTCACTGCTGATCAGGTCCTGTGTCACACATGCAAGGCTATGACAATATCAGCAATGCCATCACTGATCGTGAGAGGGCGCTGTTGGTAACTGGTCTCCTTTTTACCCGCTAGGACAGACCAAACACAGGATTTTGATGTCACCTCCTCTGTCACCAAACTGCCACCAAACATCCACTTTGAATGGAAATTAAAGATGGCCACACCTAAAAGTGCCCAAGAAGTCTCTGAAAGTGAAATTGTCTTTATTTAGTGACCACCATGACCTGCTCTTTGTCATCTCACTCTTTGGGTTTCCCCACCATTGCACAGGGCAGACCCTCATGGCAGCCCATCCTCCTTTCTGTGCCCTTCACCACAAACTGCTGCATTTGATGCCCCCTCATCACTACTTGCATTGAAATCCATTTAGGAAAGCTGGGGCTGCCAGCAGGGGGCGCGTATCCTGCGGTTTGTGTGAGGACCCCAATGCCTCAGTGTAGGGACGGGGACATCGCACTGTCAACATTGGTGACATCCTTTTCATGAGATGTAAAATGGTGGCCTTGACTCTCTGTGGTCATCAAAGACTCCTGAGTGTCCTTCAAAGAAAGGAGTTTGTACCCTGATGTCCTGGCTAAAGGGCCCACCACACCCTGGTCATTCTGGACCCCCTAATCACCCTCTCTCACCCCTCCACCACCTAATAGCTGATATATGGTGAGTGTACTGGCACAGGAGTGGCAGCTGTCACTTGGTCCAGGTGGATGTGACACACTGATGATGGTAGTGCTCAGTGCATTGGAAAGGCACTATATACTGTAAATGTCTCTCTGATGTCACCTCCTGTCATCTGAGGCTAACGCTGAAGGAGTTAACAACACAGAGTGGGCTGTTTGTGGTAACGCTGCTGTATCTGCGCCAGGGTGCCAGCCCGGCCTGCGCTTTAGGGTCCTGTTTGATGTCCTCGTTGTTCTTTCATTGATGTTTAAGTTACGTTTGTTAATCATCTCTGCCTGTGTTGGTCTCCATGCTTCTTGTGAGAGGAGCTGCCCCTGCCTATAAATCCAGAGGGTCTCCCACCATTCCTGGTGAATGCCCTCCAGAGTTGGTGAGTTTCTTTGTGTTTATCGCTCTTCTGAGTTTATTGGATTTCTGGATTTTCAACTTTCTGCTCCGTGGTTTGTTGACCTCACTTTTGGAATCCATGCGTGACTTGGATTGCCTTTGTGTTAAGGGTCCTTCCAGTTTAGCTTTGCGCTCTCTTGACCTTCATTGTGATTAGAAGAATAAATCTTTAATTCGATGAAGATTCTACGAGGGCCCTTGTGTCTAGGCAGGGGTTTTGATGGGATTTCTCTCTCTGGCGGGCATTTCTGGAAGTGCTTTTGGGACTCTTTATGAACTCTATAAGGCATCCGTGAAAAATGTCACACTATTTGGATGTCTTTAAATACTCCTCAAGACAGATTCGACATGACTGAAACGATGGAAAATTCCAGAAAAAACGTAACATGATGAAAGAATTTAAAACAAACCCAAAATGTCACAAAGTAACTGAAACTGCTGCTCCACCTTACAGCACTGAACAAGCATCTCCTGCTAACATTTAATACTCATCGTCATCGTCATCGTCATCATCATCCTGGTCAGCGTCACCTTCTGCTTACACTAAACTCATGGCACCACATCTCCCATTGAGAAGCACATAAAGCACTTCACCTCAAGTTTTCTATCTTGCCCTCATTCAGGTTTTTAACTTATTAAATCCTGTTTGCTCCCATTTAAAGCCCACCTGAAAAACACATGTGATGGCACTGAAGCGCCACTGAAGATTTAAGAAAACATCAGTTAAAGCGATGGAGACGATCAGACAGACTGAGCAGGAGTTCAGCCCACCATCTTGTTACGAATGTCTGCTGTGCACAGCTGGCCAGTTCATCCTCAGCTGCTCTCCACTGTTGTTTTACTCCCCAAGGCAGGAGATGCTCGAGCAATAATAATAATAATAATAATAATAATAATAATAATAATAATAATATGTTTATATAGCGCCTTTCTCGCTACTCCAAGCGCTTCACATAGTGAATGGGGAGCCAGCGAAGCCGATTTCAGCACCAGCCTCCGTGGACAGCTCCGCACTTTGACGCCGATTGGACTTGACGCGCCCCGGCCTTCCTCCAGATGACCTGCCAATCATCCTGGCACACTGCGCCCAGTTATGTGAGACTCCTGGGCACTCTTGGATTACAGCCAACGAGCATCTCCTCGGCCCCTGCAGTTCACCCCTGCCTATCCGCCGATGGGGGGGGGGGGGGTTTACAGGATGCCGTCTGCAGAACATTCTGCTCACAGGCTTTCATTTTCAGCGCATCTAATAGTCAGGAAGCCTCGGTACATAAGCAGATAAAGAGGGAGCCACGGGGAGTGCAGGATTAGCCTCCGCTTTTCATGGCTACACACTCACTCCTGATTTCTCTAATCCCTGCGAACAAGCAAGAAACTGCAGCTGGGGGATTGGAAAAGTCTTTGAGACGGCGGGCATTTCCTGCCCTGTCTGATCCTCATCTTTATCCAGCTGTGTAGCCCAGACATTCATCACAGATTTGCTATTTTATGACAGCACCTGGCAAGAAAGGCGCTATAAATCAATAAGCAGTTCATCTGACACTCCGGCTTGCTCTGTAAATTACACACGGGAATGCGAGACACGGGGACCCCACGACATCTCTGCCTCTCCATCTCTTAAACGTGAGCTGTGCTGAACCATCAGCCAAGATCAAGAACTGCCCTCAGATGAATCAGGACCTCTGCCAACGGAGCTGCCTACCAGGGCACAAGAAGATGCCACCGAGACAAAACATTCAGGGATCCTGCTGAAGTGGGCAATGACAGGGCAAACTGGCTGGTAGTTTAAAGCATGACAGTTTAATCTGTTGTGCGCAAGGTAGAGTTCAACCATGGCTGGGCACAAGGCATGGATGCCAGGTGGTCCTGGGGGCACACGGATGTGCAAACAATCATAGAGAGCACATGCAAGGAAGAATTTCACTGGACTCTGTATA
Source organism: Polypterus bichir lapradei (assembly GCA_026402145.1). Taxonomy (NCBI): domain Eukaryota; kingdom Metazoa; phylum Chordata; class Cladistia; order Polypteriformes; family Polypteridae; genus Polypterus; species Polypterus bichir. Next base: position 26,014,846 of record JANRMT010062823.1, on the reverse strand, counting down.
TGTGACAATGACGATCCCACATCATAAAACGCCTTCACATATCTATCTATCTATCGCGCCTCTCATACCCATCATTCACTAATCATGGTGCCAGGGAGTGACATCACGCTGCATCTTAGTTAGCACAAGTAGACTAGAACTTAATTGGAGTTTTCAAAAGACAATAAGGATCCTATAAACCACATTTGGGGGTCCACAAGAATGCATGGGGAGAATTAATAAGAACGTTCTGGTCTCCCTGTATGGCAAATATCCAAAGGCTGCCAGCTGGCATGAAGGGTGAAGGAAGTGCCTCAGGGACCTAGTCATAAATTGATGTTAGTTTGGATAGATGAGGTAATAATAATAATAATAATAATAATAATAATAATAATAATAATAATAATAATAATAATAATAATCGATCAATCAATCAATCTGAGGTGCTGTTTCAGTGGGCATTGTAGGGGCACAAAGGTGCCACAGGTGAGGAGGTTTAAGTCAGCCAGCCATGTCAGAGCCCTGGACAGCTGACATCTTCCCAGTCTTCTCTCTTGGTGGCCTCTAAGGCTTTCATTGACCTAAGATGTGCAGCTGGCATCCTGGCACTCGACTATCCTTTGCCCAAATTGACTTAAGCACACTGTGCCCTTTATGCCTCTCAGACCTTTTGTTTCTCATCAAGTGATGTTCTCCTGGGGGCTCCGAGTTTCTCCTCATTTTACTTCTCGTCTCTCTTTACCTCTTGTTTGCTGTTCTGCCATTTTGTTCCTGTGGCTGTGGTTTCTGGAAGTCGTGTCACATGATGTCCTTTGCGTGACGTTTTATAGGCCAGCGCTGTGTGGTACACGGTGTCCAAGATTGAGGACCCAATAGGAAGACGTCGAGTTGATCCTTCAGATGTTCACTTCCTGTTTTTCCCTTTTGACTTTGATGTTTGGGGGTCTCAACAGTGCTGTAGCTTTTCCTCTTTTGACCCCCATTACGGTTCACTTGGATGACCCTGTCACTTGTCAAGGACCCCACAGCTGATAACTAATCATGTGTAGCGCGATGCCAGGAGTCCTTCACAGGGCAGAAAGCCAGGCAGGACCACCGCAGGCAGACGGTGCCAACTACCACAGGCGGGCTGCGGCCCACACAGGCCCAAAACTGAGGTGAATGCTTTAAAAGTTCAAGTTAATGAGAGAGGAACCCACAAAGAATCGTTTAAAAAAAGCATTTAAAGTAGCCGAGGCCATCGAGAGCCAATCGGTAACCAAAAAAGGGAAGGAAGAAAATCAAAGAAAAGCAGCAAAGTGACAGCCTGAGGGACGATGGAGTCTGATAGGACAGAAAGGAGCAGGGCGGGGCCTCATTGTGACATCACAGCGGCCCCGCCTCCTGGGGCTCCACCCCCAGAAGTCACAGCACAAACACGTAACGTGAATGACAAACCACAGAAACGACAGAAAAGAGAAATGACATCAAAACACGGAATTCAAACCCACAGAGCCAGGTCAGGGTGTAGGGGATTAAGACCACCTGAAATATCCTCAAAGCCAGCCAGGACCACCCAGACAAACAGCCTTGAAACAGGACGGTGACAGTGTGGTACAAAATGGCTTCACTGAATACAAATCTGAAAAGGACAAGAGAAGTGACAAATCGACTTAGAAAAAGGACACAAAAGCCACTGAACAGCCGCAGGCGTCGAGCCCCCTAGTCTGAAATGCGCATCTCAGTCCCACCTCCACACCTCACGTCACCACTGGTCTCATTACAGGCAGCCTGCGGCCCACCAGTGCTCTTCTAACCTGAGCAGACGTCACCTCCTTGACTTTGGCATCTCATGGGTGGGCCACCAGGACAGAAAGAAGGTTGGGGCTTTGGTGGACCCGACAGACAGAAGTCCTCCACCAGGGTCAGCTACTGGACTCACTTACTATCCCAATGGAAGGACAGGCGTGTCGGGGGGCATGTCGGTCAATATGGTGGAACTGGACGAAGAACCATCTAGAAGAAGTGTGGACTCGGGGGCACAGGGGGGAGATCAGGAGAAAGCTGGCATAAAGAGCAGCAGTGAAAGGGCAACGGGGAGAGGAAGGTGCTGTGAGTCCAGTGGTGTGAGGAGTGGAGTCCATCAGGGGTCAGCGGCATAGGAATAGGAAGGACAGGCTGGCAGAGTTAGCAGGTGACACCAAACTGGGTGGCATTGGCGGACAATGAAGAGCCAGCTGAACCATCGCAGAGGAGTGTGAAGATGAATTTAAAGTACGTAAAGGCAGAGGATCACGAGTGTGAATACACGATGAGAAGAACGTCATTCAGCTTGTTAGCTTCTTTGTTTGCTTATCGTGTTTTAACGCATCGCATTGTCACAATGACCTTGTCTGAACTTTCTAAAGTCACGTATTATTGTTTCTGTCCCTTGTATTCCTCGTAAAGTCACAATCTTGGAGTTTAGCACTGAGCCAATAATTTGTATGTGACCAATGAAATGTGATTGGACATCGGACCATTCAAAAGAATGTGAGGGTGCAGTGGAGGGGACCTCACCTGTGATGTGACTTGGTGACACAAACATCAGGAAAATGGATGAAAGACCTCAGGTCAGACCAGGACTGTCTCTGGGCTTCACCCCAGGCATCCTGACCCCAAACTCCACAGACTGGGGACCTGGCCTAGCAAGTTCCAGATGTCTTGATAAACCAGCAAACCTCCGTCTTGAGAGACGAGTCCAACAACGAACATTTACAGAAGAATCAACAAAAATGACGGAAAGGGGGCAACAGGGTTAGCTGAAAACGGCAACCTGAGCCTAAGAAGTCCAAATGAAAATCCAAAAATCAAACCCAAAGAACATTACAAGCCCTGCAAACACCCCAATTAATGACAAACCTCTGAGGGGCTCGGGGTCCCCAGCTGAGTGTGGTGGCTCAGTGGTGACATTAGTGGGGTTCACCCTCAAAAATGGAGAAACATAAAAGAGTTAGACTCAGAATATATGAAGATGGAATAATAAATAAATATAACAGAAATATGTAGAAACGTGAAAAAAAATGGAAAACCTCTAAAATCCCAGATGTCGCCTAGCAAACTAAAATTCTGAGAGACAAAGCAGCACCGGAGAAAGTTCAGAGAAGAACAACTGGGAGATTCAGGACCCTGGAGAGCAAATGACGGGGAGAAAACTGAAGGAGCCGATGGAGAATAAGAGGCGATGAGAGGACAGAAGCCATTATGAAGGCCAATAGGATGTTAGGTGACACAAGAAAGACAACTTGGGAAAGTCGAGAAGAGGGGGCAAGCAGGGTGAATGAGCACCAAGGAGAGCGAGCAAAGAGGAGAGACTGGGGGGCTGAACTGGAAGGAAACTTCAGAGGTGACGAGACTGAAGCAGACAGAAGTCCCCAAGAAGGCTAAGAGCCCTTTAGGTTGTATAGCGCCCCCTATGTGTCAAGTACAAATCAAGGCAGATGTGCGTCCTCTATATTATGATCAGTAGATCTGATATTTTAGTGTGGGCTCCCAGAGTATTTGCGTCTTTTGGGGTGGTGGAACCCGAGCATTATGAAATTGGCATTCACGGTCCTACAAGTCATTTGGTGAAGTGACACATTTACAGTGCAATGCCACAACCCCGTCTAAGTATTGTGTAGGGATGTCACCATTTCATGCGTTCCATTGCTGAGATGTTTCCAGGGAGGTTGCCGAGGAGGTTGTGACATCTGACATCATTAATTAACCGGGGTAATTGGCATTGGCGGCCATACTCTCATCTGAATGTAGTGGATAGTCCTAGTGTCACTTTGGCGATGTGACCGTCATGGCTTTGAGCTCTACCCTTGTTTTTGGTACCCTGCGTTCTGCTTAACATGACTGATCGGCCTGACCTTTGGTTCTGATTTTGGCTTCTTTTTCTCCTGATCCTTATTGATACAAACCTTGACTGCCTCACTCTGAGTTGGGATAATCTGTCTAAGACACCACTGGGCACTCAAGAAAGTCAAGAGAGGAGCAGCCAGGCTGGTTCAGCACCATGGAGAGCAACAAAGGGGGACTTGGAGCCAAATGGAGATTAAGAGGTGGACAGGAGCTAACAGGGGGCTATGGTGCCATGATATATGAGGCACAAGTCAATCCCTGATTTATCACTGAAAGTTCGAGGACCACTTGAAGGGCAGCTTAACAGCGTTAACAGGAGGCTAGCTTATATAGCGCCATGATATGTGAGGTACAAGTCAATGGAGGTCATGCTTAAGCTGGATGAGACCCAAGTTTGATCTCCAAAACACACAAAGTGGCACTCAAGAAAGTCAAGAGAGGAGCAGCCAGGCTGGTTCAGCACCCATGGAGAGTGACCAGGCAGGGTCTGCAAAGACTTGAGGAGAGGAGGAGATGGCAGGACTGACGTGTTTTAAACTGTCAGGGGGGCAAGGCCAGTGGATCCCATGAAAATAACAACATCAACAACATGGAGACGCAGAAAGTTAAGAAGAAAACTGGCACAACCAACGTCCTTCTCCAGACACAGAACTTCAGACACATAGAATAAGTGACCAGGTAGTGCTGCACAGAAGGACATCAGGGACCCTCAAAGCTCATCTCCATGTTATTGGGCTGAGTGGCCTGTTCACGTCAAGTCTGTTCTCCGGCTCTTTGGGTGGTCTCCATGTGATGTCATATTTCTTGCATGCCCTACTCTGTTTTATTTATTTATTCAAAGTTATCTTTGACAGCCCAGCTGTGCATCTCACCTGATATCACAAAGCCGACGTCTCTCCTGGGATCACAAATCTGACAGTAAACTGAGCTGAATCCCCTTCTACTGCTGGTGACCTCACTTATCAGGGTGGCCAGCTGTCTTCCAGGACAAATGTATCAAAATTAAATCAGCTTCTTCAACCCTCTACCATCAGCATGGCACGGCATGGCATTTTACCTGTGCGCAGCTCCTCCTTCCAGATCCGTTCGGTGTCGTGCCAGTCCTTCCTCTTTGAGCCATCAGTCCAGGTGTACAAGTGTCCCTCACTCAATCCCAAAATGAACCCCTGAAAATACAAAGACAAGCACAACTGAGTGGTGGGTTTCAGGGCACTGCTTTCATGCTAATAGTAGGCACTCCAACGTGTGGCGCACAAGTCAGGGGAGGTCATACTTAGGCTACATAACACCTCATGGTCTGCAGTGCTGTGTGCAGTTTTAGTCTTCAAATCAGCGAAAAGACAAAGCAGCTGGAGGGAAAGCACCGAGAAGAGCAGCGGAGTTGATTCAGCACCATGGACAGCAATGTGCCAAGTGAACCACCGGGCTGATTGAGGACCATGGAGAGTGTGGCAGAGGCCACGGAGCAGTGACCATGGAGCAGGGCGCAAGCCAAGATGAACTCATAAAGTCTCGACCAAACTGGCAAAGCTGGAACCAGAATACTATACAGCCTGGAAGACGATGCTGGATTTGAACCCTTGTCCAACTAAGGCTCAAAGCACGTCAGCCTACCTACAAAATAAAAGTCAACAATTGTAGCACTGGGGGCCAGAGGAGCGCCTTACAAGGTGTGGCTTGTTAGAATCTGAGGGGTCACAAGTGACGCCATTCACTTTCATTCGCTCCTGCTGGCCACCGAGTGCCCGCTCCTCCAGGGCCTCCATGCTGGCGCTGCACACCGCTGCCACTCAGGAGAGATGTTCTAAATTAGCACAAAGCGGCTTATTGAATTGGGCCTAATTCGACAATTAATAAACGCACAGCTGCTCGCTGCCGCTTATCTCCATGTTGGACACAGAAAGGCGCCATGCGCTGAGCTCTCATCTCACTAATGAAACCAGCGAGGGCACTGCCAGCGAGGCGGCCGTGGGCAAACAGCCCAAACAAAACGGGAATTCAACCGCAGCGAGGGGTCTTCTGCCTGCACCACTGAGACACTTCAGACGAGATGAAGGGACAAAGCAGACGAAGACTTGTCATCTGTGGTCTACAGCTTATTATATTGGGGGGGCGCCTCACGGCAAAGACCATCGCCAGTTGCTTTATGAGCCGTTGAAAGTAATGGAGACAAGGAGCAGGGCGACTCATAATTAAGAATGAAATGAGCCAATCCAAAGCTGTGCCTCCATGAAAGGAATGTTACTGGCAGGCCACTAGGGGGCTCACTGGTGACTGGGGGGGTTGAACTGTGTTCTGGAGCAGCGAAAGGGGAAGTGACTCAGTCAGGGTCACACGGTGAACCACAGGTAAGAACTAAACTGGGAACCTTGGTGTCGGGATGGCCCAGTGCCACACCACAGTGCCAGCCAACATGCCAAGGAGTTAGTCTGACTAGAATCATCATTAATGTAAATGTACAAACCCCCCTGTTGTCTATGTTCATGACCCCTAAGTCCCAGAGTGAGGGGCCTCCACTGCTCTTCTAGGGTCATCAGGAGCAGATGATCCAAAGCCTTCATCTTTATCTGGCATCTTCTTAGGTGGCATCTTATTGACTGGTGAACTTTGTTTGTTGTCATTAGAAACAGAAAGTCTACTGACAGGAGAACAGCATTCACTCCGTCCATCTGTCCGTCTCTGCCATAATGACACTCAGGAGGTGAACTTCAGTCAAGCTTGGGGTTCCCTGGGCCACTGCTGGTGATGTTGAACCCTGGTTGAGATGGTTCACCAGCAGGCTGAAGACTGACGTCACTTCTCCCCGCCTCCAGCTCCGCCCCTTCCAAACAGGAAAAGTAAAAAGGATGTCTACAATTCCTGCACTCAACCACCAGAGGGAGCCACAATGATATTTAGTTAAATGGGGTCTCCCAGCTGGAGGTCCCACTCTTTGGTGAGTGCTAAACCCTCATAGGGATCCACTGAAAGAGGACATGGGTTCAAATGTCCTTGTCAACCCAAACAAGGTTTGATCTTTCTAACGTTCTCCTGGGTTGACCCTGACAGCAAACGTTAGAGCCTACCAGCCGTATGGGGAATCAGTGGGCACACCGACACCTGGGGTCTTCAATCACATGGCTTTGGCTGGTGGAAGGCTTTCCTCCTTTTTTTGAGTGGTGGGCCGCAGAGCAGCCTGAGGCTCGATTTAGGCAGTAAGGCCTCATTTGGGGCATTTTGCGTTTGAAACCTGCAGACAGGAGAGTCTGGGGCTCCACTTTGGAGGTGTAGGCCTCATTCCGTATTTGAGTAAATGTTCTCCTCCCGACACATCACCAAAACGTTAAGGAGAATTCCAGGCCAAAACAAGGTAAGCAAAGGGAAAACACCCTCGGGATTAGTTTGGCTTGAAAATCGACAGCCTTGGATGGTGAACTCAACACAACATGGAGGCGACTGGGCGTCAAAAAGGCCATCATGGGCGGCGGCAAAATGACTTTACATCTGTTAAGCCAAAAACACAATTAAAATGTAAATAAACCCGAATAGGAAGGAGAGCCTCAGGAAAGCAAATGAAACAAACAAACAAACAAACAAACAAACAAACAAACAAACCAACCTTCAGAATGAAAGGCAAACCCAACAAGACCCCCGGCCTCCTCACTCTGACCTCTGACCTCAGCGCTGCCCCTTCCCACCGTCCCATCCCACCTGTCAGGTTCTTTCAGTTGAACTGTCGAGGGTCTCAAAGCACAAAGCAGCAGGGGGTCTCGGTGCCCACCTGCACAGCCACTCGGTGAATGGTGACGCGCGCCACTTTGTCTCGTTGTCCCCACCGTGCGCTTGTTTGGCCGATGAGGGGACGTGTCGTTGCTCGTCGTCCCCTCTGTGCGTTTGCCGGAGGTCTGCGCCGACACTTCGCCGAGTTGAGAGATAAGTGATTTATTTAGTGACATGCTGGCTGTGACATTTTTTGTCATTTGGGGGTCCCTCCCAGCACCAGAGGTCTTTGGAGGGACGCAGCACGCATTTCAATGTGTCCCGACCCCCTCCTCTCCACATTCCAGCTCTCTCGTTAGGTGGGCTCCTCCCTCTTTGAATAGATGGGAGACCCCCGGGGGGAGTCATTGACAGACGCAGGCGCTTCATCGTAAAAATGAAAATGTTTGCTGCGGCAGTTGGGCTGCCAGGTTCTCAAAGGTCAAAAGCAGGCCTCGTTGGCACAAAGCAGGCCCGGCCCCCCCAAGTGACAACAAGGGACCTGGAAGTCAGAGCTCAAAATGACAGCCAGAAAGTCATCGTCCGTAACCTCGGCTGGTCTGGCAGTGGGCACCTTTGACACGCGCTGTGTGCTGCCAGTCCCCTCTGAGCCAGAAAGCAAGTGCCAACCAAACATCTTCACTTGGGGGGCAAAATGAAAGTGACGTGAAAATAAGCATCAAAGTGTGGGCGTCGACCCTGCGATACCCGGGCACCTGATTTGTGTCTGGTGCCCAGTGCTGCCAGCATTCACTCTGCCCTCAAAGCCAAAGACCCCAAATTGTGGAGAACATCAAAAGGTAAATAGCCGTCCTGAACTTTTACTCCCCGCCTTATTCCAATTAAAGATCTGATAAACGTGTTCTTCTCCGCAGGACACTAAGCTCCCTCCTGTTTATCACCTCAAAGGCAAAGACAGCGCAGGGAATGTGCGTCCGAAGGCTGAGAGCGGATTGAGGTTTGGGGGGTGCAGGTGGACTGATGGACCCCCGGTTGAGCCTCTGACCCCCCCCAGCGCGCGCTCCATTTCTCTCCCCGGGGCTCACACACGCGCTTCACACTTCAGTTACTTGTCAGGAGGGTGGCGTTGCCACGACCGAGTTACCGAAATGATCAGAGAAAAACCGAACCAACACAACAGGCGACCAACCGGACTCGTTGATTTTATTGTATTTGCTTATTTGAATCTTACTGCTTACGCCCCCTGACCCCCCCCCATTGTTCACACACAGACATTAACAGTCGATCTGCACTCTTTCAGTAAATTCGATTTAGTAACCCAAACCCCCCCCCCCCTCCGGTCACTCCGCCTATTCTCAGCATGAGTGCGATTGAAGTCGGATTTTTAATTCACATTTAATTCCCCCTTTTTTTAGGGTCTGACAGGCCTTCCTCGATTAATTCAGCCTGATGAACCCTCGCTAACCGGACGGTGTCTCGGCGTCTTTGAATGGTTTCTCATAGCGAATCGTCGCGTGCTGCCCAACACAGCGAAACTCGGGCGCTCGGCCGCCATTCCCGGCTCTTCCTCCAGAGGGGTGCGCGTGGCTCGTGTCTGCCCACGGAGGATGGCGGCAGAGACTTCTGTGATTACCGAGACTCCGCTCTCGAAACCACCGGCCGCCAGGTACAGCGGAGCTCCGATTGGTAGGGGGGCTGGGGGGATTACACGGACCCCACGTTGAACTCTTTGATTTTTACATTAACCTCCGAGCCCACGGGATGCCCACCTGCTAAACTTTCTCTTGAGGAAGATCAGAGCGGAGCTTCAACCGCAGGCAGCCAGGCAGGCAGGCAGGCAGCCGCGGCGGCGGAGCTCGTAATGAGAGCGGTGGTCGAGTCAGCAGGTCCAGGAGTCCGCGTCTTCTTTCAGGGCGGGGGGCTTTGGGACTCAGCGCCTTAAAATGACACAAACCAGGGGGGCACTGCTGGCCAAACCAGAAGGCACCCTGGACTGGCGCTTCAGCTTGATGACCAGTCTGACCACCCTGGTACAGACTGTAAGTCTCCAGAACAAAACAAAATCGAGTTTAAAGGGGCGACGCGGCCATGGTGGGCTGCTTTGGGTGTGATGATTCAAGGAGAGCCCCCCGTTTTGCTGATGGCGGTGGGTGCAGAAAGCAGAGTTTAATCAGCAGTTAGTTCAAGAGGGCACAGCAGGGACAGTCCCACGATTAGACCTCGTCAGTTTACTGGCTCCCATTTATATAGCGCCTTTACAGCGTGTGCCGCGATCACATGGCTTACGAAGGAAACCAAAATGAAACACCAAGAAATCACTTAGAAAAGGAACGGAGAGATGAGACCACCTGGTAGCACTTAAAAGAGCGAGACCACCAACACGGACTTAGAAATATCAGCGCCAGCAGGCCAAAGCACTTATCAATCGCAGGGGGCCAAGCACCTGCTGGTCACTACAGGGGGGCAGCACTTAGAGACCACCGGATTGACAGCCAGCTCTCTAGAAGCAACTGCCTGTTTCACAGGGGGCACGAGGTGACAGCATGACGAGGACCGACAGGCCGGGGACAGGAGCTGAAGAGGTGGGCGTCAGAAGCTGTGATCTTCACGTGTGGGTAAAGGGGTCTCAATCATCCCATGGTGTGTACGGAGGGGACAGGGACAGGTGTGGTGTGGCCTGCCTTGGTGTCGTTGTCGGTGGGGTCGTAAACAGTGGGCAGGGTCAGCAATTTGTGGGGTCTGCGTGGTGATGTGAAAAGTAAAGACACCCGCCTGTCTGAGGGCTCCAACCTGTGTGTCCTGCGTGGCGTCTGCCTGTCTGTGTTAAAACAGCAAAGTGGGCCAAGAGCGCCGTGTGTGTGAGAGACGTGAAAGGCGCTATATAATAGATAGAGAGATAAAGTGAAAGGCGCTATATAATAAACTGCCATCCTGACTGGCATGGAGAGTGGTCCCTCAGATGGCTCTTATTCCCGTTCCCAGTACTGATTTTTAAGGCACTATATAATACAAAGACCGATGACGGCAGTCCTAGTGGTGGTCTTATTGTCCCTTGTGCCGAGGACAGTGACGTTCTCCTGAAGAGCAGGACTCCACATGCTGTGGCTGCCCAGTGCCATGACGGAGCTGATTGTGTCCAAGGAGAGCCCCTCATTTGGCCGCCCACCTCCGCTCGCCTTAGTTGTCATTTTTAGTCACCAGCGAGGACCATAATGCTGGGTGCAGGACGTCCCGCGCTACTTTTGGTCGCTCTTTGTAATCTGCTGATTTCATTGAATTTTTTTTTTTCATTTCTGCACCCATTGGGTGCCCAGGGGGCTGCAGAGTGGAGTTGCTGATTTCTGGTGGTCCCACCCACACATCAAGTCTTAGCCAATGACCACTAAGCTGGTGATGACGTGAAGTGGTGTGGGGTGGTGTGGGGGGCCGGCAGCAGGTCATTGGGTTTGTGTCCCCTTAGACTGGCGGCTTTCTGATAAAAGCCAGGAAGGACAATGTGGAGGGTGTGAGGTGTCGCCAGTGGTGCTGGGGGGCTTGTAGAGGCAGGGTGGGCTCAGCTGCGTGATTATCTTTTTTTTTTTTTTGGTCCCACCTGTCTCCATTGCTACTTGAGTACAAACAGCAGGCCTGGAATGGCTGACATGCCACCTGGCAGAGGGCACCACGCGGCGAGCACATTGAGAATGTTGGCTCAGTAGGACGCCCAAGTGAGCCCCTTGTCTCAGACCGGCTATGGTGGGGACCACCGTCTTGTCACCACTGTGCCCACTCTGAGTGTTCAGGCCAAAAACAATGAGTGGAGCCAACATCCACGCCAAGCAAATGACAAATTAGAGACGGAAAACAAAGAAAGCTGGAGTTTGCATAAGGGGTCTTCATAAGGACAGTAAGGACTGACGTTATGAAGTCAAAATCCATGAGAAACAAGATGAGTGGCACCAGATATCTGAAAAATTCAAATGTGTGCTTCAGTTTAAAGTCTAAATAATCACAATTGTAATGGAAAGTTGTCATTTGTCACCTCTGATGGGGGTCCGCAGACAGCGAGTAAAGGATGAAAAATCAAAAATCACATCGAGTTCATAATCGCTGACTTGAAATCGTCTAAAATGACACCCCACATGGGCAGGCCAGAAATTTGTCTGGTTTGAACCTTCTTGGAGGGGCTCTAAGGGGATTAGGACCACCAATAAAAAAATCAAATATCAAAATTACGATCAAATTCATCACCAGCAACGTCCAAGTAGCACAAAATGACCCCCATACAAGTCCAACTGCACTTTGGGACCCCCCTTTAGGGGGTTAGCTGAGGCACAACTTCAAGTCCTTCTGATTGTTGTTGCTGAAGACCCCAATTGGTTGACTCTTCATCACAAGTGTGATCTGTTTTTTTGGGGGTCTAGGGGGCCAGAAATAGGGGAGAACACCAGAAACCTCAACATCTTGCATCAGCAGACATGAAGGCGAGTCCAAAGGTGTGTGACATGTGGGGGTCTTCTCATAGCGGTGACCTCAATAATAAGCTGAAATGATTTCCAGGCATTCACTAGGAATTCTTGGGAAGACAAAGATGAGGAACAAAGTGGCGGAGAGGGAATCAGAACTAAACATCTGACGAAAATCAAGAAGCACTCACTGTGGGCATCAAGAGGGCAGTGCATCCTGGGACATGGAGGACCACCCGTAGAGGGCCCATTAGCCATCGCCATCAGAGTCGTGGCACTTGGGTGGCAGTATTTGGTCTGAGAGTTCATAGGTAACAGTATTGTTTAAGAGATGCGCCCCCCCCCCCCCAATTTTGTCACCCTTGGCCACCACCTGGTTCACCTAAATAATGTCATTGTCCCTGTGCTGATGTCAACCTGCTGAATGGGGCTGGCCAGGCCTGATCTGAGGGCTACACTGGGGTGCACCTGTGGGGTCACATGCTGTGGACCACTCACCTGGCCACGGGGGCCCCCTACAAGTCTTCTCATGCTACTCTGGGCATCAGTGGTCCACGACAGGGCATAAACGACCTGGAAGACCCCAAGAAAAGCAGAAAGGCCAACTCTTTCAATGTGCCAGTAGAAGAATTTGGGGACAAATTGGCATGTGGGTGCACATCAGACACACCCAGCCATCTCCACAGGTGACATCCTGAGGGTATGGCACTGCCTCCCGGACTCAGATTCAGGTGCCACTTCCATGCACGCTGCCTCGGAGTGACTTGTCATGCCATGGGCAGCAGCCTCTGCTCCTCGTTCTATGGCACATCATGAAAACAATGCCAACTGTGCCCGATGTTTATGAGGAGGACCCAGCAGGAATGAAGGACCCTGTGCTTGTGGCGGCGGTCAGGTTGAGAATGAAGACCAGCAAATTGTGAAACAATGAAAGACAATCAAAATACAAAAAGAATGAACAAAACGTGAGGGTCCATCATTGAAATGGGCAGGGGGACCATCAGATGGGCCCAAAGCTCACCGAGGACCTCCACCTGGAGAGCTCATCAGTGGGGTGTCCTGTTTTTGATGTATTGGAGGGTACAGAGGGTGCTGGAGTGTGTGGGCTCAAAAATGTGCCCTTTGCCAACTTGACCAGGCCCACCAGTGCCTAAATAGTTGAACGAGCATGCTCATGAGGTAAGGCGCTATATTAAAGAATCAGAATGAAAGGCTGTGCTGATTCACCAGGTGGGCTTCCCTGCCAGGCTATCATTTCAAGGAGGAAACATGCAGGGGCCATGGAAACAACAGGCTGGCAGGTAGGGGGCACCATCTCTCTACTCTGAGTCGACTATGCTACCCGTTTAAAGAGGAGTTGGCCACTAGGTGGAGCTCTCACTGCTACCCTGCAGGACTGATGCCATCACAGGAGGTGACAACTGCAATCGGCTAAACGTCAGGCTGATGTTGATGGAGGGAGGTGAACAGGGAGGTGCTGGGTTGGTAAGCAGAACAGATGCCAATTCAATGGGGGGCCGGGGTCTTGTTTTGAGGTCTAGTCCTTCTCTTAGTTTGCCTGTCTCTGTGCCCGCTGAGCTCAGAGGTCCATTATACATGTGTCTAGAGGGACGAAGAAGAAGAAGATGATGAAGAAGAAGAAAGGCGGTCAAGTCATCGCTCCTCCATAGGTGTTTATTCCTGCCCAAAGTCAGTCCTGACAGAAAGGATGGACTAGAGGGGCACATGCCAGTCTGGCACTGGGCACACAAGGCACACAAGGAGCCCATTTGTGAGACGTGTCCACCCCTCAGACCCCCGATTCACCTGAGTGGGCCTCACTAGACTCTATGTAGGAGCTGAGAAAAGGCAGACCCCTGAAGTACAGCACCCTGGGGGTCTCATAGTCTGCCAGCTGTGACCTTGAGAGAGATGACTGGAGATGAAAAGTCCTCGAGGGGAACAAACAGGAAATACAAAGAAAAACCAACCCGGCCCAGCGGACTCGTCTCGCATTCCACGAAGATCTCCGGAGCTCATTGGGGGGATGTAAATAAGCGAAAGTGCAACCTTGAGAAATGCAAACGTGTTGGCCGGGCATTGCCTGGCAGCGCCATTAATCAGAGGGGCCTGTGAATTATTAAAGGGGCCGTGGCGGAGCATCCTTGGCCTATGGCAGCTTCTCCGACGCCGCGCCACTCGCCCCTCTCATTTTGTGGTCACCCATTCAAAAAATGAGGAACGAAGAAATGAGAACAAGGAGACGAGCATGCCATCACTCGCTCAGTCAGGTCATATAGCGCCTTACACACGAGACTGAAAAGCAGAAGGCACAAAGCCACAGGGACAGCTGGTGACAGACGGCTCTGAAATGCCCCCCAATGTCCGATGTTAGCCACCCACACGTCCAGCCAGATGCCAATTGACAAATGGCCTGCAGGATCCCACCGAGTGGGACAAAGTCACAGCACGGCCACACTGGCACCTCCCACACATACGACTTCAAGACCCTCGGATCCAGGGGGCTTCACATGGCATTCACCGGGTCACCTAACAGATTGGGTGGCCCGCTACTCTCTAAAGGCCATCACGGTCTGCACTTCAGGGCACATGGCACCCCACACGGGGGCAAAGACACACAGGACATCGCGCCTGCACCCTGACATCCACACACAAACACCCCCGTGTGCTGGTGGTATCCAACTCAGCTGCTCGGCGCGCCACACAAGAACAAGCCCACCACGAAGTTCTCCGCAGCACCTCAGGTGGGTGGCTTTATGAGGACCGAGCGTCAGTTAGCAATGTGAATGAGCCGGGTGGTCCCAGCGGCGGACCTCCACCCTTCAGCCTTCGAGCTCCACCATGAGTGGCGGGCAGGCGGGCAGGTGTTTGAGCAGGTGGGTGGGCAGGCAGAGGATTCCTATGTGCCCTCCGATGGAGGGTCTTCTGAGGTAATGCACAGAAGCTCATGGTGTGCCCCTGCCCAAGCCCCCTCTCTCTATATAGCGCCTTTCCAGCTCACTCCGTAGGCTCAAGTTGTCTTTCCTTGATGGTGTGACAGAGATACCTGGAGAGTTTGGTGACATTTAGGTGAGACCCCCACGTGAAATGTCACCTTCCATCCTAAAAAGTGACAAAGACCACTCAGCTCTAACCTCAGGCTCGTTCTTACCTCAGTTCTTCGATGTTTGATTATGAAGCTCTGCTCAAACCTGACCGTCGTCCTCGTCACACGTCCACCTTAACACATTCA
Organism: Polypterus bichir lapradei; assembly: GCA_026402145.1. Lineage (NCBI taxonomy): Eukaryota > Metazoa > Chordata > Cladistia > Polypteriformes > Polypteridae > Polypterus > Polypterus bichir. The sequence continues at coordinate 25,999,624 of JANRMT010062823.1, read as the reverse complement.
CAGGAGTTCAGCACGGCGTGTTCAGACAAGACCAAGGTGGCATCAGGGGTGGACGCACAGGACGTGTCACATGGGGGCTCCTTACTTAGTGATGGTGGCTGTCCCCTGGCCCTGCTCTAACTTCAAAGGGACGGTGGTAAAGTCACAGCTGACTGAGATACGTCACTATGGGGCCACAAACCCAACTTGACACCCCCACTTGACAACAGCTCAGGGCGCCCCCAGGTGGCAGCTCCCACCTACTGCAATTAGGAGGCACAAGTCCCTCACTAAACCAACTAAACCCACCTTGGGGGCTCCTTACCTCCCTACTGCTGCAGGATGCTGAGAAAAGACCACCAGGGCCCCTAATGTCACTTCAGCGGTTCAGTTCAGTCCATGCTGACCTGTCACTTCTGATGTGAGTTCCTGGCCACCGACAAAGCACAACACAATCAAAGGGCGCGAGTGTTCAAAATCAGAGGCACTGGGTGGCACGCCGCCGGACTGTCAGGCTTTTAGCAGATGGCTGCCTCCGAAGTGACCAGCAGGACATTCTGGGATGAAGAACGGGGGGTCGAGCTGTTGAAATCGGTCAGTCTGGTCAAGCTGTCTGCAGAAGGAGCTATACAAAGCCCCCCACGCATGAGTGGCCCCTCAAACAGAGACCTGAACCCAGCACTGCAGGGGCACCACACACATTGTTTGGTAGCTGGTGGGCAGCGTGACACAAGCAGAGTGGGCGGACAGGACCACCAAAGAATGAAATGCCCACCACCTCTAGACTGGCCAATCAGAGGCTGCCGGTCAGGTGACACCTCAGGGGCGTTCTTGCCTTGGACTGTCACTCTTTTATGGATTGATTGGTTTATTTTTTGTCACATGGTGCTTGTTTTGTTCAGCTGGAGCACAGAAGGTGACGTCACTCGCTTGGGGTCCGCTGCCTTTTTGGTGGAGCTTCTTGGTATGGAAGACGGGCTTTGGACTTCACGATGTGTTGGTGTTGAATTGGGACGCCGCATTACTTTTGTGATGGACGCCCTTTATTTTGGCCGTCTCCATGGAGATCTTTCCCAGAATTCCCAAGGGTTCACTCATTTGTGACGTCATCTGCCTGATGGTCCAGAGGTCCGCTCCGCTGAGGCCATCGTCACTTTATATTGTTGGCCAGTGATGTGACGCGATACGCCGGTCACGCTGGGGTTAGGGTGGTGGGGGGTCATCTGACCCAAATAATGACGAGTGTCGAGTAAATCAAGAGGCAGAGCCCCCATGAAGCTGCGGTGGTCTGCAGCTGGACTTCTCTAAGACCGCCGTTCGACGTTCAGCTTAGCAAATCCTTGTGTCTCGATTGTGGAGCGCGAGTCTCTGATCGTGTGAGTGAATCGAGTGGCTCAGCGCAGCGCCTTACGTGTGACAATGTGTGTTTGCACTTTGGGGGGGGTGCAGGATGAAAGGCGCTATATAGAAAGAAGGCGGATTTGTCATTTTAATGAAACTGACGTCTGGGCACTGAAATGGAGGTAAATGAAGGGCTCAGCGCAACACGGGACCCTTTTAATGATTTGCTTCACTTCTTTGACAGTTTGGGGTCTCACAGATCTGTTCATCCATCCTCATCACAATAAAACCAATGCAGGCTTACAGGGGGGCACAAAGCAGGAGACCACCCTGGGACTCGAGCCTCTCTGTCACCGGGCACACCCAGCCAGTCAGGTCTCGCCATCCTCTTCCTCACACTCGGTGGTCATGTCACCTACATCATGGACATCCTCAAGTGTGACACTCCATGCAAGTCCCTAATGTCAGAGCCTTTGTGTCTCATGGTGACCCCATTGGTCAATGCCCCCTCAATGACCCCAATGGTGCCTAAGGTCAAACAGTCTTTGTAATGTCATCATCATCATCTAGAGCTTTGACATCAGCAGCAGAAACAGATGAGGAAGACCACCGTAAGACCTTAAAAAGGTGACATTCAATCCCAAGAGGTCTCCGTGTTTGGAGGTCAAACTAAAGAGTGGGAGTTCAGGGAGGCGTTTATGGGGGTTGATGTTCAGATTGGTGCCCACCACTGATGAGCGCGGTGGCTGTGGTGGGTTTCAATTTAAAGAGTTTGAGTTGAAAAGCAGAAGCTGAGGACAGCAAACCAAGTGGAATGAACCAAATGGTGACAGGGGGACCTCTGAGGCCTCGGTGACTCGGGCAGACCTGAGGATGACAAAGTGTGAAGGAAGAAAACGTAAAGAATTACAGTCAGGGAGTAGACCTGCTGGATATGAGGACACTTTAAAGCCCACCATATGAGAAGACCCCAGGGGTGGTAGGGGTCCGGGCACTTTCTACAGCCAGGAGCCATTGAAGCACTTAATGTAACATCATGCCATGTTGTAGGAAATCACCCAGTGCCAGCTGTGAACCTGTGATGCTGAGGGTACAAAGGCGTGCCAAGGAGCAGCTCTTTAACATCTGGATCACAAGAGAGGGCACAAGCAGGACCAGCCAACGAGCGGGTGGCATCAGCTGACCTCACAGTCAGTCCACCTGTGTGCAGGACCACCTGAGGTGTGTGTACAAGTCAAAGGTGGTCCCTGGGGTGGTGGCCTTCTCAGGTATTTGGTGTCTGCCCTGACAGCAAACTGGACAGGAAAAAAAGAAATAACATGGAATGGGCATAAAGACAGAAATTAAAAAGAGCAACCAAAACAAAAGCCTTTAGGCAAACATCGAGAATCAAGAAGTCCAAGCAAACAGGAAAAGCAGCAACGGAGATCGGATAAGGCAGAGAACCCCCATTGAGATGACTACCAACAGGTCACGACCTCCGAGGCCACACCCCTAGAAACACAAGATGTGGACCTAGCAACGGGTACACAAAACGCTGGGACCTAAAGGGACGGGCAAGACTTTAGAAAAAAAACAAAAATGACACAACCCCTAAACTCTTAAGAAAATCAAACAAATCATAAGAAGGAATGAATCCTCAACCTTCAACGCCCGAGTCAAGAACAAAATCATACCGCAAAATCAAAATGATCTCAAAAAATTAAAAATAACAAACGGCCGAGCCAAATCATAAGAGAGTGCAGGCTGGGTGTCCATATTACAAAAAAGAGAAACAACAGAGAAGAAGAAGAAGAACTGGGCTGACTCAGCACCTTGGAGAGCAACGGAGGAGACGAGACGAGCTAACCAGAAGTTAAGAGGTCACATTATCGGGCAAAAACAACTGAAGAAATGAATGGGATGTCAGGTTATACTGGGAGGAGTGGTGGCTCTGAGTTAGGGGTCTGTGCCAGCAATCGGAAGGATGCCACCAGAAGTGACCTTGAGCAAGACCCTTAACCTGCAATTGAGTATGACATTAATCTGCGTCCAGCCCATCAAGCAGGTCCTCCAACTTGTTGGGAAAATTTGGGGGTTTGGTGGCAGGATTGGCACTCTATCCAAAATAAAAATCCTAAACTGTGTGGTGCTGAGGTGCCACCCATTGATGGCTGCACTTGGGTCCCAGTCTGGGTGGCTCATCATGTGGTGGGTTTAGCAATGCGCAGTGGATGATCCCAACCTCTCACCCCCCTCATCTTTAGGTTATGCTGTACAGCGCCCCCTGGTGTACAAGTAACCAGTGGAGATCCTAAGCCAAGTAACTCACTAGTGGGGGCCTCGTCTGCAGTTTGGGTCTCCATTCTACAAAAAAGACAAAGCCATACAAGAGAATGAACAGAGAAGAAGAAGAACTGGGCTGACTCAGCACCTTGGAGAGCAACAGAGGAGACGAAGCGGTGAGGACAACTGAGGTGGACTGAAGCAGTTAAGAACGTGTTAGGTTATATAGCGCCCTGATGTGGGGAGTGCAAGTCAAGGAAGGCTACCTCTGAGGCACACCTGAAGTGCTGTGTGCAGTTTGGGTCTCCATTTTACTAAAGAGACAGAGCAGCACAAGAGAGGAAAGCGAGTCGGCTGATTCAGGACCATGGAGAGCAACAGAGGAAAGAAGACTGAAGGAGACGAAGAGGTGACGAGATTGAGAAGGACCCTTTAAGAAGCCTAATGAGATGTTGAGTTATAAAGCGACTTCAGACGTGGACCACAAATCAAAGGGGGGGGTTTGTCATACTTAAGCTATTTAAGTGAAGCCTCATCTGGAGGGCTTTGAGGAGTTTTGGACAGCATTCTACAAGGACAGCTGATTCAGGACCATGGAGAAGAAGTGAGGAGGAACGGCCAATAGAGTTGAGGAGCCAATCGGCGACGAGGAGGTCGGAGGACTGACAGGACGAGTACGGCGGATCTCAGCTGTTTCTTACAAGGAGTTCTTCAACAAGAGTATGTGGGCTTACATGGAGTCGGGCCAAGGGCAGGTTTCACAGAACTGTTACAAAGTCTTTTTACACAAACAACTGCACACTTACTGTTATTTGGAGGAATTAGGGAAAGAGAATTGTTGAGCTTGATGGCCTCTGCGTGTGTCATTTGTTAACGTTCTAGAACATAAGGGGGAGTAAAGGCTGCTGCCCATGCACCCCATATAGTGCCACTCACCCTGATATCCCCCTCCTTGTGCCTTGACCTCCATGTTTGTGTGGCACCTTTTCTGTTTCCACTCACATCCCAAAGATACGCAGGTAAGGCTAAGTGGCAGAGTGGTGTGCCCACAAATGTGCCCCGCAATAGAGTGCCACCTGGCTCAGAGCTGCCTAATGCGCTTGACCCAGTGGGTCACTTTGGCCCCCACATCCTGAAGACATTTAGATCTGGTAAATGAGCCCCCACATTAGTGGGAGTGTGTGGGACTTTGTCCTGTCCAGTGGTGACAGTTGGCTTTGGTCTCCACGACGACAATAAACAGCCAGTCCCAGATTTGATGTCAGGGTTGTGTGTGCGGCATGAAGGGGGCGCTGTGATTGCTGATGTTTCTTTTCTCAACTCTAATGAAGCCTTCAGAGATGAAATGTGAGGTCACCATTTGCTTGCCACCTTCTGTTGAGTGGCAGTGTCTCTTTGTGCCAGTGGGCTGCAGCTTAATGAAGAAGTACAAAGCAATAAGGAGTCGGACGCCCGCCTGTCACTTGGCAGAGCCAGCGTGTGTTTTCATCAAGTGTCCCGCTGCGCTCTCTGCCAGGTCTGTGGAGCTGTCCAAAGGCTGAAGGTGACTCCCCGACTCGGCCCCCCGGCTCAGGCGTCCCCGAGTGCGTCCACAAGTGCAGCTCCGCCGCGGCCCAAGGCGTTCATTAAAGCGGCAGTACAGTAAACATTTATTATATCAGAAAAAGCCGAGTGCGCAGCGCCAGCCAAACAATAAAGGTGTCAGAATGATGCATTGGACGCATTTGCTGCGCCTGGCGCTTTTACCCCTAAAAGACACGAGTTTTGTGAAATCAAATCCGAGCGATAAAGTCAGACGGGAAACAAAGTTAAAAGTGACGCTCGTCAGATCATCGGGGCTGACGGCCATCGGCTAATCTCATCAGAGCCGCTAATGAGATGAACTCCAGTGGCCACCATGGAGACCACGCTGATGTGATCGGGTGGGCCAGGATCCTGTGCCAAGTCGACTAAGACACCCAGACCCCCAGCTTAATCCATGGCATCTGAGGACACAATGAGTGTCCTTTATTGTCATCGGTTTGGTGCCCTTGGGTACCATTCTGACTGATTGGCTGTTATTCTGTTTTATCATTTCATTGGTGATGCCATCTCAGCCACCGTGATGAGTGGGCTTCACTTTCAAAGTCGTTGGGTTACGTAATTAACACAAATAAAGACGCGTCAGGGACAGAAACACAACCCAAGATTCCATGAATATCCCACACCAGGAGGAGGTGGCAGTTAGGTTACTGGGGACACTCGTGTGCGGCTGTCCTCGCTGGGCCACAGGTCACACTGACAAACCTCACTGCCCCCCAATGCTGAGGTGAATGAAAAGCAGAAATGTGAGTGGCATGTGACAGATGACATGTGTTGGGGGGTGGCAGTATTTCTTATTTTACACCCTAAAAAACTTTTAAAGCCCCCCAATTAATGAGTTTCAGATTTCACAAATGTGGACCCTGCCAGCAAACCGAATGTGAGACTAGCAGTAAGTGGGTGGAGCCGATATGCACACCGCACTAGAGTGGCCAATCAGAAGAGCTCTGCTGTCACATCTGCCCTGCCCCAGGCCCCACCCCTTCAGGAAAGGAAGGCTGAAGCTCCACGCCAGTGGCTGCACCGTGTCATGTGACCAGCAGAGCAGATGACACTTCTGTAAGGTCAGTGGTCAGGACGGGGACATCGTTGGGGGGGGAGGGGGTTTGGTGAAAGTTCTAAGCTGGGACCCCCAACCTTTCTTCACAGACGCCAGATTTCCTCTCATTGTGTTCTTTTGATGTGGTGATGTCACATCCAGTGTGATGTCATCACAGCTAACCAATCAGATGTGGAGGCGCACGTCATGTGCCATTTTAACAGAGAGAAATCTGAGGGGCTGCATGGCACAGCCAACCCTTAAATGCCATTTGGTTATTGAGTGTAACTTTGTTTATGAATTGTTTTAAATGAGACGTGCGCCTCTCATTGTGTTTACTCTGCACGTGTGGAGCCGTTGGGGGCGGGGCCCCCGTTCAGACTCAGAGGCTCCTCCCTCAGGTCTTCATAACCTCGGCGTCGGGGACACGTCTGCCGGATTTGTTGAATTCTCCTGTCGCGATTTGTTGGATTTTTTGGGTTTTCAGCCCCCTTTGGCTTTGCTTGTGGATCTTCGAGTTGTCGCTGAGGCTCTCGTTTGACTTTTTTTTTAATTTATTTTTGCTCTTTTTTTAAAATCCAGCACCTTGATGGCCAGAGGGTGTCACAGGTCCCCTCTTTCTCTGTGTGTCACCCCTGTGCAGAGAGTTTGGAGTGATGCCTGATTTTGAATTCTGTGACCTGCCGAATTGTCACAGTGGGGGGTTTACACTTCTTTGCCTGCCATTGTTTTAGCGTTTTTCTTGACAATCCTTCTGAGTGGCCTGCCACTCTCTTTCACCTCCTTTATGTCCTTTCAGGACTGGTCACCCCAGTCTGCACGGCCACTGCTGTGAAATAACAAACTGCATGGGATGGCAATGATGGGACGGAGACGGGCCAAACTCAGACACCGAACACCCGGCACACCCAAGTGAGGACTTCACACAACATCCGGAATCCTGGACGCCAAGCAGAGGGCACTGCCATCTTGTACAGGCAGGGAGAGACTGTGACCCCTGTGTCATGTGACTGGCAACCGACATAGCCACCATAAACACTGTGGCCACACAGAATGGCAGCGCCCATAAGAATAAAATGGACCCATAAAACAAAATTCCAAACGACAAGCGAAATTCACAAAAGTCAAAAATACAAATCTCAAAAATCAGCATCAGGACAATAAAGTCACATCAGATGACAAGTTCAACTGCCCAACAAAATGGAGTCGGAGCTCCCAGTGCAGCCCCAGCACTTTGGACTTCCAGTGAGTGTGCCAGGGGGTGGGCACTGCTGTAGAAGCCCACCATGAAGCATCTCAGGGCTGTAGACTCACACCGATGCAGGGTGCCCGGCAGAGCGAGAGGTGGCGTAGGAGCCATGAGAGCACCACCTGGTGGAGTGCTGTGGAAGTGAAGCTGATTAGCACTTCTGACCAGGGGTCTTGCTTTAAGGGTCTGAGGGGACGACTGGCAGCCCATCTGAAGGCCAGGAGATCAAAGGCCTGAACAGGAAAGTCAGAGGAGGAGGAGGAGGAGGCAGTGAAAGAAGAAGATGACGGAGCGGAGTCCATTAACGGTCGTCACCAGGAAGATTACGCTGCGCAGCAAAGTCCTAATCACCAATCCAAACCTGACATCAAACTGCGACTTTATGAGCGGCAGACCCTGAACACTAAACAGAATTTAAATGTGGCAAACGTTCAATAGACAACAATAATAATAATAATAATAATAATAATAATAA
>JANRMT010062823.1:25967972-25991685 GCA_026402145.1 Polypterus bichir lapradei | reverse complement strand
AATAATAATAATAATAATAATAATAATAATAATAATAATCCCACTATGTTTTATTTATATAGCGCCTTTCCCAGCCTAACCCCAAATTTCAAGCCAACAGGTCTCAGTGTTTATTGCCAGTGGGTGTCTGCGATGACCGTGGCCCACTTCTGGTGGCAGCAGTGACGGTCAAGTGAATGATCTGTGAAAGGGGCTTCCATGGCCAAGCAGCCAAGTGCTGGCCGGAGTGCCGTGAAGCCCACCTGCCATTAGAGCAGTGCAGATGCCTTCTCTGGGGTGGTGAGTCCGCTTCACTACCACCAAGGTTTGGGCAGATGCCAGGAGATCTCTGCCCTAGTGCCCACTGGAGGAGGGACAACCACTGGGTTGGGGCCTGTTGGCTCCCAGGACAGACCATGCTGAAGCTGCAGCCCACCCAGGCACCGAGACCAGTTTGGAGAAGGCTCTGTCCCAGCGTGTCTGGAGGAGCTCGAGTGGTCTGCACAGACCTCCACCTTTGGGGTGAACTGGCACCCCGGCTGAGGGGGGGCGGTTATACAGCCTCGTCATTAACGTCGGAGTTATGGAGTGGGATTTCTCACAGGCCCATTCGGCAACCAGAGCCCCCTTAGACACAACATGAGGAACATCGTCACAAAAGGTCACAATGTGGAGGACTGGCACACTGAAGGCTCCAGCACACATCCTCCATGGCGCTGGCTTTAAAGTGTCACCTGGGTGATGTCATGAGCGTGACACTCAGTAGCCACGCCCCAAAATGGCTACAAATTGGCACTGGAGTGACAACAAAACACAAAGTGCACAAAAATAATCAGAAACGACACACAGAGAGAATCCAGTATGTCAGTGTGAACACCAGTAACCATTTAAAACAAAGACTGTAGCAGCCACACTCGGTGCCCTCTGTCCAGGACTTGACCACACTTTACTACCGCAGGGTATTGGGGTCCCCACTTATCTGAAATGAAATCACTGGTGCCAGCTGATGGGGGCACTATAGCACAGAAACAGAAGAAAGTGAGCTCTGCCAGGAGCGGGCAGATAGCACTGAAGGTGAGGTGGACCCCTGAATCAATGCCCCCAGCAGAACCTCCTAACAGACTTGGCTTTGTGACGAGACTTCTCTGCCTGCCCATGGTATTGTGAGCTCTTCCGTTTCTTCTGCCCGCCCCAAAGCTCAGGCCAGACCCCAGAGGCATCTCAGTGTGGGAATCGAAGCAGCTGGACCACCTGGAGATGGCACTGAGGCTGAAAGGGCCTCAGCAAGGTGCCCACCAACAGCAGCGACACATAAGAGTCAGCAGGCAGCTTGGGCATGAGCAGTGGCAGCCATGCACACACAGTGAAGAAGTCCAAAGGGTCCACAGATGATCCAAGCAGGTTAAGACCAGTGGTGACCCCCAACTTTACTTCATGATGGACGCTGGCAGCCCCTCCACTTACAGGGGGCTCAGCATTTCTGCGCGTTCACACAATCGCCCGCCCCCAATGACATGTTGAGTGCCCGACACTCACAAGCTGGCGCACGTAACGCTGCGTGTCTCTCGCGCCTTATTAAAGCTGAGCTGCCAGTCAGCTGGCTTGGCATTTACTCAACCTTATCAAGTTCTGTAGCAAAAGCAGTCAAGCACACACTGGTAGAATTGCCAAATGTCAAATGGTAATTATTAATATTTTTTCCCTGTCAGTTCAATTTATTACCACTCTACATTTCTGCATTTTCAACATAACGCCGAGTTCTTATTAGAAAGGCAGTAAACAAACGGCCCGGGGAGGAAGGCGCCGCTGTCGAGATTTGTCTTACAACGTCACACGTGGCGCCTCAAAACCCCCTCAGGTACAAGAGAAGCAGCCTGAGATGTGTGGCGCTCCCTGGGGACAAAGCGGCACTTGATGTACGGAGAGCCTCGGCGCCCGCAGGGACGCTGCTCTGTGGAATCGGCCGATGTTTACAACACTTGAACAATCAAAGAGCCCAAATGACAACAAGTCGACATTCTGTGCACCTTGGTGAGAAATGTGCCCTTTGCCAGGGTCCGCTTGAGTCTGGGACGGACCGCACCGGGTCCACACACTTCCATTGCGTCACCTGCCGAAGAGCTGAAGGTTCTGCTCCTGCAGGCTTTACGCCTCATTTGCTCTCCATGGTGCTGAATCTGGCAGGTTGTTCTCCTGCGCCGCTCTGTCCTCTTTTATTTTGTGATATGGAGACCAAAGCCGCACACACTGCTGCAAGTGAGGCCTCACCACAAGTGTGTTAGGAAACTTATGGGCGACCACCATGACTTGTACTCCTGCTGCTCTCCTTCCATCCACTTCAGCTCCTTCAGTTGCTCTCTCCAAGATCCTGACTCAGCCTCATTGTTCATCTCTGGACTTTTCCAGTGCTACGTTGTCCTTTTCTTGTAATATGGAGACCAAAGCTCCACAGAGTACTCCAGGGGAGGCCTCACCAGTGTACTGCGGAGCTCAAGCTGAACCTCCTTTAGTGTCATTGATATCCACGTCACTCGTGTCACCTCTTAGTCTCCATTAGTGTCAGCCCCGGCAGTTCTTTTCTCTTAGTCGTTGTCCAGGGTCCTGAATCTGCCCAGCCGCTCTCCTTTGGACTTGCTCTGGTGATGCCTGGCAACGTGGAGACCCCAAAGTGCACACAGTACTGCAGATGAGGCCCCTCGGTGTATCTTATCATTGTGGACTTGCACCCCACACCATTTAAGATCCAGTAAGCCCTCTTAATGGTTTCTGTCCATTAAGATCAAGTTGCCTCTTAAACTCCATTTGGCTCATCTCCACCAGATGTTCCACCTCAGTTGCTCTCCTCTGGACCTCCTCTTGTGCTGCTTTGTTTTTTTATGTAATATGAAGACCAAAACTTCACACGGTACTCCAGATGAGGCCTCATGAGTGAGTTCATTGTAACCTCCTTTGACTTCTCCTCATATACTGGAGTTCTAGTTATCCCAACGTCCTATTGGCCCTCATCATTGCTCCTACACGTTTGTGCCGTGTCACCTCTTAATCTCCGCCTGATTCGGCTTTGTCACTTGTTCCTCCTCAGCCGCTCTCCATGGTTCTGAATTAGCGCTCTTGCTCTTGGACCAAAACTACCCACAGCACTGTAAAACCTCTCTTGACTTGCACTGTGCTCATCAGGACCCTCCATGACCTCACACCCCTCTTAGCCATCTTAAGTTCTTCACCTCTTACTCTCCATCTGTGTGTGCCACTTCATGAGGCTCATCTTGGTCAATGACTCTCCTGCAACGACTTCCCACTCTGATGTTGGGTTTGATCTTTGATTCACTCACTCGGCCACCACCTTCCTGGTTACCTGTCAACCCCTCGCATCCCATCTGATCTCCTGGCACTTTTCAGAGGCATTTGCTGCCCTTCTTGTTCAGGCCTCAGCAACACCCTGACTTCACCAGGCGAGCAACGAGACACAAACCCTGGTGGTGGGAAATCCGGGGGGGGGGGGGGGGGGGGCCGGGGGCGGGGGGTGGGGGGGATAAGTGGTCTGCTAATTACTGTGCCACCAAGCCGCCCACTTAACATACATGCATGTGGTAAGACAACCCTACATAAGACCCTCAGGGTGCCCACATGGGCCCGCACAGCTCTCAGGGTGAATGGGGGGAATGAAGGAAAATGGCAGTGACTCGAAAAGTACAGAGCAGAACAATAGCAGGTAGCGCCTGTCACATCCACTTATCTACATCTTATATAGCGCCTTTCACATCTACTGTTTATTATATAGTGTCTTTCATGTCTATCTATCTATCTATCTATCTATCTATCTATCTATCTATCTATAGTGCCTTTCACATCTGCTTATCTATAGGGTGGTCCAGATCTAATTATGCAATGTTCATTACGCTGTAACTTATTAAGTTTATTACATAGAAAATCACCCCAAAAAATCCCGGACCATCGAGAAATGTGCGAACTGACGACATGAAGAATCGTCCCTGCATAAATCAAAGTCATCCAGACAATCTGGACCTGCATAATTAGATCGGGACCACCCTGTATGTATTATATAGTGGCTTTCACACCCACTATTTCTTACATAGCGTCTATCTATGTCTGTCATATAGCGCCTTTCATGGCTGTCTGCCTTTGTCCATGTATCACAGAGTGCCGTTTGGATCTGCTCATCTACCCTTCATACGTCACCTATCTATAAGACAAGTCCTCGTAGTCACAGGAGCCACCAGGGGAACGCACTGTGAGATCTTACAGTGACCCCGCCAACACCCCCCAGGTAATGATGTCACCTGTGAGCTTGTGATGGCTCCAAGAGAGAAGAACAATGGACAGACCTGGCCTGAGGTCAGTAGGGGAGGACAGGGAGGCCGGGTGGCACTGAGGGTCTCCATGTTTTCCTAACTGAAGCTGGCAGTCTGGTGAGCAGGGCTGGTGACATCTCAGTAGGTGTGCAGGGTCATCAGGTGGCACTGTGACACCTACTCAGCTGAGATTTGACAAATTCTTTCATCACCCTGTGGTCTTGTGTGGCCAGTGTTGTCACCCCTGGATGTTGGACACTTTGAATGACAAGTCTCATTGGAGTTCCCTGGACACACAGCTGGCATGACCGATGGGGTGTCACTGTCTTCCTGTCACTGCTTTTCTGCTGCCTGTCATGTTTATTTGTTTAAGCAGCCGCAAGTGACAGCACATTATGGTGGCACTAATGGAATGAGTGAGTGAGTGCCAGAGCCATGGAAGGTAATGATTAATGTGGCAGGTGATGGCAACTGTAGGACCTGCCACCTCAGGTGCCAGCAAGACTCCATAGTGGCCGCCTCAGCTGCTCTGCTTTATTAAAGTGTGTGTGTGGAGTGGAAGATGGGTATCAGAGTGTTTCAAGCATGGCATGGGCTTCCTCACAGGCCTGAGCCATGGTACCTGTGCCAGCTGGTGGGCCTATGGTGGTCTATGCTGCTGAGCTACAAATCTGCTGTGTTCCACTGGTGGTCCTTCAAGGGCCTTGCTATCTTGCTGGGGTGTGGCTATGAGGGGGTGTGACTGCTGGCTTAGTGCCCAACTAATGAGGAACCAGTAAAGGTATAGTTAGTGCCGTTTTGGCATTTAGGTGCCCTCCCCACATATCTAACTGCCCACCTCAGGGTGGCAACCTGGTAAGACCAACAATGAAAGCAGACAATCAATCAGCCTTATATAGCGCCTTTCAATGTGAATCCTGTGCCCTAATCATCAAAAAGGGAGTGGCATAAACCCCCAGCTAGAAGTGACACCGGTGGCACTAGCTCTGGCAAGGCAAATTGGTGATAAGCCTTCACCACAGTGCCATGTGGCAGACTAACTGCTCAATTAGGATCAGCAGGATGGCGGTGAATGAGTGACAATGACACTCCCAAATTGGCTTATCTTCCTGCCACTTTGCCATTTTTTTCTAATTCTCTCCTGAGTCTGACATCTGAAGAATGAAGCTTAACTTGGCCAGTGAGTGTGAGGGCGCTATAGAGCACAGGGGATGCCAGCTAGTCAGGTGTGACATGAAGAGAAAAGGCCTTAACTGGGCTATAAAGAAAACAATGGGACACAAGGTGACATTTGCCCTTCCATCCTGTGCCCACCATCTAATCAGTGGGATTGATTAGACCAGTGCATCAGGGATATTGGGCCAGTTTAGAGCTGCCAGTCACCCGGGCACACACAGCTTCACTGGGTGCACATCCACAGTGCCACTCAGCTGCACACAGCCTGCCATCCTTGACAGCCACTGATTGTCCATGACAGCGAAGTCCACTCCTGCTAGCCAGTCCACCATTGTGGTACCCACCTCGTGCAGCCTGTGGTGGGTGCCAGCCTCTGCCAGCGCACACTCACATATACCATGGCTAAACTGAAGGAAATCCACGCTGAGAACTTGGGAATGCCAGACAACAGACCCCCAAGTGGTGGGGTGTGAAATAAAGACCCCTCATCCCCACAAAGAAAGTGCCAGGATTCAGTGCCAAGTAATGCCAGGACTGGTAGGAGGTGATCAGATAAAACAACGACGAGTGGAAACATAAAAGTCACAACAATTGGTTGCAGTGGGGTCCCCTAGTGGTTCAAAAGTGGCACTGCAAAGTGTGACACTGTGTGGCTCTCCCAGTACCGGCCAGGGGTCAAAGCGTAGAAACAACTGGACTGGGAATGGGGCTGCCAGAGAGCGCAAGGCGCTATATACAACCTCAGTCTGCACATCATGTACTGTGCCTAAGGTTCAAAGGCGCTATATAAGCTCACTAGACTATGAGGTGTCCCCATGAGGGTCTCATTACTCAAAGGGGTCCAAGCTGCATCTCTTTATGAGAAACTGAAGTCTTCAACCTGTCCGGGCATGTGGGGTTAGTGTAGCCCCCTAGCTGGTAAAGCGCTGCCACATAAAGCAGAGTGTTGGTAGTCCTGTCACTGCCACCGACTCCTTGGGTGACCCCGAGCTAGCAGTTACACCCAGATGTGCTGACGAGTGCCATGATGTGTGTGAACAGAAATCACAATCAACGCCTGCTGCCAGTCTAATGGGTCACCAAAATTCCTGCTGGCACTACCACTTGCTGTAGCGCACCCTAGTGGCCAAGCAGTCAAAGCATGTAATGGAGTGGTCTTTGATATGGGGGGTCGGGGGGGGTGTACTCATGCATGTCCCCCTTTCCTCCTTCCAAAAGTGCCTTCATGACCTGGCCAGGATGTCTCCTTGTGGCTAGTAAAGTGGCTGCAGGGCAGGATGCCCCCTGGTTGACACGTTCTTGCATTTGTGTAAATGGGATGAGGGTCCAGGAGACCCCCCAGCCTGCCCTTGAGATGACTGAGCTACTCTCTAATACCAGGAACCGCTGCCGGTGCAAGGCGCTATATAAGACAAGCTGGTTGAAGGACCAGTTCAGGAACGTTTCATCTTGAGGCGAGGTGGGCATGCAGCCTGACACCCTCAAGTGGGTGAACAAACAGCGCCTAGCGTGGCGCACCTTGGCCTAAAAATATCCGTCGTTCAGCTGATTACACGCCGGCTTCGCTAAAAATAAACTCACCGGAAAACATCAGCGGCTCTCAATTAGGGTGCACTCGACGTGAAGCCTCGTCACTTACGCCGTAATTAATGCCCATTCTGAGCACCGTAGGGACAGAGACCCAAAATGAGGGACGGTCACACAGAGCCAGGCCCGCTTTTTATAGCGCCTTTCACTGCAAGCTGGAAAGTTAATCTCGAGATCTCATAATGGAGTCCAGAAGTGTCACCTACTCACTGCTCACCCAGCAGGGGGCACTAACGAGTTCACCCACACACCCTGAGTAGGGCAGACCTCAGCTGGCCTTTGCTGTGGTGGCAGGGGGTGCCAGTGTGCCCTGTTTGACATTTACCTTTCAAATTATGACACACAACAGGACTGGATGCCAGGTGAGGTGCCAAAGTGCCAGTTAACGTGATGCAGCCATAAATTAAACAACACGACAAGATCCTGAAGAGGGTGCCACTGCATCATTGGGCACACTGGCATTGGGCCAGTCTGGATTCATCAATTCCTCAATCAGCAACTCTTCTAAGGGGAGGGGGGGGGACATGCAGGGTCCACATAGATGAAGACCACCCATGGGATTTGAACCCTGGACCCTGGATTTGTAAGGTGCTCCAGCCACTGCGCCACCCATAGGTCAAGCAATCTGTTACTAAAGGCTCAGGGGGGGCAGCCAAGAGAGGGCGCTGCTGATTGGTGTCCACCTGCAGCCCGGCCAGACCCATCAGTCTGAGCATGCTCATATTGTAAGGCACTATATAAAGGTTTAGGAATCAAGCACTGTCAGGAATTTTACATTTGTGAGGATTTCATGGAGGTCAAATCTGTCAGGCCTCATAGAACCAAATCAGACAGGCAGGGGGTGCCAGTCTATCACCATGCCATGGCTGCCATGCTCTCTGGTCTCCTTACAGGGCAGGACAACTTGGAGGAAGAAGAAGAAGAAGAAGAAGAAGAAGAAGAAGAAAGTGGAAATCAGCGGATGTGAGATGAGAGTTTGGTAAAAATGAATATGCTAGGTGGGTACTAGCGGTCATCAACACTGGAATGTGCCATCCTGGTAAAGGGGGCATGGCCAGTCCAGCTGGGCTGAAGGTAAAGAACTGCAGCTGGCGAGCTGACCTGACCAAGTGGTCCTCCTTCTGGTCATACCTGTGCCACATGCTAGTTCAAGGGACAGAGCAGGGACTTTAGAACAGATGAGGATGGGGAGGTCACTGATGTCCTGGAGGGGTGTAAGGATGGGATGGGTGAGGAGCTGCGGAGAGGACGGGGTTAACATTTCACAGGAGACGCAATTCAAAAATATTAAAGACAAAAAAGAACAATGTCACTGTGACAGCTGAAGTGACAAATAAACAAGACAAGAATGGGTTGGGGGGGTCAAAGGACGGGGGCCGGGTACTATATAAACAAAGTGCCACCAAAATGAGACGCTGAGGACCTCAATCTGGGTGACTGGGGAGTGACACTGGGAGTGCATCAGTGGTCACCATCCATCCATCTCCCCACCCACTGATTGGGGTCACAGCAGCATGAGGTGCCTGGCAGGGACCAGCCGTGGATGCCAGTCCATTACACACCAGACCAGCTACTGGTCATGTTGTCTTGAAAACCACTTGTGCTGACTCTTATGAGGCCACCTCAAGTGTGTGGCAGGTGGCCACACTGTGCCAGCACCAGAATGTGAAGCCAAGACCCCGAGTGACCAGCTTGACCAGTAAATCCCATGAATTGAACTGGAGGTCATCACCTAAGGTAGGAACAAACCCCGGGCAGGACGCCAGTCCATCATGGAGGATGCGGACCAGTCGGGGGTCGGGGGGGGGTGAAGGGGCGTGGCTCCAGAGCGCCCTCTGCTCACAATTAAAATCTCTGTTGGTGGGGACACGTCAGACAATAAGACGTCTCGTCCCCTCTTCATCGGTTTGGCACTCGGGCCCCGAGGTGGGCGTCTTTGAAGCCTTCATGGTTTCCTTCAGCCCTCGCCAGCTGCTAATGGCCAATTTGGAGACAATCAAAGTGCCATAATTAGCCTCTTCTGATATAATCACCGGAGCGGCGTGATAAAGAGCGCGCCACGACACGCATGCAGATCACGCCGGGCGGGACGCGCTCGCTCTTCTCCACGTTTAATTTCCAATTGCGCTCCAAAGTTCACTGAGTGATTTTTGCCTTTTAATTTCTTTAATGCGCGGCTTCATTTGGGGCACCGCAGACTAAAACGCTGCTAAGTGGCATCTCATTAGTCGATGAGGCCGCCGGCAGCGCGTCAAACAGCGGGCGATCATTCAGAGCGGCGAGCACTTCAAAGCTGGCGCTCCGCGGCTCCGAGTGACGTCGGCCACTGCGACGGCCTGAGCAGATCGCTTGATGGTGCCTTCGCTTCCCAGCCCGCACCTCAGAAACGAGACCCCCAGCTGACTCTTCTGGCAGCGTGTTTGTGGTCAGGAGGTGACCGCACTTGGCCAAGTCGGATGAGTCCTTCTCATAATATAGCGCCTTTCACTTTAGGGCTCAAATACATGATATGAAGTGCCAGATGTGGCGGGGTCACCTAGTTTGAGTCAGGGCATCTCGTGGCTTTGGGGGTCACTCTGTGGATGTCCCACCTAAGAGGGCAGAGGCAGGTGGGCTCCAAATATCCAGGAGCAAACCGTCAGCCTGCAAAAATCACAAACAGTCAAGGGGCACAAGAAAAGACCTGATGCCAGCTTCACCATACCTGGCACTGCCTGCTCCCTCCATGTGTGGGGGTCCCTTAATTGGCCGTGATGAGCGCTGACCATGTGCCTGTCACTTTATGTGGATTGGTGTCCTGTGGTGAAGGGGCATCCCCAAGTTATTAAAAACCCTCATCAGAAATCACAAACTATAAGACATGTCACGCAGCTGGTGATTAGAGGTGTGACATGCCCGCCGCACCATGCTGTGCCACTCCCTTTCATCAATCTTCACTTTGATCCCTGAACACACGAGGCCTGGCTGGGCCTTAATGACACACTTCACTGAAATCTTCGAAGCCCACCGTGTGTACAAATTGGCTCTTAATTTGAGGGAACAAAAGCGGCCCTTGGACTCAACAGCATGTCTGAGATGAGAGGAACGAGATAATGAGGGCATCAGATAAAAAGAAAGAAAGAAAGAAAAGAGAGAGAGAGAGAGGTGCTCTAAGAGAGAACCTCACAGTGCAACGCCAGCGGACAGAGGCCAAGGGGCACAGCACTGGCATAACACCACCCAGCCTGCCTATCAAGTTCCCTGCAGCGCCCTCTGTTGGCTCACTCCTGCTGTGTGCCCTTCACGCTGTGACATGATAAGTCAGTGTGGCTCTGTGATCAAGACAATGGACTGCAAAGAACCAGGGTACACATTCAAATCCCCCCGCTGACCCCTCAGAGGGTTTGAGGTCAACAATCAGAAAGAAAACGGAAAAATAAAGACCCCAGTGATTTATGACATGGCCCCCTTTATATGGGTCATTTATATAGCGCCCTTCACCTTATCTATCATGAAGCGCCTGCCTACCTGCCTACACGTATGAAGCTCCAGCACCCAGCCAAATGCCCGGTCAGCTCCTCACTGCTCGCTCACCTCATGTCTGCTGTTTTGTGCCCGCTTCAGTTGGCGTCGTTGTTTGTCATTTGTTGTTATTTTGTTTTGTATTATTGTATGTCTTTTCAGTTACATTTGTAATCGCCTTTTTTGTGGGTGGAGTCCCAGGAGGAGGGGCCACCGTGACATCACTGCTCCTGAGCCCGCCCTCTGGCCGTCACCAAGGACCTCGGGCAGCGTGTCTCTGAGGTTTGTGTGGAGTCTTTGGTGACTTTTGCCTTTCCTTTGATCTTCACGCTGCTGTTTTCAGATTTTGTGTTTGGTTGTTGGCCTTTTAAGAAGCTCCTTTTGTCGTTTTTTGTTTAAAGCCTCGTCGTTTGCCTTTTGGTCCCAATCCGCAGTGTTTGGGCCCAGTCAGGCCAAAGCCCCCTGTTGGTAGTTGGGAGTTGGCTGATCTGCGGAAGCCCCTTCTGGGTTGGCCACTGAAGGTCTTGGCTGGCATTCATTGTATCTTTAGAGGCCTCATCCCCATTCCATCCTGTTTGAGGGTCTAATTGTACAATTAGGACAGTTGCGAGGGTCTCATTTATGTTATGGAGTTCCACGTGTTTGTGTATTTTATGTTCCCTAATTTCCATATTTGCTGTTGTTTGTGGGTGTGGCCACCTTGACGTCACCACTGCTAAGCCCACCCTCGGGTTACGTAAGCGAGCTGAGAAGACTCTGGAGCAGGAGGTCATTCACTTGTTGTGGAGTCATTAGGCTTGGCCAGCAACTGGGAGAAAAAAAAGTGAAGAGAAAACCGAGACGTGAGCTACGCTGACCGCAAATCTCAAAGTCAGACATTCAAGTCGAGTCAAAGAGCAAAAGGCTGTGACCTCAAAACACTAAAACACTTCTTGTGAATCCGCAGTGCGGTGACCTTTGAACCCATCCCATCATTGACCTCAGAGGACACGCCCCTAACAACACAAGAGGCTGCCCTAGCAACAGCATGTCACATTAATGGAAATTGTGCAGTAATAAAAATGGCGGTGAAAACGTCCGAAAATGAATAAAAGTCCGATTCTGAGTCGAGGACACAAGAGCCCCCTAAACGAGCGACAAATCCTGCAAAGTTAACTGAAACGGCGAAGCCACTGATACCAGGAGTCAGGTGACCAGGGTGTGTTCGGGCTCAGTTTGAAGGGTCCCGCTCTTTTGGGTTACGCTTTGGGACTCTGGACTGCCGTTCAGAAGACCCCTTCATGCCCCTCTTGCTCTCCTTTTCTTTAGTTTCTTGTGAACGAAGCGTCGATTATGAAGAAGTTCTGCTTGCTCTTTAAATCCAAGCCGTGGGTTTACGGTGATCCCTACTCTTTGGGGACTTTTGCTTTATTAGGTGACTGTAGTGGGCCTGGCTGAGTTAAAATTGGGGGAGGGGGGGCGTGGGGGGCTCAGCTGGACAGACCAGTGAAGATCCTGGCCTGCTTGAGGAGAAGCTTTGGGGGGGCCGCACACCATTTTGTCATTTGGGAGGACTCAACTTTGTCTGTTGTGTTTTCTTTGTGTTGCTTCTGTTTGAGCGAATCCTTTTGTCTTCTCCTTTCTTGAGTTTTTTTTTTGTTTTCTTATCCTGCAAGTGACTTCATTCTGCTTGTCCCCCTCATGTCTGCTTGTCACTTTATTGTTCCTGTGCTTATTGGTTTGATGTCACTTTTGTTACCCTTGTTATTCAGGTGGAGTCACTGTGATGTCATGTCTGAGGGACGCGATGTGGCTGAGACCACCAGGAAATGTGACAGCACAAAGATCCCCCAAGATGGAGTCAGAGTGACCTCACTGTCACAACGAACATAGTAAGGCCACATGTACATCACCAAGACGCTCGGCCCCCTCAGACTGTCACGTAATCGACAGGCCACTCGATGAGAAGACAGAAAAAGCAAAACCCCTGGGGGGCGCTCTTCTACAGAAGACCATCTCAAGCCGTGCCTGTTTGAGATCCGGGGTGAAAGGTGGGGATGCTTCAGGCTCGAGAAGACCCCCAGCAGGGGTCCGCAGCGGTCATCTCAGGAGGAATCCGCAGGATTCATGCTGAAATAAGGACACCTGACCGAGCCGCCATGTTTGGGGAGACCCCCCCAACAGTGAAGTCCCTGGGCTGTAAACCACGAGACCACCCGCTCGAATCCCACAGGCGCCTCAGGGTGTTGTTAGCACTGCAGAAAGGCGCTATAAACTGATCAGGGGATTTGCTGGCTGCCATAATCCTCAGCTGTTGGGCTGTGGGTGACTGAGCCTTGACTAGGATGCCATGAGCCTCCGAATGAAGCCACCAGGCAGGAGAGATTACCGCCACTGGCTTCATTGGGTTTCCACGGTAACCGGAATGTAGGCCTAATCCCCCCTAATGGAGCGGGTGAGGCGGCGCAGGCCCACTTGTGAAGCGCAGTAATGAGATTCTCCTGTACGGCGAAGACCTCTGTCACAACGCTAAGCCGGCGGCGAAGACAAAACGTGGAAATTAACAGAGGCGGCCCGCCGTGTAATACGCCGAGAGCTTCACACCTTCACGTCTTCATCGACTCGAGCGAGTCACGCAAGTCCCTTGGAGAATCCTCAGCACTGAGCAGGGCGGCCTTGCCAGAGCAGTGGACTCTTTTTCTTTCTTTTTTGTGTCCTCTGTTCACTTGTTCCCCTGGGCGGGGGTCAATGGGCGTTGGGCACAGGGTGCCGCCTGAGCCATAGTAGGGTGCCAGCACATGTAAGAGAAGAGAGAGCGTGCAGGCTGCACACAGATGTCCCTGGGGGGCTAAGGGGGCCGTAGAGCAGCAGTTGGAGTTAAACAAGAAGTCAAGGTGGGTGAGAATACCACGTTGTGCTGCCCCCTGCTGGGGTGGGGGTGCTGCTGCTTTTGTTCTTTGGATGCTCATATTCAGATTATTAAAGTGGACCCCCTGCTCCCCATAATCCCCTCCTGGACTTTATTGGCTTCTTGTGGTTTGTTGGCATTTCAGCTTTCCTGATGATTCTGCTGCCTTGAAGGAGAGAGTCACCCCAAACGTCATACTGGCATACAGCCTCGAGTGCTGCAGGTCCAGCAGATGCCTCAAGAGGGTGTGTGAAGACCCCACCTACCCAGCAAAGACCCCCAAGGATGCCAATACCACAAGGTTGACAGCAGAACATCGGAGGGGATGAAGATCAGGAAGAGCAGACAGCAGGGATGAAGAAAATCAAACTGTGTTTGGGTAAAATCAAGAAATCCAAAGCACTTCACCAGAGGAACACGCCAAGGAGGCGGCCAAAGGTTCAAATCAGTGGTCCAGCTCCGCCTTTCATTTATCCTGCCCCTCCCACCACCATCATATGACTGACTGTATCTTAATGTTAAGCAATAGAGTAGGATGGGCGGGGCTTGGGGAAACACCTGTTCATAAGAGGAGGGGCCAGGGGTGGAGCCTGGCATGGCAATAGGACACCACATAAAGTGCCCGCTCTGGCCGCAGACCCCTACCAGGGAGAAGGTGATCTTCGAATCCCAGTGTTCAGCAGAGTAGGTGTTGCCCTGTGACGTTTGCCATGGGGGGTGGGGGGGGTAGGGGTGGCGCTGATTAAGATGAGCAGACAGCAGCAGCTGAGAATTAAAATCAAAGTCAAAGTCAGTGACGCAAAAGTGAGGATTAAAAAGAAACAAAAAACAGGCAAAGCACAAGGCGGGCAACCAAAACTTCTGAACATCCGAATTGCAAAGGCTGGCAACACAACACGGGGGCGGGTACAGAGATAAAGCTCCACCCCTTCCAGCATGTGACTGCAGCCCAATGAAAACTGCTAAGCAACAAATTGGGCTGCTAGTAAGAGTAGGAGCCAAGGGCAGAGCCTGGCACAGGGCAAAGGGCACCAGATGATGTGACCACCCTGGCCACAAACTCCGTTGAGCAGCATGTCCAAATTGACATGGCATTGCCAGGGCTCCACTGCCTTGGGCCCTTCTGACATCGACTGCATGTTTCTAAAGACGTCTCCGTCTTCTTCCCGTGTGCCTTTAAGGTGACGTTTGTGACTTTGAATCAATTTCTTTATTTAGTCCCTTGAGGACTGAGCCTAAGGGGGCGGGGCCTGCTGATGCCGCAGCTGAAGGACCGCCCCCTGGTCTACTGCACCGCTCACTTGGGGGCTCAGGTGTTGGCATCACCACGTTTGCTGTGTGGCTCTCTTGGATTTCTTGGGCTTTCTTTGCCCTCCTCTTTGGTTTGCTTAGTGGATGTTGTGTGCCATCTGCTTTACCTTCCACACCTCCAGCGTGCTTTTTGTTTTAATTTACATTTAAACTATCAATTGGTCCAGGGCTTTTAATGGCCCTCCTCTCCCTTTTTGAGTTTTACAGGAAGTCTTGCCCACCCTTTTGGTCTGCCCAGGCCTCGAAGCCTGCGCCTTGAGTTTGGGAGGAGGCCTGAATCTCCTAACACAAAGGTCAGTGAAGAAGCTCCAATCCCAGAATGCTCAGAGGTGCGAGTACCAGGTGGGGCAGAGGACCCCAGAGACTCTGATGAGGGGGCTGACACTTTCCTGAGGCCATTTGCTGCCACCCTGTTTGTGGTCGAGGGGTGGCCCAGTTGGCCCTGCAGTGTTCTTTGTACCCTTAGTTTGGTGGGCATGTCCAACCTGAAATGTCCACTTTAGTAATGGAGCTCTGCCTTGACTAACGTTAAGCGAGTGGTCCCTGCAAGGCGCTATAAAAGTGTAGCCCCACTGGTCGTTTAAACTTCATTCTCTCCTCCATTACTGTGTCCCACAACTGAGCATGCCCTTTTAATTAGCTTGATGATTCGGTGGTCCTCTCTTGAAGTGATGTCACCAGCAAAGCCCACCACACGGACCATCACAGAGTTGTAGAAGATGTGAAGGATGTCAGAGTCCCAATTGTCCTCTCTGGTCTTTCTTCTCTAGTCCATCTGTGTTATAAGACCAGTCCAGCCTCTCACTGATGTGGACCCCCAAGTACCAGTAGGAGCGGACCACCTCCACAGCCACTCTCTGATTAGAGTGACCAGGCCCAGAGCGCCCATAATCAGGTCCTTGCCATTGCTGATGTCTTTTTACCTCCAGAAAGAAAGTTCTCCCCCGGCCCCCAGCACTCAAATACATGTGACACGGTGGGAGGCTTCAGCTGGGGGTCTCACGTTCCTGCTGCTCTGAGTCAATCAGCAAGCCTGGCAAAGTGAAGAAGAGCAGTGCGGCCATCTCCTTGGATAGCACCTTTTAAAATGAGCCCACTGGCATGATGGGGGTCTGGGGGGGCCGGCTGAGGGGGCATCACCCATTCATCTAAACTTTTCTCCAGTCAGTTTTGGACAAGAGGATTTCGGAGCACTTTGGCTGAAGGCCATGTC
The DNA here is from genome assembly GCA_026402145.1 of Polypterus bichir lapradei. NCBI lineage: Eukaryota > Metazoa > Chordata > Cladistia > Polypteriformes > Polypteridae > Polypterus > Polypterus bichir. The sequence goes on along the minus strand of JANRMT010062823.1, from coordinate 25,975,718 downwards.
ACATGATGTGTCCTGTCCAGCAATTTGGGGTCCGATCTTAGTGAGTGGGCGGCAGTGGGTGTCGCACTCCTATGAAGGTCGGTCACCTAAGGTGACGTCCCATTAGTCTGTGACTCGCCCCTCAAACAGATTTGCTTTTTGCCTTTTGCTGTGGGGTGGGCTTGTGTGCTGACCACCACTGAGTGCTCACCAGGAAGTACAAAGCATGGAATAAGAAACACGGGGGGTCTGACACTCACAGTCTCCATGATGGCTCCTGTTTTATGTGCTAAAAAGAGCAGAAAAAGGGCAGAGATGGCGGCAGAGATGGCAAACCTGCTAACCCTCCATATGGCACTGGCACCATCACGTGACAGGGTGTCACAAAAATGAGACGAGCATAACTGTGCAGGAAAGACGTCACCAGTAAGTACATGTGACACGGTCCAGTGAGGAGATCGGCCACTGCGGTCACATAATGTCACATCAGCTTAATTTGCACCCAGAAAGCCACACTGACCCACCAGCCATCAATTTTCTAAGCCCACTTCATCCTGAGTGCCGCCTGCTGGAGTCTTTGACCACAAACTTCTAATTCCCACCAAAAGGTGACACATCACTGCCAAGGGGGCAAGTCACACCGACTCCGACCACACATTCATATGTCAGCTTTAATGGATCTGTCATGGGACGAGGGGCCCTCCTGGTGACACTGCCCTCATGTACTCAGTGACAGTTGTGCACCGTGATGTGAACGTGGGAGGCGGGGGTCACAGATAGGATGAAGAATGAGGTGGACTCGATGGGACCACATCTGAGTCAGGGGGCACCGCTACTTCTGAGACCGAGGGGGCTTGCAGGGGCTCCCCCAATATTTCTCCTCAGAGTTTTCTTGTGTCAGCTGGGGGTCTTCAGGAGATGATAGTGGACTCATCTGCATGTTGAGAAAGCTGAGGGCTCAGCGGCATGGGTGGGCTACCTCAGGCGTATCGGTCTGTTGAGTCAGCCAGCAGATGGCAGCACTCAGTGAGATGCGATTAAACTGTCACCGTTCCTGTGTCCTGTGGAGACCCCCTAAGCCAACAGCCCCTCAGCCCTAAAGCTCCAATGAGGTGTCAGCAAGGGAAGGGCTTGGCCGTGTCTCCCCCTTTGTCACGAGTCCCCTTGTCCACCCTGAGTCAGAAGACCCCCAGGTGAGTGTCAGGGGGGTCCAAGGCTTTTTATGTTTAGTTAAGTGGCTGACACTTTCCTCTAACATTATGATGGTTTCACTTTGTCTGATTCTGGTGCCCTGGCAGCTGAGGTGGTTTCCTCAGGGTCACACAGTGCCAGTAGTGACATCTGGGCAGACAGTCCAAGGCCTTAACTTCTGTGCCACTCCGCCTGCCTGCTCTGTTAAACTTGTGGGCACAAGAGCTCTGCTCTGACTCAAGATGGCACAGGGTGGCACCGAAACAAGCATCACGGGTGAAGAAGGGTTTTTGCCACCCCTATGTGTGTTTACCATAAGTGCCCGGATTTTTAGTTTTATTTTTTACTTTTAATTTTATGCTACGAGTCTCAGAAGTAACTTGAATCGGCTCCCAATAGCGCTTGGCTGGAAGGAGCGGCGCTAAGGAGCAGCAGCAAAGCCCGTGCCAGCTGCTTTAGCCAGCGGTCTCTTCACTTGCCAGCACACACTTGAAGAGCCTGGCTTGCCTTGACATTGTCAGCCCTGGCACATCAGTAATGATGCCACTTCCATCTTAAACTAAAATAACTGGAAGCGAAATCCAACCCAGAAGACGACTTTGGTGAGACGTTTTAATTCAGATATTAGCTGGATTGCTTTCGTCCAAAGCAACTTACTAATCACAACATCGCATAGAATGTTGGCACTCCTGGAGCCCAAAGTGGTATCCCTGCCTCTTCAGCAATCGGGTGCCAGCTTGGCATCTTAGCAAAATTGCATACCAGCACAACTACTTTTGTAAACGTTTTCAGTGCCTGCTGGTGTCAATGAAATGCCAAACAATGTGCCAACTTTACCTGCTGAGCCCGTGCGGTGCGTGTTTGTGGAGAAAACGTGAAGTTAACAAGCAGGAGAGAAAACCCGCAAAGAGCGGGCAAAACACGGACATGAATATGGCGACAGAAAGGAGGCATTCGAGGCTCGGGACTGTCACCAATGTGGGGAACTTGTATGTGCGTCACCCTGAAGAGGGTGAAGTGTCACACGGGCAAGCTGAGCTCTGCAGTTCATGAACCCCTGGCACAGTCGCGTTACACGCACATTATGTGCCAGGAATGTTCAAGAAACTCCAGGGGGTTTGGACCAAGAGAGGCGGGCAGAAGATATGGGGGGGGGGGGGGGTCCTGTGTTTAGGTGTGCCTTATTGTCGATTTGGATTTGTTTGTAAAGAAGTAAGGACAAGTTTAAGTAGTTCATGATATTTTTACGGTGAAAGGCGCTGTATAAAATCAAAAGAAAGAAAGAAAACACATTAAAGATGGAGGTCATCAGTTGCCGTTGTTGTCCCTGCCGTGTGTCCGATGACGCGTTCACTGATCATTCAGACGGCGCCCCCTAACCAGAGGCACTTCGGGGCTCAAATCGTTGATCCTTAGGAGCGCTCAGTGTCGCCGATCATCGGGTCTCTTGGGTACTACGAGTCTGGTTGACTTGGATTGCTGTCGCTGGATGTCCCTTTCTCTGCTTGTATCGATGTGGGGTACAAGACGCGCCATGTGATCTCTCAATTGTTAACAAGTGGCATCAGTTATCTGGGTTTCTAAAGGACACTGGCGGGCCCCCTAACACCCATATTGACCACCCAAGAGTTTCAGAGTGTGAAGACTCCGCGAGTTCGGACACACCTGAAGTCTCCCCTGAATTCCCAGCCAGACACCGGGGCCTAAGCCCCGCCCCCTGTCCGTGGCTCCGCCCTACTGCGCGGCACGCGCTCCTGCGGCTCCTGCGGCTCCTGCTGTGTGAAGTCACCCCTCGGAGGAGACGCGGGTCCGACACGCCGGCACACAACAACACGCTTTGTTTTAACTTTTCTTTTTCTTTTTTTTTTTAACCGGGTGTCCTCTTTCTGAATTTGTTTATCGTCAATCGAACGAAAATACGAAAACAAAATGTCGTGGCGCTCCGTTACCGGAGTTAACCGAGAAGACCGAATGGAAATCCGCCTTTCTAGATTTGTCACAATGGATTATATGTCCCAATCTTAGCCAGCCTCCTTTTTCCTACGAGATTCCTTTCCATTTATTCCTGGGTGCCAAGGCATTTAACTGTATCCCTCCAGAAGTGTTGGCACCTATGCCATCTTCCCCGCTTTAGTCCTCCCTTGCCTTGTCGTTGTCTTGTGGCTCTTCAACCGCTGCTCGTCTGTCCACCTTCTGCTGTCTTCTTCAGCTTTTCCTTGATGTCACCCTGTCGCCTGTGCACTGACACAGGGTTACTTGAAAGGAAGTTAAACTTGGGCGCTCATTTCAAGCTGCGAACAGAGTGGTCGTGAGAGACCCCGTGTTTGATCAAACCTCAATGATGCGTTTCAGCAGGACGACAAGTGGCAAATCAAACAACAACGCAACACCAGGACCCATTGAACCCTGCGCAGTGAGGCCCCGGTCATAACGCTGGTGGTCTTTCAGTCTGTTTAATTCCGTGAACTTTTAAAAATATTCTCAATTACATACGACGCGAGCTCACACGAGAACGCGCCTCCGCTCCGCAAATGCCAGTTTAGCAGCCAGAAGGCCCTCAAACACGTGCACGCGCGCGGCAGGCCACCGCCCACGCCCACCTCACGTCACGACGGTTTTCAGAATTGCGGTCATGCCAGGCGCTATATCAGCATGGGCAGTGCCATTGGATGGTGTCAAACTCGCGCGCACGACGCTTGTCCGTTACACCGTTTGTTAGGGTGACCAGACATTCTCCAAAAGGAGGACATGTCCTCTTTTTTAACATGGTTTCCTCCGTCCTCCAGACATTCCAAAAATTCATTAAAATGTCCTCCTTTCACAGAATCACGAACAGAGTTGACCGTTTTTGACTAATTACATATGATATATGCCGAGAACGAGCAGCCTTTGGCCATTCTCCATTCACCCACGTCACCGCATGACATTACATTACGTTATCACGTTATCAATAATTGTAACATCAAGTAGCCGCAACACTGTTTTATATTCTATTTCCGCCCGATGGTGCAACGGACAGCGGTTAGTGGTTGATTGGAGTTGGAAAATATATTTGGTAATTTTTGTCCTTTTTGACCGTCGGTGTCCTCCTTGATAGCCGAACCCATCTGGTCACCCTACCGTTTGTTTGCCTTGCTGTTATCTTGCAGACATCGAGGGCGCGGCATAAGACGAATAAGGCGCTTTATTGGATTTTTTTTTTTTTTTCTTATCAGGCATCAGCCCCTCCGCCGAAGTCCAAACCAATCTGGTGAAATACTTATACTGTAGAACGGCCAGCAGGGGGCGGCCGGCCAGCAGGCAGTGGTCTCCAGGACTCCGGCTGTCTATTGTTACTTGGAAGTGGGTCATAAAGTTATGGAGAGCGGGATTTCTCGATGATGAATGGAGCTGCCAATTCGCTCTGGCAGAACGATCGCCTCTGACCTCGTCTTAGTCGGCCCAGCAGGGGGCGTTTGGCAGTGCAGGTCTCAGTACCTACTTTAACTGACCGTCCCCCCGCAAAAATCAGGTGTATTTTTGCCACTGAAGCTGCTTCTTGAGTTTCTGCTTTCCTCTCCTTCGATGCCAGCTGGCCAGTTAATGAATGGACAAACATCGCTGGGCTCCACTGACGTTAATCAGTTTCTGAGCTCAGTATTTGCCTTTCTGTTTAAGCAAATCCGCGACTTTACGTGAACTCCTTATTTAATTCGCAATTTGTAAAATTTACATTTGTTTCCACTTGTGAACTCGATGTCACCCAGTGAAGGGCGCTATAGAAAAATCAAAGGAATTATTATTTAGCTGATGCCTAGCAAGGCAGAATGTATTCTTCTAGCCCAGACAGGCCATGTGACTGCAGGCTCGCGGTCACACTGTCATTACCGGGATTTGAACCCATGTCTTTATGGCTTGAAGTCCAGGGCTTTGCCACTCTGAACTCGCGCTGCAGCTCTCATTTTCCCGTTCCCGTTTGATTGGGCCTGGCGCCCCCTACTGTGATTACAGCCAAAGGCTCTGAAATGGGCACGCGATTGTGTGATTTGAATTCTCGTTTTTGTTATTTTACAGGCAGGTCATTCCGCGCGGGCTTTACTTAATCTGACGCACGTATTGTATGCGAATATGGCGAGTGTTGGCCTGTCAGTTACATCTGACCCGAGCTGCAAGAGAAAACGACGATTTGGCGTCACCAGTAACGAGGGGACTCCGGGTGACGACACTGAAACTGCAATTCGGCGCTGACCCCGTCGGGCTGCTGGCTGCTCAGCTTTCACCCACGAGACGATTCGTTGTGAATTTAAACAGAAGAAGCGATTCCTGTGCGCGCCTTCAAGCCCAAGTCCCCCTAGTCAGGTGGTCCTTCTGACGTCGCTTGGCCGGCCCGCTGTCTCCTGCCGCAGTCCCGGGAGACTTGGTGGGTTCAAGTGCGTGGTCTGATCAGATGTGGTCTGATGGACACCAGGCAGCTGGTCATCTGTTGGCTCGTTTTGTATCTTATTGTTGTTTAGGAGAAAAGAACAATTAAAGGGTCCGGTCCTAAATAATAAGTCAATTGTAATGAAAGTAAAAGAGTTAATTAGCAACAAACTGCTTAATGTATAGGGGTCAGAATGAAGACCTGCAGCCACTGCGACCCCCCATGACCGGAGTCAGACACACCTGATTTAAAAAGGGCAGATGACCTCCACTGAACTGCCCACACCACTGATGATTTAGTGTGGGTGGTCCCATTAAATTGCGTAAAAACGTGACTTGGTCATCAGTCATAGTTTGAGTTTTATCTTTGTATTTCATGCACAAATCTGTTCTCACTTTCATATTAAAGACTCTTATTTTCGGCTGGTCCCTGTGTCAAAAAAAGTAAAAATTAAATCCACTTGGAACACCAATTTTTATTGCATTGAGCAGACACGAGGATTACTGTCACTTGACCTGACGCCACGCCCACTCACGTGACACCAATTTAGAGCAGCCAATTAACCGAACTCGGAGGCGGAGACGAAACCAAAGAGGCGGAGCCCGGGCCACGTGATCCAACTGTCAGGCAGCGGGGCCGAGCGCTGCACCACCGGACCGCACATTCTGGGCATTCGTCAAATCGAAGGCTGAAAGTTCACTTTGTGTGCGACGACTTCATTCTGCTCTTCTCGCGCCATCTGCACGTATTTGCTCAGCGGAGGCTTTAAGTTAAAGCAACTTTGAGAGGAGGTCGACATCATCGAGTGGCCTGGAGGAGTCATTAAAAACCAACAACAGGTACAGGAACCAGACGGGGGACAAAACAGCAGGCAATTTCACTATTCATCCATCCATCCATTAACCAACCCGCTATATCCTTACACAGGGTCACGGGGGTCTGCTGGAGCCAATCCAGCCAGCACAGGACGCAAGGCAGGAAACAAACCCGGGCAGGGCGCCAGCCGACCGCAGACTATTAAGGATTAAAAAATGAATGAATGAATAAATGATTAAAAAAATAAAAAATAAATAAAAATAAATAAATAAATAAGCAACAGTGCTGGGGATCCTGTCCATTACACGTTTACTAATGGACCCCGGGGAGAATACCTGGAAAAAGCCCAAAGACACGAACAAAGAGCCCGACCAGCCCGACAGATTGTACTGATAATTTAAAAAATAAGGACGGACCACCAGCGAGGAGAGGGGTCGCCAGCTGGAGTAGCTGGTAAAGCTTTGCGCGCTAACTTTCTGGCTGCTGTCTTATTAAAATAACTTGGCAAGCAACCCACAAATGGCTGGGCGACCACCTCTGGTTTCATTTCTACAAATCGAAGACTCCACTGCGAGCTCACGGAGGTCTCTGAGAAGCCAACAGACACGCGAACGCGCGCTGTACGGTAAGGTGGACGTAGCGGAGTCCCGTCAGCTCCGTTAACAGCCGCGTGTCCGATGGTGCGACTTTCAGACACACGCGAATATATGATGTGTGTGTGTGTGTGTGTGAGAGAGAGAGAGTGTGTGTGTGTGTGTGTGTGTGTGTGTGTGTGTGTGAGAGAGAGAGTGTGTGTGAGAGAGAGTGTGTGTGTGTGTGTGTGAGAGAGAGAGAGAGAGAGTGTGTGTGTGTGTGTGTGTTCTGTCAATGCTCTTTCATATACACCCAGCAGGTGGTTGAAGAAGTAGCGCTACTCATCTTCTTCAGAAATCAAGGTGTGGGGCTTAGGAGAGACCCCCCAATCTACCCCCACCCCCCTCCTTCACTAACATGTCCAGGACAACAGCAGTCGGTTAAAATGTACTGAGAAGCTGTGATGAGAAATGGCGGTGCTGCACAAAGGGGAGCACAAATATATAAGTGAATAGAAATGCATTTGATAGTCGACCCCAGCACACGACCCCCTACGAATCAAACTGAGAGGGGAGCAGGCCGAGGTGTCCTTCACGTCTCCGCGTTCGTTGTTTCATTTCCCGTCATTTTATTGCGCAGCGCCACTGTAGTCCCCGATGTGCCTTCATTCTTTGAGCGACACTCTTCTGTCACCTCTGCCTCAGTGCTGCATACGTCGTAAGCAATAAACTACCGCAGATAATAATAATAATAATAATAATAATAATAATAATAATAATAATAAT
>JANRMT010062823.1:25933535-25947972 GCA_026402145.1 Polypterus bichir lapradei | reverse complement strand
CCTACTCTGTGGGGACTTTGCAGCCCTCCTGTCCCCGCTTATACCTCCCAGCTGGAAACAGCCACTCTGGGGGGCCTGAGCAGCACAAAGCATTCATGGAAGATGAAATCAAAGTAACACACATGGGAAGGAAAGACGTGAGAAGCACCTGGGAGTCATCGGGGGGTCGTCACTTTGCCAATGTGACAAACAATTAGACCTTAAAGTGAGATAAAGTGGGGGACTCGAGTGTAAATCGTCAGACATAATGAAGACCAGGCAGTGAGCCCAGGAGCCCCTCATCCTGCCCGCTCCATCCAGCAGACCTCCCGGGGCAGGGCACTTCCTGGGCGTGGCCTCCTTTGGCAGTCCTTAGGCAGGTGGGCGTGTCTTCCTCAGCATGGCATCACGAGCAGCTGGAGCCATCTGGGACAGCCAACAACATCAGGAGAACCCAAATGGACCCAATCAGGGCGGGGGGGGAGCAGCCCAGGTAGCCCTCTGAAATGTGAAATGAGGCCCACATTGCTTATGTGGCATAAGTTATGGGATGGTCCAAATCGCTGACTTCACAAGGTTCTGATTTCGTTTTGTAGTCCAAGCACACAGGACCAGGTGTTGTCATCCATTAAATCAGCAGACCCTCTTGAGATGGCAAACACTTCTCAGGGGTCATCAGGTGGGCAAAAAACTCCTTAGATGTTTCATCAGTTTATGACCACTACATGTCCAGAGGGCTCACCCCCCACCTTCACACCTAGCCCCCCATTGCAGGGCTCAGGCTGCCATCATCTGTCCATAACAGGTGGCCGCTTCACTTGGCTGACTCTCTGGAGTTGAGCTGCCAGTCTACTGTTGAAGTAACCAAAGACCTTCAGCTGCCAACATCTACTGGGCATATCTGCTAAACCCCCCCCCCACCCCCCCCCCCTCGTGTTGCTGTGGCTAACATGGGCCTCACAGCCCCCCTGACTGCAGGACCACCACGAGAAGCCAAGTCTGCTCTGATGCTTGCAGTTCTGCCTCTGGTGGAGGTGGCATCACATGCCAATCATAGGGGGTCATATTGAGTCTTTGGGGGTCTTCTGTTGTTTGGAATTCAGCTTTTAGTTTTGGGACAGAGCTGGGCTTTAGAATTTGTTTGCCTTCATTTTGGACTTTGAGGTTTTTGTGGATTTCCTCTCTTATTTGAATTGAATTTCTTTTCTTGTTGTAAGAAGTAAATGTTAATTCATTGCGGTGGGCTGGCGCCCTGCCCGGGGTTTGTCTCCTGCCTTGTGCCCTGTGTTGGCTGGGATTGGCTCCAGCAGACCCCCGTGACCCTGTAGTTAGGATATAGCGGGTTGGATAATGGATGGATGGATGGATGTTAAGTCGTCAGCCGCCTTGTTTCTGGGCCAGGGGCTTCAGAGTTTCCTCTCCCTTGTAGGGATTTGGCTTTTTTGGGCCTCGTTGATTTTTCAGGCCTCGGGCCTTTTCCTTTTTTTCTTTTGTGTTTTTAGACTTGAGAGTTTTTCCGTTTATTAGGCCTCGGACCTCGGACACTCCTTGATTTGTGGGGTCTTTAGGCCCTTTTCAGGGGTGTAGGCCGCAGGCCTTGTTGAATTTTGAGTTTTCACGTCTTTGTATTTTTTTTCTTTATGACGTCTTGGGCTTCGTTGAGTTTTTCGATTTCTCAGATGTCAGAACTTTCTGAGGACTTTGTTGAGTCCACAGGCTTTTGGAACGTCTGACCTTTACATTCACTCGGCCTCAGGGCTCTGTAGGTTTCTAGGCTGAGGTGTTTGACCTTTGCCCTTTGACCCCTTTGTGTTCGGTTTGGGGCGGAGCATTAGAACACGAGCCACTCAGCTCAGTGAAGCCCACCAGTCCTGTCCACTCAACTCCTTCAAAGTCCCTAAACACTACTTGGTCACTCACTCCACGAGTCGGTGGTCCTTCCTAACGTTTGTATGAAGCGGACCCTTCACAAGTTTCAACGGCGTCCCCGTGTTTTCGTTGAGCTCATTTGAAAGTCGTCGTCTTCACGTATCTGCGCTGGCTGGGGGGCTCAGGGGCAGAGGGGCTGCGATGTTTCTGACTTGCTATGAGAACAGGGGCTCCAGCACACTACTTTGCCAGGGGGGCTTATGATGCTGTTAAGACAGCCCTGTAGACCCTCGAGCCCCTGGACTAATGGCCTTCATCATTTTAAACACATCCCTCGGGTCTCCTCTTCATCTCTTTAAGGCTCAGCTCTTTGAACGTTCCCTCCTAACTCACCCCCTGTAACCCCCCATAATCATCCCAGTCTCTCTTCCCTGGACCTTCTCTACTGCTGCTGTGTCTTTATGGAGACCCCAAACTGCCCCTAGGACTCCAGCTGAGGTCTCCGCAGCCTGAGCAGACCCTCCTGTGACTTGTGCTACTCACGTCAAGGCGCTATATAACCTAACATGGCTCATGGCTTGTGTGACAGTTGACAGAGCTCAGTCCACCTTGACTCCCAGGTCCTCCTCCTAAGGTGGTCTCTCGATTCTGAGACCCCCACTCTGACATTTTCACCTCCTTAAGCAGAAGGCAGCGACGTGTTGGGTCTGAGTCTGCACCCCTTTGTGTAAGAGAGGATCGGGGGGTCGTCCCTGTCACATTCTCCCTTTGGCTCCTGAGACCCCCACACCTTCGCTGAAGGACTTTTCTCTTAAGCCGTTGGCTTTGTGTTCGTATTTATGGACAGTGAAGTTTAGACCTGATTTTGCTTTTCTAAGGACACTCAAGGACGCTGTAGCAGATAAAGCCCCCCGACTGTTTCATTCTTAAGCCTCCACCGTACGTTTAGACGTAATGAGGATATTATGGAGGGCTCAGAGCTTCGGCTTGGAGTTCTTTAATGGATTTCCACGTCTTAGGACCCCCCGCGTGCTCCGCTGTGCTGACGGCCGTGTCACAATAACTCAGAGCGTTAGGAGACGACTGATTTGGAGTAAAGTCGCTATGGTGGGCTTCACTCCACAGAGAACACAACAAGAAGTGCAGGAGAGCAGAATTTCAAAATGGCGAACCAAAGCACATGAAGATGGGCCAGTAGGTGAAGGGTGACATTCAGATGGCACCATTAGGATTTAAGAAGATGCCTGGTGTCGCTCCTCTCCGACCCTCACTTGAGCTCTGTGTCTTTGAGTTTGCCTATTAGAAGGCGCGTGGATCTCCAGTCCTCCCAAGGTCGAGGGTCCGGCCCCAGTAGTTTGATACGCTGAATACATTGGGGGCTTAGCAGACCCCGCAGTTGTCATATTTTTCTTTCTGTTACAGAATCCGCTTCTTCTATTTGCTTACCGCTCAGCACATGTTGCAAGCATCTGGTCATAAGAAAGACACGAGTCCTGATAATGGCGTGGAGGTCCCTGCCAGGCACATGATGTCCTTCATCTGTGTGTGTCACGTCATACGATTGAGACCAAGACCACAGTTACAGCCCCAGTGATTTGTGAGAAATCACATGACACACAGGCACAAGCCGTGGCATCATACATTGTGGTGGTACACACAGGAGAGGTGCCAACATAAAGTCTGGTGCACCAGCCTGGTGATCCTCATCTAATAAACAATAAGAAGTTCTGCTGAATAATCAGTGTATGCCCTCCAGGTCACGTGACCAACAATGGACATGGTGGTCCTACCAAAAGTCCACAAAATGACGATGCCAGCAGCAGAAGCAGAATTCAAAATGGCAGCAAATTATTGGCAGCAGCAGGATATGAAAATAAATGAAAAGTGAAACAGACACTAAAATGTTGGGTCCTGCCCCCCTCCCCCCCCATCATAAGGCTGGCACAGTCCTCTGGTGGGCTCAGGTGCCACCCTCTAGTGTTACATTTCAGCCACAGCAGTTGCCCTGACTTCAGTGTATTGTTTAATCCTTTTGTTATTTTTGAGTATAATTTTGTGAATTATGTGAAGAATTCAGTGTTTGGTTTGGCTGTGTTTATATTTAATATTGTTGCATTTATTAATTTGCATATTTGTATTATCCATCCATCCAATTTCCAACCCATTGAATCTGAACACAGGGTCACGGGGGTCTGCTGGAGCCAATCCCAGCCAACACAGGGTGCAAGGCAGGAACCAATCCCGGGCAGGGCGCCAGCCCACCACAGGGCACACACATGGGACAATTTAGAACCGCCAATCCACTTAACCTGCATGTCTTTGGACTGTAGGAGGAAACCCATGTAGACACGGGGAGAACATGCAAACTCCACACAGGGAGGACCCGGGAAGAAAACCGGGGTCTCCTAACTGCGAGGCAGCAGCGCTACCCACTGTGCCACTGCGCTGCCCTGTTTGTATTGTATTAATAATATTTGTAGTTCTGCATTGGACTGGCACCCTCTCCTGGTGGGATCGGCTCCAGGAGACAAGCAGGCTTGGAAAATGAACAGAAGGATCCATGGAGTCTGATGGGCTGACTGCCTTGACTCCTAAGGAGGCGGGGCCACCCAGGCATTCAGTGGGCTGCTGGCCCCACCCAGCTAGCGTTTCAGGAGAGATTCCCATCACTCTTGAACGTCGGATTGGCATTAATTCTGATTCTGTGTTTGGTGATTTTGTTATTGTTTGGATTGACCAGTTGAGACCCCCACTTTTCCTTGAAGGTGCCGTTTCCCTCTTTGTGAGTCAACAGATTCGCTGCTTCTCGGTTTTGTCCCTTTTTACTTAACATGTCTTTTTGTGCTGCCCTTTGGCAAAAAACCCCAGCATTTAAATAGGAAACCCACTTTGTTTAGGTCCCCTGGCTGATGCCCACCCCAGTCGTAAACCTGCCCTTTGAGTTTGGGGCCAGGTGGCCTGAGATGGCGAGGCCTACTCTTTGGGGGTCTCCAGCTGGTCTCCCTTTAATTGGAGTGGCTCTGTCACCTGTCCGTTTTCTTATTCTGATGTTTCTAGAGAGTTCTGTCACCCTGCCATTTAAGGGGGGCTCTCCTGCTCAGGTTGCTTTCCGTTGCCTTTGGAAGTCAGCAGAAAGGTCGCTGGCTGACTTTTAGGTAGTTTTTCTTGGGCGATGACCTCCAATCTGACATACGCGAGCTGCGATGCGACCTCCAAACCTGTCCCCTAGTGGTGTCAGGTGACACTCCGTTGAGTGACAAAGTCTTCAGGGTCTGCAAGTCTTCATCTCGGCCTTTATGATTATGGATGAAGACACAGAAAATGGAAGTTGACAACAGCAGGAGCCAAGACCAGGAGATAAGCAGATGAGAGGAAACCCAAGTGGACTGGAATGTCTTCCTCCTTCCAGAGCAAAGAGTGAAAACGAACAAAATGGTCAGAAAGTCAAAAGAGAAAACTGAGGAGACCCCGAGATGTCCATGGAGTCACCCAGAGTGGCCCTCCTCTAATCAAAGATCAGAGCTTAACGTCCTCGGACAGCCTCGTCACTGGTGGTCCATTCAGGCTGTGAAACGATGAAGACGAGGAGACTTTAGGAGTGTGAGCTCCCCTGGGGGCCCTGGTGGCGTTGGTGGCAAAGATAAGACAGTGGCGCCCCCCAGTGGTCTCAGTAGGAATTTCTAAGATGGGTAAAGGTCCACAGTTTGTCACACTGGCTGTCACCCAAATGCAGACCACCTCCTTGGATGCTGGCTGGTGTTACGTCTGTCATCGTTTGTCACTGCTGTGTCGGGTGACCTTTGAGGACGTTGCACCCTACTGGCTCTCGATGTGGCCTGAACATAAATGAGCCTTCTACGTTTTGATCGGCCAGTTTGTCACCTCTGCGTCTCTTTATCTTGATGAGATGGAAGGCTGGATTTTCTGAAGCCATGATTGTGATGTTTGTTTTATCAGCTTGGCAGAGTTTGAAGGGTGCCCAGCTCAGTGCCTGCTGCTGATACCCAGACACTTTGGTGCCCTTATGAAACGATGGATTATTATAAGAAGATGAAAGGGGAGGAAGATCATGGGAACTAAAGCACATTGACACTCAACTGAGACCTCCTAACCATATCCACCTGCAGTCCACCAGCGGGCATGTATGCCAACTCGTCCTGGGCCACTTGGCCTATCAAGCATGTCTAAGTAACGAGACTCTGGAAGTGTGAAGCCACCATGTCCTTCACCTCATTACTAAAGCTTATGTGACATTGGCGGTGCCACCATGAGGCTGGCATTGTGGGCCTTGTCATTGTGTTTGCCCTCAGTGATATTCTCCACTCGCCTTGTACGTCCATTCTGACTCTCCTCGTATTTTCCTGCTGTGACAGAAGAACTGGGTAGATAAACGAAGCACCACTGGGTGGCACCCTTACTGGCACGCAGTGGATAAACGGACCCTTCAGGGGGTCAAAACAAGGAGGTGAACTGCTGAGAGTTGTGCCACCTGTGTTTGGCTTTCAGTTGGTCCCGTCTGTGATGAGCTCTGCGGTGATAAAGGAACAAAAAGGAGCAGCGAGGAACCATCGGAGGAGACGTGAAAGAAGATCCAACCTCTGACTCGTTTTATGGACCCCAATGCCAGGGTGCCAGAATGGCGAGTCAGCGGAGCAGGATGACACAGTGGGTGACCTGGCTGTCACATCAGAAGGCCACACGCCTGCTTCTAGTGTTTGGGGGTGAGGCTCATTTGGTGGCAAAGCCTCATTCTGAGTTCCACAGGCTGCATGGACCACAACATCGCTAAGGTGGTCTTGTTGGCATGATGGTCTTCTCCAGCTGAGACACTGTGATGACATTAGCATCAGCAGGGTGGTCAACATTGTCACCGCGTATTTAACGTTTCAGGCCTCAGACCTTCTGAAGGGCTCAGTCTTTGGAGTGACCAGTGGCCACCGTCCCTGATTGGCTCGTGGATTGAGGTCCTTGTCTCTCTCTCCTCTCTCTCTCTCTCTCTCTCTCTCTCTCTCTCTCTCTTTTTCTCTCTCTCTCTCCTCTCTTTCTCTCTCTCTCTCACTCTTCTCCTGTGTTGTCCCTTCCATCTCTTATTTGTGGGTCACATTATGGTCACTTTTCTGTGACATCACACGTTTCTTCCTTTTATGTCACATCTCTCAATGACGGTGACCAATGAAGTGACAGGAGCAGCTCAAGGGGGGCTCAGGCCCGTCTGATGTGACACCCGGATGCCACCTTGAAGACTCCGCTCAGTCTAGCAGGTGACATCTGAATGGATGAATGCGACTCCACCCAGAATTTGAACCCTGGTCCAAAGAGGGAGGAGGGGAAGCATCTGGGCTGACCCCTCGGCCTGCCACCGTCCCCTGAACTGTCTCATCCTGCCACTACCTTCTCCATTTCTCCTCCTCCTCCTCCTCGCTCAGTCATGACAGAAGCAGAAGATGTGCTAAATGGACACCCGGAGAGCTGTGGATGGCATCCTCTGTGCAGTGCCCGCTTGATTTGAGTGGTGAGGTGTGAAGTCTCGAGATGCCCGCCTTTCATCATTCAGATGCACCAGAAGAGATGAACTCTGTGCCCCCTCAGCCTGTTGCCACCACCTTTTGTCACTCGTGTTCAGCCCCTGAAGTGACATTTTATTAATTATGGCTGAGGATGCAAATTCACCACAAGATCCACTGAAGACCCCTCTGCCAGTACCCACCAGCTTCACTTGCCTTTCTTTGAAATCTATGAACTGGTGTAGGGAGCCCCAATCACGTGCTGCTTATCACAGCCACCTCCTGATCTTGGCTGCACTGGGTGCCAGCTGGGTAAACCAACTGTTGTCAGAGTGCCAGACCAGCAGAGGGCAGCACTGATCATGGCACACCTGGAAAGGTTCCTCCATTAACCCAACGAGTGTGTCATTGGGGTGGGCAGAAAATCCACACAGACACGAAAAAAAAACATTCAAAGTGCACGGGGGACTTTGGGGCTCCAGAGATGAACGCCAGCTGGCTGGCCCACCATGAACCACAGCTTACTGGTCTAGTGCTTTAATCAAAGCGTTCACCAGAGAGGAGTGGCAGTCGCCCATACTGGTGACGTCACTAGCGTCACACTCACAAGGCACGAGTCCCGTGTACCGACACAATGCACTGCAGTTTTCATTCCAACAGATGGTGCCGACCACCAACACACTAATCTAAATAACACAAAGTGGGGTTGATGGAGGAGACGCTAATCCCACCGCAGAATAATGGCGGACACACCGGGGGTCTGACCTCAGAGCTTCAACAGCCCCCCACCCCTCACCCCCCCAGATCCACAGATGGCTCCTAATATACTGCCCTCTATGGGATGTCATTTTCAAACTTTACAATTCTTAATCTTAGGGGGGCAGGGGGTGCAGCAGTTGGTTCTGAATTATTTTAGCGTGAGGGTCCCGGATTCAGATTTCATGTCTGTCTGTGAGGGGTCCCTGGTTTTCATTACACATGTAAGTGCCAGTCAGATTGACTGATGCCTCTAATTAGACCCAGTGTCAACTGGCACCCTCTGCCAGGGCTGTTTACTGCCTACCACCAGCACTGCCAGGTTAGGTATAAAGTGGGCAGAATCTAAAATGGAGGAGGTGTTAAAGTCCTGTTTAGGGACCCTTTGCTACCTAAACAGTGATGCTGTGACTGGCAACTAGGGGTGGTGCCCCCTGTGGTGCAAATAAAGCACCAGGGACTGAGGGGGCTGCCTTCCCCCACTGGACACCTGTGTTATAAAATGGATATGCCAATGCTGTAACTGCGCCACTTAATGCTTATTGATAATATGGCATCTCCTTGTTTATACAGTGGGAACGTGGGAACTGGGTGCCAGGTCATCACAGGGCACCCTTGGGGCACATTGAAACAGCGAGCTGTTTGTCTTCCTCCTCCCTCCGTTGAAGCCCACCTGCTATGCCTTTCTGAATTTCAGATTTCTGCATGCCAGGTGCCATTAAGCTGGCATAATAATAAGGACCCCCCAACAACGAACTTAAAGAACCCCCCTACAACAGGGCACAGGAAGTAATGGAGGGGAGGATCAAAGGGAGCATGCAGTGAGGAGGAGGAGGAAGAGAGCTGAGGTGGCCCGAGGGCACAGACACAATACAATTTCATCTGATTTGGCAGGTGCCATTGGCCTCGCCCTCGCCTTGTGCCTCCAAAGTGCCCGTCTGACAGGCGTCCTTGAATTTTGCATTTTAATAGCATATGTGTACACTGCGCTGTGCAATGCAAATCGAGTGCAGAAGATAAAATATGAGGGTCTTAATAAAGCCAAGCTGGCATGTGGCGGGAAATGAATTGATGTTGACAGCCAATCAAAAAGGTCACTCGTGGAATGACAAACATAAAGATGGATTTCCAGGAGAAGGAAAGGATGAAAGTTATCTGGAGGCCTCTAAGCTTTCCATGTCTTTTATCACAGGAGGACCACCACAACACAAGGCAGGGATGAGCAAAGGGAGCAAACCTAGCAGACATGAAGCCTGCTGCCCGTCTGGACCTACCTGCATAGGTGGGCTGACAGATTCACTTGCCCACTCTTTCGTTCTCCAGATGCCTTTTTGTAGCACGGAGACGCCACGCAGCACTTCAGAAGAGGCCTGAGTAGTCAGGTATAAAGCACAAGTAGGACCCCCGCCAAAGGCGCTATATAACCCAACATGCTATTAACCTCCTCAGTCGTGTCTGCCCACTTCAGCACTGCCACCTGGTGGTCTCCGTTTCGTTCAGCTTCTTTCAGTCTTTCCTACTCAGGTGTTCTCCGTGGTACTGAACCTGACAAGTTCATCTCCTCTGGACTTTCTATAAAATGGAGACCAACACTTGAGCAGGATACGGGAGATAAGGCCCCGGTCACATGTCATATACCTGACCTCCCTTGGCTTGAGATCCGCATGGCAGGGCGCTATATAACCTAACACCCCTGTGGCCCTTCTTCATTCATTCTGTCCAGTTCACTCCTTGTACCTCTCCATCTCGAGAGCTCAATTCCTTCAGTCCGTCCTCCTCCGCTGCTGCTGTCCATGGCGCTGAATCCTCCTGCCTTGTCTAGTGCTGCTTTGTCGTCTTTGTAATGCTGAGACCAAAGCCGTACGCAGAACTCCAGATGAAGACCCCTCTGGCGCATTATGGAGGCTTCATCTTAATCTCCTTTGACTTGTGCTCCACATATCAAGGGCACTATATAACCTAATGCCTCTCAATCACTTCTGCCCACTTCAGTCCTCTTTATCTCAATTCTGTTCAGCTCTTTCAGTCTCTGAGGTGTGGAATCTGCCAAGTCGTGGTCTCGGGACCTTCTCTGGTGCCACTTTCTCTTTTCTGTAATATGAAGACCAAAGTTACACTCAGATCTCCAGGTGAGGCCACGCTAATGTATTATGTTGATGATGCATAATTCTGCGTTAGTTTCCACTATTAAAAAGTCAAAGAAGGGCTCCACCATTCCAGTTCCTTTCAGAATTTCAAATACTTCAATCATGCCATCCGTTCACCTCTTTTTCTTAAATTGCGAATGCTCAGCTCTTTCACTTTTTGCTTGTTTGCTCTTTATTGTTATATGGAGACACAAAATGCACACAACACTCCAGTTAATTAAGTAAGCTTATGTATAAGCTACCTTGACGTGCACTGCACACATAGGGGGCGCTATATAATCGAACATACTAGACCAGGGGTGTCCAACTCTGGTCCTGGTGGGCCACAGTGGTTGCAGATTTTCATTCTAACCATCTTCTTAATTAGTGAGCCTTTTTTTTTCTGATGATTCACTTGTTTTACCTTCATCTTAATTGACGTGACTCGGAACCCTGAGTTGTTTCTTTAACTTAATGAGCAGCCAAACAATAATGAGACACAAAACAAGACCAGCTCACCTGAAAATAAAGAAAGGTGAGGGTCTCGGTCACGTTGGTCTGCTCAGGTCACCAAAACATTTTGATGGTAGTCTTAAAAAAAAACAGAAAATCAAGTCTGAGAGCAGCAGCAAGTCCTGATATTCAGTAATGGCTTTAATTAACAGCAAGAATCAGCTTCCCGTTAAGAAACTGGTTGGAATGAAATTGGCTGGAGTTTGAATTTCCAATTAGCTGCTCCTCTGTTGGCTCGTTTCACACCTCAATTCTGTTTGGCTGCCGTTGAATGAAGAAACAAATCAATTCAGAGGGCCGAATCCTTAAAAACAGGGCTAATCGAATGAAGGGAAAAAGAGTTAATGAGCAGCGAAAACTGATTAGGAAAAGGGTGAGAATGAAAACCAACAGCCACTGCGGCCCACCAGGACCAGAGTTGGACCCCCCTGTTCTAGACTCTTCTAAATCACGCCCATCCCCTTTCTCTCCTGCCAGCTCCCTCAGACTCTTCGCCTCAGTTGCTCTCCATGGTGCTGAATCAGTTTAGCGGCCTTCCCGGTTGACTGCTGTCCGTGGTGCTGAATCGGCCTGGACCTGCTCTAGTGCTGACTTAGCTGTTTGTAAGATGGAGACCCAAACTGCACACAGAACTCAAGACGAGGTAGTCTGAAAACACCAAGATGACAAACTCTGTCTCAAACACGCACAAAAAACTAAATAATAATAATAATAATAATAATAATAATAATAATAATAATAATAATAATAATAGCAACATCCACTTGTATTTCTATGTGACCGTTTCTTAGAATGAGAAGTCAAGTAAAATGACTCCCTTTATTAGCTAACTACAGAGATTACAATATGCAGGCTTTCGATAATAATGATTACATCCTGAGTTGTCTTGACGGCCTGCCTATTGTAATCTGTTCAGTTAGTCAATAAAAAGTGTCATTCTGCTTGACTTCTCATTGCATCCATAATGGCTGACGTGGTACAACAACCCACCACAACATCTTCTTACAAAAAGCGATGCTTATATGAAAAACACAGAAGAACTGCAATCACAAAGAAAACTGATCAATCAATACAGAGGAGAGAGGGGTAAGGAGCCCACACTGGTACAGCCCATTGCCACCTGACAAACCACCTCAAGATCCCAGATTAGGACTCTGAGTGCAGCCATGTGACGGGTGACACCTCAGCACCTCACAGTTCAGATGGAGTGGCACAGTGTAAGGTTTTTTGAGGGTGGCTGGTGTGCCAATTCTGCCACCAACCCTCAGGTTTTTTCCTACAGTTTGGACGGCCGACATGCAGATTAACGTCACACCCAGGACAACTCAATACAGGAATATACAAAAATAAAAAAACTGCGCAGTGGGGGTTAAACTAAAAACATAGGCGTCTCTGACAGAGTGGCACCTTACTTCAGCGGCTCTGATGGTTCTAATGGTGAAGGTCTGCCTTTGGAGGACAGGAAGACAATCAACCTGTAAATGTTCAAGACCCCCAGACCTTCAGAAATGCACAACTTGCACGATTCATCCATTCGCTCACAGACGTGAAACACGTGGCCGACACCAAAAGCTGCTTTTGTAATTTCGCCAAGGGGGTCACCATTTAGTGAAATGTTTCTCAGTGGACTTCATTTTCTGGGTGGTCCCCCCCGGCAGACCCACTCCTGACTTGTTGCCCTGTCAGGTGTTTCAGGAGGTCACTGGTTCTTCTTTTTGTGCCTGTCACCGGTTGTCACATCGTCACCCCTGCGGTGTCCCCGTCATTCATTACACGCCCCTGAAAGGAGGCTTGCTGTTGTTATTTGAGATGCCGACTGTCTTCTCACTTCACTCTGACTTCTCATTCAGTCAGGATGCTCTGAAAAGTAAGAGGAATTGCATTATAGTGACGTGACCTCAGTGTCCCAGGTGGAGAAAATAATTAAAAAAGAGGTGCTAATGTGACATGTGGGGACAACCAGCACCAGCACACCAAAATGAAATGGTGACAATCGTCAGGACTAAACGAGATTTCCTCAGCCAATCAGTCCACTAATCGATTACACTGCACAACAAAGTTCTTGCTTCTTGAACCCTGTTGGGTGATTCTTATAGATTTTTGGGTGCTGATCATGAATATCACATCAACATTTACCCGTCACGTACCGTGTCAGTCTTGTCCTGATTTCTTCTTCTATTTGTATCCAAACATTTCCGCTCCTGTCAGTGACTTCTCAACAACGGTTTGTGCAGCCTGGGCATGTCCAGCCGTGGAAGTTAACATCCTGGACAGGAGTGAACGGGCTGGGCGCTGCCTCACATGCTATAAAGGGGGCTGGCATAGACCGACCCTGCTCATTGGTCGATATCGATAGTCAGTGTGCATGTCGAGTATCAGTAGAGTAAAGTGGAGTATCTGTAGCGATAGAACAGGAAGTGAGCCTGATGCTGTAGACGTCTCGGTGTCGTCATGGCGATATGTCTCGTCAATGTCCTAACAGCCACCATACATTCTGCTCTATCTGTGTGTGGCGAATTTACACTCGCGCCTCAGAGATGTTGGATGACTGCTCTTGTGAAGTAAGCTTATCATCAGGATTTGGGCTGGTGATCAAGACAAGGAATGGGCGCTGCGATATGTGCTGCCAGTCTGAGAGCCTGGCACTAGAAAGACGATGATATGGCGAGAACAGAAATTGTGACTTCTGTCTGACTAACATGTCTGGTTTCTCTGTCAATGGAGTCTCCTAATCTGCCTTCAGCAATGAGACCCGTGCCACACGACAACAGTCTGCCAATTCTGAACCCACCAGAGGATTGGACCTCAGACGAAGCAGATGAAGAAACTGCAATGCAGGGTACTGACAGTGACATAGAGCTGGATATTGAGCCATCATCAGGTGATCCACAGTCCGAATTGAACGATTCGCTCAGTGATTTTGGTCTGTCAAAAGCAAAAGCCGAGCTGCTGGGTTTGAGACTGCAGGTGTTTGCTGTCACCGGGTACGAACATTTCTGTGTTTTGAGGCCGACATGATGATATGACCAAGTCGACCGTCTCTCTTTCTGTTGTGACGCTGAAGGATTGTTCTCGGACTTGGGTTGTGATCACGGCCTGGAAGAGTGGCGTCTCTTCATTGATTCAACAACGTTGAGCCCGAAAGCTGTCCGTCTACACAATGGCAGCGTTTCTCCTTCAGGACCTATTGGCTGTGCGGCACACGTGAAAGAAACGTATGAGATATGGAGCTGCTGCTGAAACACGTCCAGTACAGCGGGTCCAACTGGAATATCTGTGGAGATCTTCAAGTCGTCGCTCTGTTACTGGGACTGCAGCTCGGCTACACAAAGTACTGCAGTCTCATCTGTGAACGGGACGGCCGAGCCAAAGAGTCGACAGAACTGGCCACTCCGTAAAAAGACAGAAAAATGTGGCACATGAATCGCTTGCCGATATGTTTACCTCCTCTTCACATAAAACCGGGACTGATGAAGAATTTTGTGAAAGCACTGAGCAAGGAAGATGAAGGGTTTCGTTATTTAAGACTGATGTTCCCAACAATGACTGACGCCAAGATCAAAGAGGGCATTTTTGTTGGCCCCCAGATCAGACATGTTAGATAGATAGATAGATAGATAGATAGAGTGAAAGGCGCTATATAATAGATAGATAGATAGATAGATAGATAGATAGATAGATAGATAGATA
>JANRMT010062823.1:25921910-25933016 GCA_026402145.1 Polypterus bichir lapradei | reverse complement strand
GATAGATAGATAGATAGATAGATAGATAGATAGATAGATAGATAGATAGATAGATAGATAGATAGATAGATAGATAGACGGTGACAGCAGTCTGTTGCTGGAGATGATCCTGTTCAGTGGATGCAGTGGATTCTCCATGATTAACAGGAGTCTGCTTAGTGCCCGTCACTGTACCACGGATGTCAAACTGCCCAGCTCCATGCCTACTATAGAGCCTGCCTTCCTCACCAGTTTGTTCCTCTTCTTTATGCTGACTCCCCAGCACACCACCGCGTAGAAGAGGGCGCTCGCCACAACCGTCTGGTAGAACATCTGCAGCATCTTAATGCAGATGTTGAAGGACGCCAGCTTTCTAAGGAAGTTATGTTATGAGTGACAAGCGGATTGAAAATCTGTTAGTTGGGCCTGGAAAGCCTTCAAAAACGTTGCTGACAATAATTTTCTGGGCAATTCCAGAGCCCCAAACTCCACTCAGCTGGTAGACAAAGCATACAAGACAATGAAGTGCCACACGTCACTCAAGATTCATTTCCTCCACTCGCACTTGGACTTCTTCCCCACAAATCTCGGTGCTGTCAGTGACAAACACGGTGAGAGGTTTGCTACGATGGAGAGACGATACCAGGGCAACTGGAATCCATCAATGCTTGCTGACTACTGTTGGACACGGCAATGTGATGCACAAGACATTGAATACAAAAGAAAATCAGGAGCAGAAGACTTTGAATTCTGTTGAATGTAATACCTTATGTGAAACATAACCGTGACTAAATACGTCATTGTCAGTAAACATATAAGTGTCCATGTTTTAAAGATCATACGTGATGCAGTAAAACCAAAACTGTCACCTACCTGTCACAATCAGCAAAAACTTTTCAGGAAGCAAAATATTGTTGTGCGGTGTAATCAATCAGAGATGTCACCAAAGAGTGTGGTGTGGTGACAAAGAGGTGACGATGTGTGGAGGCGTGAGCCCCACTACCTGTGCAGGAACTCATTCATGTCAACAGTCACTAATCTGATCGATCCGTCAAAGCCCCTCCATCAAAAATGGAAAGAAAATCAAGGAGAACGGACTGAAGATCAGCTGCTGGAGTTCAGGTGGTCAACAATCAGCCACCCAAACCAGCAGGCCACTGCTTCACCAATTAGTAATTCATCCTCCGTCCATCTATCCAGTGATCAATCAAACAAAGACATCAGAAAACTGCTGGGAGACCCCAACAGAGAAAGCAAAAGGACAGCAGAAGATTTCTGAGCCAAAGTCAAAGTCAACCAGGAGATCAAAAATAATCCGACATCCAAAAATCAAAGAGTCAAAAACAACATGGGAGTCAGAGAGCAGAAGACCAACCTCAGTGAAAGGAAGAACACGAGAGACGATGAAGGGATGAGGGCACCAGAAGGCGGCCCCCGTATAAATGAAATAGATTCAAAAAGAAAAGCACTCAATAAATGTGGTGACGTCTGTCATTGAGTGACTCCAAGATGGCTGACAAGAGGAAGAGGCGCAGCGCCGGAGGTCAGAAACCGGAAGTGACATCATCAGGGTTACGTCTATCAATCAGCCATTCAGCAGAGGGAGGAAGAAAAGAGGCATCAAGTGACAGCGCCATCAAATAGCTCAAAGAGAAATTACAACCTGACGAGCCCCCATCACGTGTGTGATGCCCACCAAGGGATAATGGACTGCAAAGTTGTCACATCGGTGACGTCATCAGTGTGACAGTGAGATACATCTGGACAACATTGCTAAAGCGAGATTAAAAAATAAAAAAGCAAAATGAAAAAGTAAATCTCAATAACAGAATCCTTATGTCAAAAAGAAGAAAAATATAAAAAATACACCAGACAATCAAACAGTCAATCAATTGATTAATGAACGATCAATCAAACCAAATCAGTCAATCAATTAGCAAACCAAACATTCAGCCAATCAGGAACTCATCCATCCGCTGATCTACAAGCAAATGAAACAAACCAATCAGCAAAGCAGGCAAATCATTCAGTAATCAATCAATCAATCAATCAATCAATCAATCAATTGAGCAACCAACCAAACAATCAATAAAGTCCACACCACAAAGTCCACGGAACTCTCAGCAGATCTCTGTGATGACGTGGTGGTGAGATGAGCCCAACTCTAAAGCTCCGAGTGGCCTCAGGAAATGTGACATGGAAGGAGTTTGGAGCCAGCAGGACACCACCAGAGTTAGCCATCCAGCCAAACTGAATATCCAGGATACTGGGCCTTTGGCCAGTGGGGTGACCAGGAAACCAACAGTCACTTTAAAGGAGCTTCAGAAGTCCTCTGCTGAGATGGGATCACTTGTTAGAAGGACGGCCTGCTATCAGTCTCTCAGCAGCCCACCATCACTCAGGTGCCTGCGGCCAAATGGAAGCCTCTGTTGAGTAAAAGATGTATGGTGGTCCACTTGGACACTGAGGGGACAGGTCAGGTCAGAATGGGAAGAAGTCACTGGTACACCACCACACAACAAAACAGCTCAGGTTCCTGACTGGCCACACCCCAGGCAGACACGCTGCCCAGTGCCACCCTCTATCTGTCACTGCCAGGTATTAGGTTGGCATCACTTTGACCTGATCCAGCCACTTGGGTCCTCAACAATGAGACTCTGAGAGTTGGTCTGATGGGCAGAACTGCCAGCACTGAGCCTGGTGAAGACCACTGACTGCTCCTCACCTGCCCAGGACGTCCCTGCAGTGGGTCAAAGTGGTGGTGGCAGCGTCATGCTTGGAGTACTGGTGGGCTGATGGGACTGAAGGGAGGGATGTATGGAGCCAAACACATAGAGAGGTCCTTGAAGACAACCTGCTCTCGACTGCCCACCTTTCACCACGCCAACAGTTGGAGTGGCTTCAGGACACGTCTCTGAATGTTCTTGAGTGGCCAGACTTAAACCCCATTGAATGTGGGGGGGGGTGAGACATGAAGGTGACAGTTTGTCTAGCAGAGCATTACGGGATGTCCTGCCCAAATCCAGCGGTGCCAACCTCATAGAGACTTACACAGGAAGACTTGGAGCTGGCACTGCTGCCAAAGGGGCTTCTGCCAAGTACTGAATGAAGTGTCTCATTACATCTGTGAAGGGGATGTTCATGTAAGCAACATCTGGACATTATGAACTTGTCAAGCCCCCCAGTCCTGCTGCTCCCTCCTGGCTGTGGGTTTCTAAATCCAACTATCTGCATTTACTGAATGCTGACTTCTCCTCTTCCTCTTCATGACCATCATGGCCTGAAGACTTGCAGACATCATGAGCTGAAGACAATGTGAACTGGCACAATGGCCGACTGATATGACAAGCTCTAAATTAGCCCCCATGACAATGGGTGGTGGGCTGGCACCTCCACTTTGTCACTTTGTGCCTGCTTGGAAAGAAAGAACAGACAGAGGAGACCGAAAGGTGAGTCAGTGTCCCTCTTCAGATGTCACCGAGCAGCTTGTGCATGTCAGCACAGTTTAGGGGGGCAACTAGAGATCTCAACATGTCCAGGACCACCAGGAGGCCAGATCAGCCCCCAGTCCAACAAAAGAGTCTCCCCATTGGCCTTCCTCCCAGAGACTTGCATGTTATTGGTGGACTGGCTCCTGTGTGTGTGTGTGTGTGTCACCGCTCTGCTGCCATTTGTCTTCTAGTAAACCTTGGTGACAATGCAGTGGTCTAATTTGCTTTTTTATGTTCTGTTTGTGCTATGGTGTAAGGCACTATATAACAGGAGCTGGAGGAGGGTGACATGCCAGGTGGGTGTTTGATTTGTGGAGCTGTCGCTGGAGATGCCGCCATTACCGCGTGGTTTACGACTGTCAGATGATGAAGTGCTGCCTGCTGCCGTGACTTTCTCTACATGAAGATCAGGGCCATCAATCTCCTTCTGTCGGCTTCCCTCAAAGTAAACACAGGCAAAGTGAATTTAAAGCTGTCAGCCGCCCGACTCTGCCAGTAACTCGCGCCTGACGACTCCAACTGAGCATGTCACCCAGCCTGTCCACCCTCTCGATGTGCCCAGCTGGTCTTCCTTCAGGTGACTTCAAGTCATGATGTTCAGACTGATCATCAGTCCAGCTAGCGAACCTTCTTAACATTTCGGGTCGATGTGGCAGCATCAGGTGGGAACCTGCACTGGGCTGGGCACCTGTGGGCATATATATGTAGAGAACTGCCAAGTGGGTACAGGGGAACTGGTACATTTCACCCCAAGAGTGACCACCAGAGCTGAGAATTTAAATCAGGACCAGCAGCCACTGCAGCACTGGAACAACACGTTTAGTCTGAGGGGCCGAGACAGCTGCAGATTGGCCACATTCAGACAAGGGGAGTGGCAGGGTGACTGGCAGTTGGTCCAGTGTGAGTAGGGGTGGGTGAGGGCATCGTGGTGCCATGAGGTGGACTGGCACTTTGCTCCTGATGTTATATTCTGTATGTTCCAAGGTGGTGCTGAGGTGTCATCCATTCCAATCCAGCTGGCACGTCATGTGGTGGGTGCAGCAATGCGCTCCCCAAACTTATGGCCAATATAGTCTGTGGCCTCCCAACACCACCATTAGAGGAAAGGATGAACACCCACTGACCTTCTTCATGTGTTTACAGATTGTCCTTGGTCTTTTGAAGCTCCTGTTCACTGGGCTTCGTTACTATGGTAGGGCATACTGGACGAGAACAGGATATTCAGCCCAACAGGCTCACCAGACCTCCCTACCTCACTTCGAGATGATAGAATGATGCCAGGGTCTGAAGGTACCCACAGTCCACCTGTCCACCACACTGCCTGGTCACATATGCTCTGTGAAGAAAAGCTTTTTAGCACACCATGAACAAGTGTCCATCTTTGTCTTGTTGAAGGACTCATTTTGAAGGATCAGACCTCCAGATCAAGTGGCTTAACCGTTACCTTGTCCTTTCTCAACACGCTGGGGGCACTAAGAAGATAAAATGCTTTTAGCCTCCTTAACTGCTGCTGTCCACACCAATCAGGTCACCTCTTCATCTCCATCACTTTCTTCATCTTTGTTCCTCTGGTGCTCTCAATGGTCCTCAGTCTGCTTTGGTCACCTCCTCTGGGGTTTGTCCAGTGCTGCTGTGTCTCTACGGGACAATGGAGTCCTAACAACATACAGGACTCCAGATGAGCGCTCGCCACAGTTCTTCAGGTCAAGAGAAACCTTCACACCTCATGGGGCTTTCTAACCCAACATCTCTTATCCCATCAGTCACCACGTCATCTCCATTTCATTAAACAGTCTGTCGCTCTCCAGGGTCCTGAATTAGCCTAGTCAGTCTTCTCTGGACCTTCTCTGGTGTTTCTAAGTCGTTTTTGTAGTAAGGAGATCAGAACTGCACACAGTAATCCAGGTGACGTCTCATTAGTGTCTGATTAAACTTAAAGATGACCCCAACGACTGGTATTTCACACATCAAGGCGCTATATAACCCAATATCTATCCCCTTTCTGTCCATTCCAATCATCTGTCCATTCGGTTTGTCTTCTTCAGCCTTTCCTCCTCCGCTGCTCTCCTTGGTCCTGAATCAGCTGAGTTGGTCTTCTCTGGACCTTCTCTAGTGCTGCTGTGTCTTTTTGTAGCCTGGACACCAAAACGACACCCGGTACCCTAGATGAGGCCTCACCGGTGCAGTATAAAGCTTGAGCAGATCCTCCACAAATCAAGGCGCTATATAACCTATGTGTAAGAAAATGTTTAACGGACACTAAGCACTGAAGCACAGACAGAAGGAAGCGTCAATCATTATTCTTTATCTAAATCTGGGATTCTTAACCTTTCTTGAGTCTTGGACCCCCTTTGGAATCTGATGAAAGCAGTGGACCCCCTTCCCCAGAAATATTCACATAAACACAGCTTTGCATGAAATGAAAATAACACACTTTATTAATTGAGATTTGATTGTCTCATTGCACATATGACACACACAAAGTATTATTAAAGTATACAATCTAAATAACACAATGCACAAAATGACGGCCCCTCATTCTAATTATGAAATGCAATCCTCTTGTGCAGATTCAAACAGATCTCCTGCTACTACCACATTACAACTACGACTACTACGACATCTGCCCTAAATCAACAGTACCGGGCTGTTCAGTGAATATAAATGTTCCTTTTTATCTGACCCTCATGGACCCCCTGAAACCCATCCATGGACAACCCCCCCCCCCCAGGGGGGTAAGAACCCCGATGTAAATCTTGCAAGACGCAGAAGCATATCTTATTAGCAAGTACTGCAAATCAAAGAGCGTCCTCTGCGCTCGGTTTACACAATTCATAATCAGAAAACGTTTACCGTGATTGGCTACACCCTGCTGCTAATGGCATGTGACAAACATTCATACCTTAAATACCTACAATTAGCTCCGCCCACTAGCATGTGACTTCCCATGAGATTAAAGGACAGTTTGTGCAATGGAAGCCCATTACCTTTATGTTCTCACCCGTATGTTTCAACAGGGAACCTTTAGTGCATAACAATAGAACAATGACTAGACCTTGAACAATAACTTTTTTCTTTTAAGCTTTATATATAAAACTAGCCATCCCCCGTGGCTCCGCCCACGTAATAGCGTAACAGGACAGTGAGTTGGGTCCCGCCCAGCGCCCCACTCCTGATGTTACACTTCCCCCTCCCCTCGGCCCCCAGCCTCTGTCTCTCGTATTCGTGCCGATATCTCACTCCTGCAAGCGAACTACGATATGTAGCGTGATGAGAGAATTCGCAAAATCAACCGGAATGTTCAAGCAAATTCTAGAAAACAGCCCGATCTAAATTGGTGAAGTCGTTCTCTCGTGAAAAGTGGGCACACAGACAGACAGATGTTGGATTTTTATATAGAGAGAGAGATAACTAAAAATACATTTATCAAAATGAATAATACAATAAGAGTGCCAGCCTTTATGCAAAACCTCAGAAGATACGAAACTCAGACACATCGAACCCGGGTTCAAATTCAACTCCCCCACCTGACATTCTGCCAGCCTTCCTATTGGCTTCTCTTCACGCCCATCACATCCCTTCTTGACCATCTAAGGCTCAGTGCCTCCAGCCTTTCCTTTTCTGATGCTCTCCATGGTGCTGAAGCAGCCCATCTGCTCTTCTCTGGACCACGCCACGTCTGCTTTGTCTTCCTGTACTGTGGGGACCTCACAGTGATCACACTACTTCAGGTGAGGCCTCATCGGTGTGTTGAATTTCTTAATCATAACCTCCTTTGACATGTTGGGGGCGCTATATAATCTCATGTCCTATCACATCGTTCTGCTGTGGACAGTGACCAGTCCAGACGGACACCCTGGTCCTTCTCGTAAGGTGGACCTTGAAGCTGAGGCCCCTTATTGTGTTCCATTTCCTTTCTGATTTGGCTTTGGAGCTGAGGCTGGTGCTAGGAGTGTATTTAATCAAAGAGAGACCTCCCTGTGTATGGCGAGGGTCTCCTCCTGCTTGTCAGAGGGGCTCATCACTTCAGAGTCAGGATGTCTGATGCTCTCTAGGAGATAGATTCCCTTTCATTAAGTCCACTAATCTTCCCGGTCCAGTGAGCTGTCCAGGTCCTTCTCTAATGTTCCTGCTCAGTCTCCATTATCTGCTTGGTAACATCTTCTGCTCATTGGACTCTTACTGTACATGTGTGGTCCCTTCAATGACCCCTGCTGGACCCCCTGCCCAGCACCACCTTCTTCATCTGAAGTTCCTCTCCTCCTGACCCTTTCATTCCTGGTCCTTTTTTTATGCTGTTTTGCCCCCATCTCCACACTCTGCCCTGAAAGTCCTCAACTCCTCTCTATTCTCACCTTCATCCCTCTGGTTGTCTGCTTTGCTATCTTCCTCATGCAGTCCCACGCACTGTGCCCAAGCTCCCTGTGCTAGATGTATGCTGCTTGGTCTTTTCCTTTATAATTTCTAGCATTAATTTAAGCCCCCTGTGCTCTACAGAAGAACGGCAGATGAGTGAGAGGAGACCACTCAGCCCACCAGACTTGTTTAACTGGCTAATAGCTGGAGTTGTGGGCTCAGCCCAGTCACCGTTATCATACAGCAGGTGACATTTGCCTTGTCCTTATGAGTTTTGCTTCTGAATGTGGTGACTTTTGTAAAACTTTGGGGTGTTGATCTGCCCCCACTGGTCTCCTTAAGCTCATCATGGTGAAGGTGGTCCACTCCTGGTGTCTTGCTGGATTCAGCCTCTTTTATCCTCGCAGCTCTTCTCTCTCTACAGTTGTCACATCTGAGTGCTTGTGGCCCCCCGTCTCAATGTTTGAGCTCACCTTGCCATTCCTGATCAGTGAGACTCCACACGTGAGGCTGGTGAGCCATTGGCGCTCATTCAAGGAGCATTAGTGGTAAGGTGGACACATTGCCCTGCTCTAGCTGGTAGCAGGTCAACTGGGAGGTGCATCTGTAAGAATCCTGCTCAGCACCCTGATGTGGGCTTGTCGGCTGACAGACAGCCTGTCCAGGCTTGTTTTATATAGCGCCTTACACCTTAAGACATTTAACACACTGAAGTGAAGAGCAGCATCGATGAAGTGTCTTGACAAAGCAGGGCCTGCCAATGTGTGCAGTGCCACTGTAGTAAGGGGCAGAGAGCCCACCAGACATTCAGGCTTGAAGACCCCAAATTCTTAGCCAGGTCTGAGTGACTCCTCACTGGTGCCAGTCACTGGGTAGACTGGGTACTTATGTGTGTGGACCTTTCAGGTGTGTCACCACGTGGCCTGTGCCCTTTCACTGTGTCACTGTGACACCCTCGGTGCTTTTCAAAATGAAACACAGGAGTCGGTCTTCAAAATTCATGGAAAATGACTCTCTAATGAAGCTGGCGAGTGACTTGGGGGGTCCAGAATTCAAAGAAGAGCAGGGGTGTGGAATGAAGCGCCAGTAGACTTGAGCGAGTGTGTTCAGGCTGGGTGCTGTGGCCAGAGTATTGACTTTGCCACCGCTTCTGCCCTCTGCGTGGGCGCACTGCTTAATGGATTATTAATATTCTGCTAACTGGTGATGGCAGGTCATGGAGAGGTTTATTACAGTAATTTGGTCGTGAAAACGATCATCCAGTAAAGAATGTGCCGGACCACCTTGAGCTCGACTTTCCCCTCAGCTCGGAGCTCTTCATGGGCTGAACTGACAGGGAAAGACAAGAAACACAAAACACTCTTAAAGACACGACTCCTGACTTTCGTGAATTGCTTGAGCAAACCCCCAGCCTGCCACGTGGTGAAAGAAAAGAGGCGGGTATCACATACTATGCCCAAGAGTGAAGTGGAAAAAAATGAAAAAGGGGGCCGTGCCACAATGGTGGGACAGTCAGATGAGTGAGGAGCAGGGGTGCCACCTGCTGGATGAGCAGCTCTCACCACCATTACAACTCACAATGCTAGTGTTATACTGGTGCACAATGGCTGTGGCACTCTGATGGGCATGATGACTTAGACAATAATAATAATAATAATAATAATAATAATGAAATAAAATAAATTTGGGCAGAATCATCAGAGCAAAATTCAAAGACTGAACATGAGGACCCAAAAAACAACAAGCATACAAAAGGGGCCAGGGGTCTGTGCTGGCATCTGGAAAGGTCACCCCTTTAAGGACCACCACTGTCAGAAGGGGTCTACAATAGCAGACCCTGTGCCCTGACGCCAAGGGGTACTTGACACCTGCATGTCAATGTACCTGTGCAATGAACTATCAATAGATGTTGGGACAAATGACTTTAATGTCTACCTGTCTGTTATATAGCGCCTTTCAGATCTATCTATCTATCTATCTATCTATCTATCTATCTATCTATCTATCTATCTATCTATCTATGTATGGAGTGTCTTTATACTTCACATGGCTTTTCTCTATCTTTATATTATTATTCATGCCTCCTTATTATATAGTGCCTTTCCTCACTGTCATATAGTACCCTACCTATAGAGTTCTTGTATTTAGTGTCTTCTGATCTCCTAATTAATCAGCAATTTCCGTTTCTCTTTGCTGTGCTTTCTTTGTATTATATAGAGCCTTTCCTGTCTTTCTCTCTCTCTTGTCACTACATTTATCAGCCAAGCCCCTCATGTTGTCACCCCAGTCTTTGTCTCTGTGTGCTGTCACCACCAGTTCTGATTTGTGACGTCACTCACTCCCCACCCACCCTGCCTCATATGTTCACCCCCTTCCACATCAGTGTCTTTCTGTGTCTGTCAGCCTACTGGTGACATTTTTAGCAGTCAGCTGTCACCCTGTCCCCTCACCCGGACTCATCTGCCCATCAGATCAATACGCCTCTGCCTGTGTGGCCCGTGATAAGCCGGTTTGTTCTTTGGCCCCCCTAAGCTCACCACCTCCTGAGGTGCCATCAGTGTTGATCTGCCGCTCGCTTTGGCCGAGCCGAGGAGCCAATCGATGTCCTCAAAGCCGCGGCTTGTCTGTCAAATGAAAAAGAGCGTCTGAGGCGGGCAGCGGCCGCTAATCAAATATCGACAGGCAGATAGGCAGAGTGATAAAAAAAGCCATTGTGTCACGGGGCCGACGACCTGCTTAGCAAACAAAAATGAAATCCAGGATGGCAGACAGGCAGGTGACACCACTTCAAGTCAGATAGGAGTGTGGGGTTTCACCGGCAATGCCAGCCCCTCCAAAGGCAGCAAACTTGTCTGTGGTTTTACTGTCTGGAAAAGTT
The DNA here is from genome assembly GCA_026402145.1 of Polypterus bichir lapradei. NCBI lineage: Eukaryota > Metazoa > Chordata > Cladistia > Polypteriformes > Polypteridae > Polypterus > Polypterus bichir. The sequence continues at coordinate 25,922,312 of JANRMT010062823.1, read as the reverse complement.
CAAATGGAATTAAAGCCATCAGAGGCTTAAAGTGCTGCTCTTTGAAGTCTCAGCATATATAGCGCCTTTCACCCCAGCTGAATACTCCACTGAATCCTTAGCAGACAGAGGTGCTGCGATGTCCTGATGTACTGACATGGAGACAAACTATGAGCCACCTTCACTCTGCCCAGAAACTGATTGTTGGGCACCTCCACTGGCACCGGCACAGTCCCTCAGTGGGACACAAATCAGCAGAATAGCATTGTAGCTGAGATAATGAGGGACCAGGAGAAGAAAACAACTGCAAAGAGGGGGTGATCATTGATGGAGCTGTCAGAATTAACTGCCTGCATATATTCAACTATTATATAGTGCCTTACCTTTACCTGCCTGGATTCATCTATTATATAGTGTCTTACC
>JANRMT010062823.1:25885327-25899008 GCA_026402145.1 Polypterus bichir lapradei | reverse complement strand
TCTATCTATCTATCTATCTATCTATCTATCTATCTATCTATCTATCTATCTATCTATCTATCTATTATATAGTGCCTTTCACTCTATCTATCTATCTATCTAACGGTGATAACTTATTTCACTTCTCTGAGAACAAACAGATATTTTGACTGTCAAACTCTGAATATCAAAACAGCAAAACCCAAAGCCAAGAGACCCCCAGGCCATCCCTCCGTGCCCGTATCAGGTCGGGTATCAAGTCGAAGTGACGTCTTCCCTCTCGTGGTGTTTCTCACTTGGTCACTTCACAGTGTGCTCTAAATTTGTGATCAACTTTATCGATTCCTTCTCGACCCATCATGATCCCCACACCAACGCAGGAGAAGCGCCAGAGAGAAGATGATTTTACCGATTGTTTCTCTTCGCTTTGGACAGAACAATAGTTATTAATAATGATAGCGCAATCGATACTCCTGGCTGCTTATGCAGGGCAGGGTCACAGGGTGGCAGGCCATCACAGGGTGAGCACACACACCTGAACAACCTTTGGCTTGATTTGAGTCACTTCAGTCGTCCCAAACTTGTCCTTTAGCATCACACGAGATGCTTCTGCTGAAGCGACGAGGAGCACAGAGAAGCCCTTAGAGCTCCCTCTGGTGGCTCCCTAAAGGCCACCGTAGATGAGAAAAACTGGTGAACTTGTGGCCCCGCCTCTTCATAATTCGCCCAGATATGGAAAGGGGAGGAGTTAAAGGGACATGAACACAGACTAACTAAAAAAGGAAAAGGGGCGGGGTGTGATGATTACTGTGGGCCCCTAAGAGTCACCTGTCCTCCACACCTGAACGTGTCCCCCGCATCGGAATCAAAGCTCATTTTTGATTGTCTGACTTTTGATTTGTTTATTTGAAATCTGCCTTTGCATTTCTGTATCCATGAGAATAACTCATTATGGCTTAAGAGCTTCCAAACAAGATATGAAAAAACCTGAAGAAAACGGCAGGCCACCACAGGGCCGACACACTCATAGGGTCGTCTTAGAGTCAGTGATCAGCCTGATGTGACGATATGAGTGTTTGGGTGGGAAACCGGAGAACTCAGACTAGGGGGAATGTGCAAAGCCCACCTAACAGGAGTTAACAGGACACCATGACACTGAATCTGTGAGGCAGCACCATTCACCCCAGCACCTTAGATGGAAATAAGTGCATAAGAGACCACTGGAGTCCTGTCCAGGGAGGGGTCCTGCCTGTCACCCAATTCTTGCTGGGACAGACCCCAGCTTCCTTGTGACTCTCCAGGGGACAAAGCAGTTTAGAAGACAATGCTGTGGTATTTCCCTCCCTCCTCATGCTTGAATTATTCTTGAGTAGTCGAGACCCTCGGGCAGACTAAGAACCGATGCCCACCACTGGCCAGCCTAGCTGACTATTATATGGCTGCCCCGTTACGAGTGGTGCAGGACTGGAGGAGCTCAGAATGTGCCTCCTTTTCCTTCATATAGCGCCTTTCATGGTGGACAGACTTGTGATTCCGCATTCCAGTCATGCAGCCCTGTTTCTGTCTGGCGGCTGAATTGGCACATTAACATAAATGAAATGGTGGCACGGCTGTAATTGAAGAATTTGATCACAATGTCGTCAGTTGTTATTTGTTCTTTGTTCTTTCTTTCTTTTTTTTTTTTTTTTGCTTCGTTTCAGTCCACAGATGGCACTATAAAAGCAATATGTCTCTTATCTGTAAAATCTCTTTTATTTGGAGACAATTCCGGCTGCTAAAATTGTGTTCTCGTGCTGACGTGAGCTCTTATGAAAAGTAAATCCATTTAAGTGCGGCCTTCTCCCAGCACAGCACATCCACGGCTTTTGTCTTTTCGACAATTGTGCTACCGTATCGCAGCGGCTCATCGACATTCGAGGAAAAGCGCCGTCCTTCACCAGCCTCACCTGCATGCTAAACGCCATTAATGGCGATGGTGTGACCCAGCGGGCTGTGGGCGAGGAGGGACGGCCAAAGTGGGCACACACTGGGGGTCTGAAGGTGACTGAAGACAGCCACCTCTCACTGCACCCTGGTGCCACATGAGTGTTACACCCACTTCACTTCTGCATGTGTGTGTGTGTGTACTCTGTGAGCTCCTCAGCACTGATACACCTCTGCAGGGGTCTGGCCGAGCTTCTGTGTGAATGGAAGTGAAGGAACCTGGGAAATTTACAAGGGCCACTCTGATCAAACAGCTCACCAATCCTGTTAATCTCTGGTCACCAAAACAGCATCAGCTGGAGACTTCTAGGTCCATAAAGTCCTACAAACCATCACACTACTTGGTCACCTTTCTCCAGGTGTCTCTAGTTCTCTGCGTGGGGGGCACATTGGTATGTCCTTAAAACGTTTCCATTTGTGCCCACATGTACTTGGTAACCTCAGCTCTTTCAGTCTTTCCTCCTCTGTTGCTGTCCTTGGTCCTGAATCAGTCCAGATGCTCTTCTCTGGACCTCCTCTAGTGCTGCTTTGTCCTTTTTTGGAATATGAAGACCCAAACTGTTCTGTGGTCACACTAACGTATTATATGGTTTCAGAATAGCCATGGATACCCTATGACCTCCCATTCATTAGCCCCCGATTGCTCCTCACCTCTGGACTTTCTCTAGCACTGCTGTGAATTTTTGAAATATGGAGACCAAAACTGTCCAAACACCTCCAGCTGAAGTCTCACCACTTTAGGTCTATTGCTCTTTTTTAGGTCTATTGCATGGCACAGAAGGCGCTATATGAACTGCCGTCTTAATTATAGTGTCTACATCAACCTGTTACCTGTCACCTGTTAATCTCCATCTGACGAATCCCCTTCAGTCTTTGCACCTCAGCTGCTCTCCATTGTCCTGAGCCTCGCTGCCTGCTCTCTTCTGAACTTTCTCCTGTGCTGGAATGTCTTGTTTGTAATTTGGAGACCAAACTGCATAAAGACCTCTGGTTGGAGCCTCACTAGTGTGCAACACAACTTAAGCATAACCTCCATTGGCTTGCACTCCACACATTGGGGGGCCACAGCTTCCTTAACGGCTGCCTACTTGGCCGTGTTTCCTCCTGATCTCCATTTGGCTCAGCTCCTCCTGTTGCTCTCCATGGTCCTGAATCAGCCAACTTGCTATCCTCTTTATGTCTCGTCTTTTTTAATTTCTTTTTTGTAATACGGAGACCAAAGGCACACACGGTACAGCAGATGAGACCACCCCAGTGAGTTAAGTAACTCAAGTATGAGCCTCACTGAGGGGTACTCCACATTTCAGGGGCGCCATATAACCTGACGTTCTATCAGCCTTCTTCACGGGCTCTCCCTCTTGTTCTCCTTTGGTTCTTCTCCCTCAGTCCCACATCAGCCTTGGTCATCCTCTCCAGACTTTTCCTAGTGCTGCTGTGTCTTCTTTGTAATTGGCACACAGTACTCCATGCGAGGCCTCACCCGTGGGTTATAAATCTTAACACCACCCCACTTCACATCAAGGTCTGCTTTCTTCACGGCCTTGGTCCTTTGCTGTCATTCCCAGGTCCTTCCCATAAAGTGTTCTGTCAAGTTTCAGACCTCTCGTTGTGTCACCAGGTGTCACGTTTTTACTTTGGCTGTATTTACATCGAATGCCGCACAAGCTGGTGTTCCTGCCCAGGTCCAGGTCTCTGTCGTGATTCAGGTGTATTCTGGACTAGTTTGGTGTCATCTGCAGACTTGACCAGCCTGCTCTTTGTGTTCTCATCGGTCTGTTTATTTGGATTGGCAGAGCCCTGGCACCTGAGTGGCACCGGTTTTAACATCTCCTAATTCTGATCAGGGTCTTCTACCCATCACCTGTTGCTCCTGCCGTTTTGTCCCCATCCTCACATGATACCTTGAACTTCCACTTTTGCAGTTTGGTTTCTAACTTCTCATGTGAGACCTCATCAGAGGCCTTCAGAGAGTGCCGATCAGTGGCCATTCTGTGCACATCGCTGCCCATCGGCGGTTCTCTCCTCCTCAGACAATTTCAGCACATCCCAGTACCTCGATCTTCTCCTGACTCAGCATTTGTGTGAAGGCACCTGTCCTACCTGTTTATCTTAGTGGCCTTACAGTGGGGTCTCGATCAGCCCTCTCACCATTTTAGATTGGGGGATTTCTTATGAATGTCCCCAGATGCTGTGATGTTTCAGATGCACGTGTCAGGGGTCTCCATCTGCACTCTCCAGCCTCCTTAAGGACATTATGAGAAATGTCATCTGGCCCTGGTGACTTGTTAGTCCATTTAATCCTCTACAATTGGCAACTGTCTCGAGACCCCCATGTCAGCCCCCGTTACTGCTTGAGGTCATTGGCTTCTCAACACCACGCTCTTCTCTTTAAACCCCCTTATTCTCTCAGATACACTTCAGCTCTCAATATCACAATCCAGGCTGGCATCCCCTATTGTCACGTCTGTCACATCAAACCCGTCTGTCACTCTGTGGCATCACAAAGGATTCTGACAAACTTTGCTTCGGAGGCTGACTGGCCAAATTGTTGTAATGCAGATGAAGATGGGCGTGGCTAGATGCTTGATTGACAGCAGCTTTTCACTCAGGCACATGGGCTGTTTGGGGGGTTCACGTGACCCCCCCTACAAGATTCACCAATGCTGACGAAGACCTTCAGAGGTGAGAAGAAGATAGCAGAGGGTCCTGGGGTGGCATGGAGAGGTGGTGATCAGACAGCTTGGGGACAGTGCCACACTCGCTGTGCCAACTGAGGTTTTGTCATTTTACAAGTAGAGATGGCAGCCTTCATGAGGTTGACATCCGCAATGGGAAGAAGTGGGCACAGAGGACAAGGAAGAGAAGCCCTTCTGCGATGACCGATTGGCCTGCCATGGTGACCCAGGTGGCACTTTGCCAGGTCCTCTTCCACCGATGTTATCTTCAGTATAAATTTGGAAATGGCTGGTTGTGCCCAATGCTTGCCAGTGTGATTCTGAGTGCCACTCTGATGTTTATCCACAATAATGAGATTCTCTTGGCATTGTCTGCTCATTTAGAGTTCCATATTGTCACACTTGGTGACACATCAGCTTAATCAGCCTAAAAATACACAAAATATTTCATCTGTTTTTAAATATCAGATAAAAATTATTGTGGTGGGCTTCATGCGGGTCTGAAGAGGAGGTCTGGAGACACCTTGCCATGCAGTGGTACTGGGAGGACACTGCCATAGCGTTCATGCAGTTTGGCAGCAGGCAGATTACCCTGTAGATTGGCAAGGCTGGAGGTTTGATTGACAGGAGCCTGGCACACAGGTGGGCAGGATTCTGCATTCCACGAAGTCCGGGAAGGTTCCATCTGCAGGTCTCCATCTCTCCCAGTTTTCTTCTTTGGTCACAAGCTGATGATTTGTAGAAGGGCATCTCAGAGTTCCAGGAGGTGGCCTCTCATTCCACTACCAGCCTTTGGTTGATGCATAAATTGGTGTATTTGGGGTCTGAATCCCCCCAGAATGAATTGTCTGGCATTTCCAAGTGGACTGGTCCCAGAAATTAGTTCCTGGTTATGCCTCTGGGTGGCACCGCGGTGAGTCTTCTACTACTGCTGACCCCCTCCCCTTTAGCCCTGCCATGGGGCAGGATGGCTGAAAAAGCTTCAGGCAGCGTGTGCCCCCTGGCCAGAGTGCAGGTCACCTGTCGGACATTAAAGGATGAGCCAGTCTGTCACCACCATGTCACTGTTGTTTCATTCCTTTTAGTTAAGCGCAGATTAAACTCAACAGAAACCTTGTTGGCATGGAAAGAGATGCCTGAATTTAGGAAGGGCAGCCAAGGTGGGCAATGCCAGCTGGTCTGGCATCTCAAGCTGCTTCACCTGCTTTGCCATCCTTCCATTTTTTCAGGCATGAGCTCAAGTAAGCTAACGCCTGTCAGATTGTCACAAACGGGCACAACATTGAAGCCAGCCTGCGGTATGCCAGTCAGTGCCAGTCACACACAGTGAGATGACACCCAAGCAAGTGACTTACTGGGACAATCACACAAACCTGGGAAGAACACATGGGGTCAACACAGAGGGGTACTCCAGCAAATCAAAATTCCCAGCTGGCACCATGCCACGCAGTAAAGAATGCCACAGAGTTCAATAATAATCTGCATTGCTGCCATTTCTGTAATGCAATGCCCACTCCACTCATCCTCGAAGCTCAGGTCTCTGCCATCGAACATCGGACAACCAATAACCAGGAGGATTCAGCAGATATTATGGGATGCCAGGACTGGATACCAAGTTCTTGGGTTTCTGATGGAGGCTGAGGATTCGGCACCCTGCTGCTGCTTTGGCACTATGCCCTAATCCAGGATGGCATCTGAGGGCTACACCTTTGACAAGTTTGTGAAAGGGGCTTCAGCTTACCACCTATTGGAAGACACAAGCTGTGCTGGGCTGCCACTGTGCCAGTCACTGCTAAGAGGAGGATACTAGCATTAGGAGAACATCTAACCTCCACACAGAATCTAAACTGCAAGGTGGCAGTGCCATCCACCATATCACTGTGCCACTGTGACCTTGAACCCTGTGAAAAGATAAAAGCCAGCCATACACCACATCTGTCATCCTGTAAAGGCCACCATAAGATATGAGGGAACCCAGGGTGCCAGCCGAAGGTCAATGAGGAAGAGTCTGGAGCAAACTGGCACACTGGTGCTGACCACGTGAAGAAGGTGTCTGCCACTCAATGCAGTGTGGTCCATATAATGGTCACTCCTGTGCCAAAGCAGGGCCTCCTCTGAACACTCACACCCAGGTGAGCGGGCATCGACAGCAGTGGCACACTGGTGACATTTCTAAACACAGTGATTTGGACTCCATGAATACGCTTGAAACAAGTGCCACTGGCGCTAATAACAGCCCTTCAAGTGCACAGCATGGGCTCCAAACAGAAAACTTTCCCCGTTTTGTTAAAATTACCTCCTTCCTCGCGTGCTGACAGCTCCGACATGCCAGCCACACAACAAGGAGGCTTAATTACAGTTCAGGGACCCACTGGAGGGCCGCGTGCCACGCCAAGCTTTCATCTGTCTGTTGACGGGTGCCCTGTGTGTTCAGGAATCTGTCTGCAGCGGAAAAAACAAAAAAACAAGGCCGACCACCTGCAGGAAATGAGCACGGGTGGGCCGCAGAATGTGAGGGCACAATGTGGCACAGGGGTCGACCCCACAATGCCCAGCGCCCTCTCGCCAAGTCCCTGCAACTTTGTGGCTTTTTCTCCAAAGATGGCACCCCTAAAGCCTGACAATGCTGGGGCTGCCCCACCCCACTGTTCCTGAACCACTTTTATGATGTCAGGCCTATTATAATGGAGTGGCCTGGTGGGTACAGAGGCTGGCTTGGGTATCCAGTATCCTGGGTGCAAACCCTGCCAGGTGTCTGTCTATGGGGGCTTCACATGTTCTCCACATGTCGGTGTGGACCTTGTTGAGGGTTTTCTGGGCATCTCCCAGGGTATTTCTTGGCACGTTGCAGAAACTTTAAGGGGTCTGTGGAGGGAAGATTAAATTAGGTGGTCATTAATGTCCTAGAGGGGCACCATGCTCCTGAAAGAAAGGAGCCATGAAATTCAAGCACTGTTGTGCCCAGTTTATGCCAACAGGGTCTGATGTTAAATTCTTGACTCACCATTGGCTTCCTACCACTCAGCCATCCAAGATGTGTTTCTTTGTTTAACTGGCATCTCGTGTGTGTGTGTGTGTGTCCTGTTCAGGGTGGGTTCCTGCCTTGTGCCCGATGCTGCTGGGGTAGGCTCTGACCCCGTGTTCCTCAGTTGTATTTGGTTGCCTTGACAACGCTCTTATACAGTTTTTTGATTGGTGAGCTGTTGCTCCTGTGACTGTGGTGGACACAAATTCATGAACTGTCGCCCAGAGTTCCTGCTGCTTTAATTCAAGAAGCTCTGAGTTGACCCCCAGTGTTCAAAATCCCAGGTGCCTTCATATTAAGGTGGCCATTAATAGCCGAGGGTTTACGCCCTCTCCATCTCCGATTCACCAATCACAACAAAGTGCTGGCTTGAGCCCGCCCTCTCAACTTTGACGGATGGAATTGACAGGCGCAGCTTGTGGGGTCCCTGAAGGAAATCGATAACGGACTCCATAAAGAGATAAGCGGCGTGATGTGGGCTCGCGTGTCCTTGTATTTGTATGCAGTTATCGTCACATCTCACTCTTTGTTTAACTTTGTTTAACTTTGTCCGCAATGTTCCCTTTTACGCGCACGACAAGAAAAAATAACGCGAACTGTTCAACGAATCGGACCGAAGTGCGCCGCTTGCTACGGCGCATGCTCAGTCGAGCTTGTTAGGAAGCGGCCGCGTGATGGCGACGGTAAGGCGGGCGGGCGGGCGTTCTTGTCACGAATGAATTAGCAGGCTAATCTGCTTTAGGCTTTGGTGCCAGTGCGGCGTGCTGCTCTGGGCAAATCCGCGGTGACTCGTCCTGGTCACATATCACCGCCCGTGACGTAATACGGAGCCAAGCTGCCCCTCCTAATGCAGATGCTACAGGGCTCTTCAATTAATTTGCCGTTAAAATGTCCAGAGGGGCGTCCCCCAGTTGTTCCCCGTGTAGGTGACAGCCTTGTTGTGCCCCGTTTAGGGTGTGATGTCTTGCCTCACCTTTGGCTTTCTGTCAGCACAGTACCTGCCGTGTCTTCGTGGCGTGGGGCAGACAGACGCGATCCTGAAACCCCACAGCCCCCCAACCGGCACCGCCAAATGTGAGGCGAAGTCTTCTAGCTCGGGTGATCTGAAACCCGCCCGCTCACGAAGGCCGTCGCCGTTTAAACTGCGCGCTCCCGCCGGCACGTCGATGCCGCCCACTCCTCTGCCCTCCTGACCCTCTAAATCAGACGCCAAGCTGCCAACTGCAGATCCAAGTCGCCCTCGTAAAGACGAGCATATGCTCATTTGAGTTGGGGTCGCGGCGGTCACTTCTAACACAAGCTGTTGAGCTCTTCCTGTTCAGCTGAAGCTTCTCTCAAGTCTCAAAATAAAATTCAAATAAAGCCACCAAAATGGAGGGCTGGGCAACCGTGGTATAGGAGATTAGAGAGGGCCGCCTGCTCCGATGGGGACAGCTGCACGTCAAGATGGGTGCCTCTCGTCCTATTGGCTCTTCAGTGCCCTGTCGTGCCAAGGCCACCCATTTCCTGCCACATCATGCCAGAGCAGGATGACCCCTCAGATGAACCAACTGATTGCAATCACGTGGCTGAAGCAAGGCTTGCCAATGCAGGTACCCTGCTCTCTCCTGCCACCTTCTGCTCAATTCGGAGAATGACACCTTTGGTTGCAATTCCATAATTAGGGAGGGTTGAGAGAGAATAAAACAAAATGACTGGCACTGACCAGGCAAACCAAGTGAAAGGACAGTCCAGTGAGCTTTCTAGCAATTCCAATCAAACCCTTAAGGTTTATGGGGGGCAAATGAAGCCATCATTGAGGCAAACTGAAACGAAAGTGTAAACATGAAAGATTTGTTCTTTCATCTTTCACACCACACAACTTCAATTCCATAGGCAATGCCAATCTCCATACCCAGTGGCCCAGTATAGTGGACAGACAGCCATCTAGCTGAGGTCTCACTGCCCCCTGCTGGCCTGACCGTGCAGGCTGGTCCATCAGTTGGCTCAGGCCTGGTGCTGCCACCTGCTGGTCTGACTGTGCAAGATGGTCCATCTGTTTGGCCTCTGCCCAACTGGTCTAGTGCTGCCCCCTGCTGGTCTGACTATAGGAGGGCAGCTCTTCTATTTGGCTTGTGCGCAGTAGCGTGGCACTGCCCCCTGATGGAGTTCTCTCAATCCATGCACTCCACATTCCTGCAGGCTCCTGTCCATCTCTCATGCCCACCTGCTGCCCTTGATCACCTTGGCAAAGAAGGTGATGGCATGTATGTGTGCTTTTTCAACCTAAGATTTTCAGATGATCTCGTCCTTCTTGCATTTTCCATCTTTATATTTCAGGACAAGGCGTGAGGCTCGCCACCGGATTCTCATTCAGGGCTAATCTGGAATGGAGTCAGAGATAAAAGTCCTAATTATTGCTCGGTGCCACCTGGCTTGTGCTCAATTATCTCTGCAGGTCTCCCTTGGCCTCAGGCTGGCAGCTCCTTAGTGAGCAATTAAAGCACTAGCGGTCAGTCGGCGAGGCGAGTGCCAGGTGTGCCCTCCAGCTGGTCAGCGCTGGCCTCCTCTTGGGCTTTCTCTCCATTAACCTTCCCGAGGCAGAAGAGCCGAGAGCAGCTGAGTCGCCGCTCCTAAAGCGGGCCGCTAATTAGCCTCGGCGGCCTGTTGACCCTCGGTGCCCGCTTTACACAGGCGACCGGAGAGACGCTGATGTGTGATACGTGTGACCTCGTCCTGATTAACACGCCGCACGGGTGACACTCTGGTGTTGTCACTCATTACTGCTGGTGACATGCCGAGGGTTCTGAAATGACCCTGCTGTGTGCCAGGCAAGAGCGACAAGGGAGCCTCACAAAGGCGGCTACTGTCCTCTGTTGGCATAGCCACCTGTCTGTCATCACTGTAGACTAATGGTGATGATGGGGCCGAGACTGGGCGTGTCACAGGGGTCTCATCCTGCCCCCTCCCCGTGTTGTGTTGGTTATGTCATTAAGTTCATTAGTACGGGTGGGAGCTCCAGTGAGGTCACAGTGCTCAGACGCTGCAGTCACCTGAAGGGTCTTCACGCCTGTGGCCGTCCTCTTCAGCCCCCTTATTTCACAGCTGCCCTTTTTGTTTTTTGGGGGGGTTTGCTTTTTGACTCGCTTCCCGCCATTTTGGATTCTTCACTCTGGTTTTAAGGGCTTCTGTTACTTGGGAGGAAAAGTGGCCACTTCAGTGTACAATGAGGTGGCCGTGGATGTCATCGGGCCACCTTGGGTGACAGCTTAGCTCTGAGGGCCCCAAATGGTGGGCACTTCCAGCAGGTTGTGTTAAAGGGAAGTGGCAGGAGGTTTATGTGATGGCTGTCATGCCTGTCACCTCTGACACTTCTTGCTTATTGTGTGTGAGCCTTCATGTGACGTGCACACGTTAACATTAAGTTACGCCTGAGCTTATTGTCATCTCACATTAATCACTGACTGGCTCTTTGTGGCAAAGCCTGTCCTTCTTTTATGGCTTAAGAGGAAACGCTGGATGAGGAAAACAGAGGGAAAACTATAAAGGGGGACGGGGTGGCGCGCCTGCAGTGCGTGTCGGAGCAGAACACCGGCGCTAAGGGAACGCGCAGCGCGAGACACGGGGTACGGGAGGCGCAGCTCTTCACAGCATTTGAAAAGCACGCGTGGTTTAGGTCTGCTTTTATCTTTTCACTTTTCACTACGATTAGCCGGGGACGCGCAGCACGGGACGGTTATGGAATCAGCCGGGGACGCGCACCACTAGACTAGCAGTACAGCAGATGTGAAAATGCGAATGGCGGAGGTCTGCTTTTATCTTTTCACATTTCGCGTAGAATAAGCTGGGAGTGAACCACGCGAGTTTACGAGAGACGGCCAAGTCATTGTTTTTTTTTTTTATTCTACCCTCTGTGTTACTCGCTGTGATGTCATGAGCTTTATTTTATGGTTTAAAGGCAAAGATCGCTGCAAGATTAGGTAAGGGGAAACATACTGTGAACTATAAATGGAATGGAGAACCAAAGGGAAATAAATGGGCGCGGCAGCGCGCGTGGGAGCGGAATCGCGGCTTAAAGGAGCGCGCAGCACGGGAAGTGCAATGGAATAAGCCGGGGGCGCGCAACTCCACACTCGCTGTGAAATATGTCGGAGGCGCGCAGAACGAGACTCGCCCTTCTTCAAAGCGTTTGAAAAGCACGCGAGATGGATGACGTCTGCTTTCACGTTTAGTGTGGCCGAGTAATTGACGTTATTATTTTACTTATGTGGCGGACTCCTTTAACGAAGGCATCTTACATCTGTGATGCAATTAGTTGAGAGCACAGACAGGTGAAGTCATCCGTTTATGGGCACGGGGTGGCAGTGGCCTCAGGGTTTGAAGTCCAAAGCCTTAACCACCCCGCCACACTAATTTCCCCAAAGACGGACACTTTCTATTCACATCAAAGCCCGAACCAAAGCCATCAACGTAAAAAGGCTGCAACTTGCTCTTGCGCCACTGCCGAGGGCGGACGTTCATTCCACCATTTGTATTAATGGCTGTCTAGTGACGCTTAATTTTATTTTATGTATTGCAGGCCAAGAGCAATGCGATACTCGATAGGGGAATACAGGCTGTAAACTATGAACGGGATTTTGAATTTACGAGCATGGAGCGGATTGCGGGGTTAAGGGGGCGCGCATCACGAGGCGCCAATTGAAATAAGCCGGGGGCGCGCCGCAGGAGTCACGCCGGGGACGCGCGGCACCAGACTCGAAGTTGCTCGAAGTTTTCGAAAAGCAGAGCCGAGCACATAAACGGAAGGAGTCTGCGTTCACATTTTCACCTTTCGCGTGGAATAAACCAGGAGCGAACCACGCGATTTTACAAGAAGAATAAGACAGGGGCGCGCAGCTTGGGATTTGCTGTGAAACATGAGGAAGGCGCGTAGAATGCCCAGAGGGGACTGGTCAGGTGGTCTCATGGTCTGGAAACCCTACAGAGTTTATTTTTTTCTCCAGCCGTCTGGAGTTTTTTTTTTTTGTTTTTTTCTGTCCCCCCTGGCCATTGGACCTTACTCTTATTCGATGTTAATTAATGTTGACTTATTTTTATTTTTTATTGTGTCTTCTGTTTTTCTGTTTCTTCATTTTGTAAAGCACTTTGAGCTACATTTTGTTTTGTATGAAAATGTGCTATAGAAATAAATGTTGTTATTGTAGCATGACACTCGCTGGTCTTCAAGCAGAACGCAATGGCACAAGAGGTGGCCTTTGCCCAATGACATTTACAAGGTCTGGGATACAATTAGTTACAATTTCACTCCAGTTGGGGGGCACCCGAAGGTGAAGTGACTTGCTCCACCAAAGCCTTACCCACTACGCCACACTGTTTCTCCCGAAGATGAGCACTTTCTACACACACCAGGACTCGAACCCAAGTCATCATCAGCGTGGAACAGCAGCAGCCGGCAGGAGAGGACAGATGTTTATTCCCTTTATTCTGCTGCGTTTTTCCGCTGTCTGGCGCTTTGTTTGCACGTGTTAGCTTTATTTTATGATGTAAAGGCAAACTTAAGGAAAAATAAACGGCAAACCCTAAACGGAGTGGAGAACTGGGGGGCGCGGAGAGCTGCGGCGCGTGCGGGAGCGCGCAGTGCAGTCAGCCCGGAACGAGCGGCGCGTGACTCGTCCTTCTTCCGAGTCTTTGGAAAGCAGAAGTTCTTTAAAATCGGAGTTTCGCGTTCGCCTTTTCACGTTTCCGGTAGAATGAGCGCGGATCGCAGCAACAACAACAACAACAACAACAACCTTTATTTATATCGCACATACAGCTCAAAGTGCAGGCCGTTTAGCACCCGTAAGTCGTCGGTCTTGTTAGTTAAGGGCTGCAGGTTTAGCAGAAAAGACGACAATTTAACTGAAGCGCCTGTTTGAACTTTCTCTTCTCTTTCACTGTGTCTGTGTTTCTTGTTGTTGTTTTCTTCTTCTTCTTCTTCTTCTTCTTCTTCTTCTTCTTCTTCTTCTTCTTCTTCTTCTTCTTCTTCTTCTTCTTCTTC